>OZ030027.1:26923682-27523682 GCA_964023405.1 Apodemus agrarius | reverse complement strand
TATTGCTGTTGGGGAACTGGGTTCGGATGCTGCCATATTACCTTGATTTCTGTTAGTAACAATCTTATGTTTGCCTTTTGCCATCTGGTTATCTCTGGTGTTAGTTGGTCCTGTAGTTACTAGCTGGTGCTTGAACCTCCTGTGGGCTCGTAAGGCAATTTCCCCATGACTGGGACACCTGAACCACTGCCCTACAGGGCTCCTGCTCACAGATAGGTGACAGATGGCCTGAGTCCCCCGAGGTCTTAAACTGGGGATATCTCAGGTATTTGGTACCACCTGCTGGGCAGCTGCTCAGCACTGCTCTTGCTCAGGGATTGCTGTCTGGTGTCCTGAGTCCCCAGAGGTCTTAAACTCTGGATATCTCGGGTACCTGGTTCTGCCTGCTGGTTCAAAGCAGCTGGGAAGATGGCGTAGGCTGGTTCTGCAGGCTGGATCGAAACAGCTGGGAAGATGGCAGAGGCAGATTCCACAGGCAGGATTGAAACAGGTGCAAAGATGGCTGAGGCTGGTTCCACCAGCTGGATCAAAGCAGCTGGGAAGATGCTGGGGGCTGGTTCTGCAGGCTGGATTGGAACATCTGGGAAGCTGGCAGAGGCTAGTTCTGCTGCTGGCTGGCTGGAAACAGCTGGGAAGATGGCAGAGGCTGCAGGGAGTGAGGGGTCCATCCTCAGGGCACAGAGCCCAGGCTTGGCTGGTGTCCCCCAAACCGCTACTCTGTGTGCAGCTGCCGCTCAAGGCCTGAGTCCTCGAAGGTCTTAAACTTGCGATATCTCGGATACCTGGTTCCTCAGGCTGGATCGGAACAGCTGGGAAGCTGGCAGAGGCTGGTTCCACTGCTGGCTGAATGGAAACAGCTGGGAAGATGGAGGAGGCTGGTTCCTCAGACTGGATCAGAACACCTGGGAAGCTGGTGGAGCTAGTTCCACCAGCTGCATGGAAACAGCTGGGAAGATGGCAGAGGCTGCAGGGAGTGCGGGGTCTGCCCTCAGGGCACAGAGCCCAGGCTTGGCTGGTGTCCCCCAAACCGATGCTCTGTGCTCAGCTCCCGCTAAAGGCCTGAGTCCCCGAAGGTCTTAAACTCAGGATATCTCGGGTACCTGGTTCCGCAGACTGGATCGGAAAAACTGGGAAGCTGGCGGAGGCTTGTTCTGCCATCAACTGGGTGGAAACAGCTGGTTCTGCAGGCTGGATCAAGAATTGACAAATGAGACCTCATAAAATTACAAAGTTTCTGTAAGGCAAAGGACACTGTCAGAAGGACAAAATGGCAACCAATAAATTGGGAAAAGATCTTCACCAACCCCACATCTGACAGAGGGCTAATATCCAATATATACAAAGAACTCAAGAAGTTAGACCCCAAAGAATCAAATAAACCTATCAAAATATGGAATGGGGTACAGAGCTAAACAAAGAATTTTCACAAGAAGAAATTCGGATGACTGAGAAGCACCTTAAGAGATGTTCAGCATCATTTGTCATCAGGGAAAGGCAAATCAAAACAACCCTGAGATTCCACCTCACACAGTCAGAATGGCTAAGATTAAAAACTCAAGGGACAACAGGTGCTGGTGAGGATGAGAAGAAAAAGGAACACTATTACACTGTTGGTGGGATTGCAAGATGATACAACTGCTCTGGAAATCAGTCTGGCGGTTCCTCAGTAAATTGGGCATGACTCTTCCAGAGGAAACTGCCATACCACTCCTGGGCATATACCCAGCTGAATCCCCTGCATACAATAAAGACACATGCTCCACTATGTTCATAGCAGCCTTATTTATAATAGCCAGAAGTAGGAAGGAGCCCAGATGTCACTCAAAGGAGGAATGAATACAGAAAATGTGGTATATTTATACAATGGAATACTACTCAGCAATTAAAAATAATGAATTCATGCAATTTGTAGGCAAGTGGTTGGATCTGGACAATATCATCCTAAGTGAGTTAACCCAATCACAAAAGAATACACATGAAATGCAATCACTGATAAGTGGATATTAATGAGCCCAAAAGCTCTGAATACTCAAGGCACAATTAGCAAATCAAAAGATTCCCAAGAAGAAGGAAGGAAAAGACCCTGGTCCTGAAAAGACTGAATCCAGATTTGTAGGAGAGTATCAGAACAGAGAAATGGGGTGCGGGGTGATTGGGGAATGGGTGGAGGGAAGAGGACTTAGGGGACATATGGTGAGGGGGGAACTGGGAAAGGGGAAAGCTTTTGGAATGTAAACAAAAAATATAGAAAATAAAGAAAAAAGTTATTGAGACCAAAAAAATGAGGATAACTTAAGATAATTTATAAAATTGAAGATTTTTTTTTAAAAAATTCAGATGCAATGAAAAGCATACAAATACAATTAGAACACAAATGAAAACAAAGTGGAGATATTTTCTGATAAAAGTAAAGATTTTCATCTAAAATATGTATGATAAAATTGAGGATTACATAAGATTAATGATAAAATTGAAATTTGTTCAGAAAAAACTCAGATATAATAATGTTTATAAATACAATTAGAATAAAATTGAAACACGAAGTGGAGACATATATTGTTAATTCTGAAGATTTACATTTGACTTATGTATTACAAAATAGATGACAACAGAGGAAAATTGATAAAATTAAAGATATTTATGATAAAATCTCAGATACAATGAAAGGCATACAATTAAAATGTAAGTGAAAAAGGAAGGGGAGACATTTTCTGATAAAACTGAACTTTTTTGTATAACATTTCTGACAAAATATGGAAATTCATGTGAAAATGTTAACTGTGAAGTATTTTGTGGTAATTAACACAGATAAAATGGTAGGCATACAAATCAAATGACAATATAGTTAAAAAATCATTGGAGATTTTTCTGAAAAATTTGAAGAAGTTTTCACAACATATATCTGATAAAATGATGGAAATAAATAGGAAAACTGTAAAATTAGAAGAGATTTTGGTAATTTTCACAGATACAATGATAGGCTTACAAATACAATTAGAATGTAATTAAAAAAGAAATAGAGATATTTTCTGATAAAACTGAAGATTTGCATCTAACATACATATGTTACAATTGAGGATAACAAGATAATTTATAAAATTGAAGACTTATTTGGAAAAAATTCAGATACAATGGTCGGCATACAAATACAATTTAGAATATAAATGAAGAGGGAAGTGGAGATATTTTCTGATAGAACTGAAGATTTTCACCTAAAATATACATGATAAAATTGAGGAATACATAGGTTAACTGGTAAAATTGAAAATTTTATTGAAAAAAACTCAGATACAATGATAGGCATTCAAATATAATTAGAATATAATGGAAAAAGGAATTGGAGATATTTTCTGGTAAACTGATGAATTTAATCTAACATATGTATGATAAAATTGAGGATTACATATGATAACTGATAAAATTGAAGATTTTTTTGGAAAATACTCAGATACACTGATAGACATACAAATAGAATTATCTCATAATTGAAAAGGAAGTAGAAACATTTTCTGACAATAATGAAGATTTTGTATAACATTTTTGATAAAGTAAGGAAAATTCATAGGAAAAATTTAAAAATTGAACATTTTTGGGGTAATTTTCACAGATACAATGGCAGACATACACAATAAGAATGTAATTGAAAAATGAAGAGGAGACATTTTCGATTAAAATTGATGATTTTCCTCTAACATATGTTACATAAAATTGAGGATAACTTAAGATAATATATAAAATTAAAGATTCTTTAAAAAAACTTCAGATACAATAATAGGCATACAAATACATTTAGACTATAATTGAATGAGGAAGTGGTGACCATTTCGTATAAAACTATAAATTTTCATATACTATACAGATGAGAAATTGAGGATATCACAAGGTAACTTATAAAATTAAAGACTTTTTGGAAAAATTTAGATACAATGATAGGCAAAGAAATACAATTAGAATACAAATGAAAAAAGATGTGGAGACATTTTCAGATAAAACTGAAAATTTTCATCTAACATATGTATGGAAAAAAAGAGGATTACTAGGGTAATTGATAAAATTGATTTATTTGGACAAAACTCTGATACAATGATA
This sequence comes from Apodemus agrarius, assembly GCA_964023405.1. Lineage (NCBI taxonomy): Eukaryota > Metazoa > Chordata > Mammalia > Rodentia > Muridae > Apodemus > Apodemus agrarius. The sequence continues at coordinate 27,519,593 of OZ030027.1, read as the reverse complement.
GACATAAAAATAGAAATAGAATATAACTAAAACAGACTTGAAGACATTTTCATATAAAATGGAAGATTTTCCTCTAATATATGTATGATAAAAATGAGGATAAGATAAAGTAATTTATAAAATTGAATATCTATTTTAAAAAACTCACATATGATCATAGGCATATAGATACAATTAGAATGTAATTGAAAAAAGGAAGTGGAGGCATTATCGCAAAGAACTGAAGATTTTCATCCAACATATGTATGATAAAATTGAGGATTACAGGAGATAATGTATAAAATTGAAGATTTTTTTGAAAAAACTGATTTACAATGATAACAATATAAATAAAATTATAATTCAATTGAAAAAGAAAGTGGAGACTTATGTTAATTCTGAAGATTTACATCTAACTTATGTATCATAAAATGGATGATGATATAGGAAAATTGATAATATTGAAGATTTTTTGATAAAATCTCAGATAAAATGAAAGGCATACAAATACAACTATAAATAAGTGAAAAAGAAGGTGGAGACATTTTGTAATAAAACTGAAGATATGTGTATAATATTTCTGATTAAATTTTGGAAATTCATGTGAAAATGTTAAAATTTGAAGATTTTTGTTATAATTTTCACAGATACAATTGTAGGCATACAAATAAACAATAATATAGTTGAAAAGGGAAGCAGAGATATTTTCTGATAAATTTCAGGAATTTTGTGTAACATATCATAAGATTATGGAAATTCAGAGGAAAAGCATAAAATTTGAAGATTTTGTGGTAATTTTCACAGATACAATGGTAGGCGTACAAATACGATTAGAATGTAATTGTAAACGGATGTGGAGACATTTTCCTATAAAACTGAAAATTTTCCTCTAACATATATTTAATAAAATTGAGGAAAACTTAGGATAGTTTATAAAATTGAAGTATTTTTTGCAAAAAAATCTCAGATGCAATGATAAGATTACAGACTATTAGAATAAAATTGAAAAAGGAAGAGGAGACATTTTATGATAGAACTGAAGATTTTCATCTAAAATATGCATGATAAAATTGAGGATTACATAGGATATCTGATAAAATTGAAGATATTCTTTGAAAAATCTCAGATACATTGATAGACATAAAATAAAATTATCACTTAATTGAAAAAGGAAGTAGAGACATTTTCTGATGAAACTAAAGATTTCATATAACATATTTCATATAAAATAAGGGAAAGTCATAGGAAAAATTTGAAAATTGAAGATTTCTATTGTAATTTCTCAGATACAGTGGTACGCATACAAATATAATTAGAATGTAATTGCAAAAAGAAGTAGAATCATTTTCTTGTAAAACTGAAGATTTTCCTCAAACATGTGTATGATAAAATTGATGATAACTTAAGGTAATTTATGAATTTGAAGATTTTTTTTAAAAAAAACTCAGATGCAATGATAAGCATAGAAATACAATTAGAATAAAATTGCTAAAGGAAGAGGAAACATTTCTGATAAAACTGAAGATTTTTATCTAACATATATATGTTAAAATTGAGAATTACATAAGAATTGATAAAATTGAAGATTTATTCAGGAAAAATCTCAGATACAATGATAGACATAGATATACAATTAGAGTATAACTGAAAAACGAAATGAAGACATTTTCTGATAAAGCTGAAGATTTTCATCTAACATATGTATGATAAAATGAATGATTACTAGGGTAATTGATAAAATTGAAGATTTATTTGGACAAAACTCAGATCCAATGATAGACATAAAAATACAAATAGAATATAACTAAAAGCTATGTGGAGACTTTCATATATAACTGAAGATTTTCATCTAATATATGTAGGATAAAATGAGTTTAACAAACAAAATTTATAAAATTGAATATATTTTTACTAAATCCTCAGCTACATTGATAAGCATATAAGTACAACTAGAATGTAAATGAAAAAGGAAATGGAGACATTTTTGTAAAGTAATGAAGATTTTCATCTAACATATGTATGACAAAATTGAAGATAACATAAGATACTGTATAAAATTGAAAATTCTTTTGAAAAAGAAATCAAATACAATGATAGCCATACAAATATTATTAGAATTCATTTGACAAAGGAACTGGAGATATTTTATGATAGAACTGAAGATTTTCATCTGAAATCTGCATGAGAAAATTGGAGATTACATAGGATATCTGATAAAATTGAAGATATTGTTGGAAAACGCTCACATACAATGATAGGCATACAAATAGAGTTGTCAGATAATTGAAAAGGAAGTATAGACATTTTCTGAAAAACTAAAGATTTTGTATAACATATTTCTTATAATGTAAGGGAAATTCATTGGAAAAATAAAAATTGAAAATTTTTGTGGTAATTTTCACAGATACAATGGTAAGTATACAAATGCAATTATAATGTAACTGAAAAATGAAGTGGAGGCATTTTCTTATAAAACTGAAGATTTTGCTCTAACATATGTGTGATAAAATACAGGAAAACTTAGGATAATTTATAATGTTGATGCTTTTTTTGCAAAAACTCAGATAAAAAGATAAGCTTAAAAATACTATTAGAATTCATTTGAAAATGAAGACGAGACATTTTCTCATAAAACTTAAGATTTTCATTGAGCATATGCTTGATAAAATTGAGGATTACATAGGATAACTGATAAAATTGAAGATATTCTCTAGAAAAATCTCTGATACAATGATAGGCATACAAATACAATTAGAATATAATTGAAAAAGAAGTTCAAGATATTTTTGTATAAAACTGAAGATTTTAATCTAACATGAATAATAAATTTGAGGATAACATAAGATAATTTTTAAATCTGAAGATATTTTTGAAAAAGAAAACTCAGATACAATGATAGGCATACAAATACAACTAGAATACAATTGAAAAAGGGCGAGGAGACATATTCTGTTAATTCTGAAGCTTTACATCTAACTTATGGATGATAAAATGGATGATAACATAGGAAACTTGATAAAATTGAAGATTTTTGTGATAAAATCTCAGATACAATGAAAGGCATACAAATACAACTATAAATAAGTGAAAAAGAAAGTTGGGGCATTTTCTGAAAAAACTGAAGATTTTTGTATACCATTTCTTATTAAATTATGGAAATTTGTGTGAAATTGCAAAAAATTGAAGATTTTTCTGTGGTAATTTTCACAGATACAATGATCAGCATACAAATAAATAATAATATAGTTTAAAAGGAAGTGGAGATATTTTCTGATATCAGGAATTTTGCATAATATATATCTGATATAATTATGGTATTTCATAGAAAAACAGTAAAAGTTTGAAGATTTTTGTGGTAATTTTCACAGATACAATTGTAGGCATACAAATAAATAATAATATAGTTGAAAAAGGAAGTAGAGATATTTTCTGATAAATCTGATGTATGTTTCATAGCATATTATCAGATAAAATTATGCAAATATGTAAGAAAACTAAAATTTGACATTTTTGTGGTAATTTTCACAGATACAATGATAGGCTTACAAATACAATTTTATAAATTACCTTAAATTATCCTCAATTTTATCATGCATATGTTAGAGGAAAATCTTCAGTTTTATAGGAAAATGTCTCCACTTTTTTTTGCAATTACATTCTAATTGTATTTGTATGCATACCATTATGTCTGTGAAAATTAACCCAGAAATCTTCAATTTTTAATTTTTTCCTATAAATTTCCCTTACTTTATCAGAAATATATCATATGAAATGGTTAGCTTTATCAGAAAATGTCTCCAAATCCTTTTCAATTATTTGATAATTCCATTTGTTTGCCTATCATTGTATGTACGATTTTTCCAAAGAAATCTTCAATTTTATCAGATATCCTATATAATCCTCAATTTTATCATGCATATTTTAGATGAAAATCTTCAGTTCACTCATAAAACATCTCTACTTCCTTTTTCAATTGAATTCTAATTATATTTGTATGGCTATCATTGTATTTGATTTTTTTTTCAAAAAATCTTCAATTTTATACCTTATGTTATCCTCAATTTTATCATATATATGTTAGATGAAAATCCTCATTACTTTACGAAAATGTCTCCATTTTCATTTTCAATTACATTCTAATTGTATTTATATGCCTATCACTATATCTGAGGTTTTTTTAAAAAATATTCAGTTTTATAAACTATCTTATGTTATCCTCATTTTTATCATACATATATTAGAGGAAAATGCTCAGTATTATATGGAAATGTCTCTGCGTCTGTTTTAGTTATATTATAGCTGTATTTTTATGCCTATCATCGTATCTGAGTTTTGTCCAAATAAATCTTCATTTTATCAATTAGTCTAGTAATCATTTATTTTATCATATATATGTTAGATAAAAATCTTCAGTTTTATCAGAAAATGTTTCCACTTCCTTTTTCAGTTATGTGATAATTTTATTTGTATGCCTATCTTTGTATCTGAGATTTTTCAAAGAAAATCTTCAATTTTATCAATTATCCTATGTGATCCTCAATTTTATCATACATATGTTAGATGAAAATCTTCACTTCTATCACAAAATATGTCCAGTTTCTTTTTCAATTGTATTCTAATTGTATTTGTATGCCTATCATTGTGATTTTTCTTTTTCAAAAATATCTTCAGATTTAAAAATTATCTTGTTACCCTCAATTTTATCATATATATGTTAGATCAAAATCTTCAGTTCTATACAAAATATCTCCACCTCCTCTTTCAATTTTATTCTAATTTTATTTGTAGGCCTATCACCCATATGTTAGAGGAAAATCTTCAGTTTTATAGGAAAATGGCTCCACTTCCTTTTTCAAGTACATTCTAAATGTATTTGTATGCTTACCATTGTATCTGTGAAAATTACCACAAAAATCTTCAATTTTAAAATTTTTTCCTATGAATTTCCCTTACTTTATCAGAAATATATTATACATAATCTTAGTTTTATCAGAAAATGTCACCACTTCTTTTGTCAATTATGTGATAATTGTATTTGTATGCCTATCATTGTATCTGAGATTTTTACAAGAAATCTTCAAATTTATCATTTATCTTATGTAATCCTCAATTTTTCCATACATATGTTTGATGAAAATCTTCAGTTCTATCACATAATGTGTCCAGTTATTTTTTAAGTGTATTCTAATTGTATATCTTTGCGTATCATTTTATCTGTGTTTTGTTTTTCAAAGAAATCTTCAGTTCACATTAATTTCCAAAATTTAGTCAGAAATGTTATAGAAAAATCTTCAGTTTTATCAAAAAATGTCTCCACTTTTTTTTCACTTATTTGTAGTTGTTTTTGTATGCCTTTCATTGTATCTGAGATTTTATCAAAATCATCTTCAATTTTATCAATTTTCCTATTATCATTCATTTTATCATCCATAAGTTAGATGGAAATCTTCAGAATTAACAGAATATGTCTCCTCGCCCATTTTCACTTGTATTCTAATTATATTTGTATGCCTATCATTGTCCCGAGTATTTTTCTGAGTATATCTTATATTTTATCAATTATCCTATGTAATTCTCAATTTTTCATTCATATGTTAAATAGAAATCTTCAGTTTTCTCAGAAAATGTCTCCTCTTCCTTTTAAAAATGCATTATAATTGTATTTGTATGCTTATCATTACATCTGGGTTTTTTTCAAAAAATTTCTTCAATTTCATAAATTACCTTAAGTTGTCCTCAATTTTATCATACATATGTTAGAGGAAAATCATGTTTTATAAGAAAATGGCTCCATTTCCTATTTCAATTGCATTCTAATTGTATTTGTATGCGTACCATTGTTTTTGTGAAGATTACCACAAAAATCTTCAATTTTTAGATTTTTCCTATGAATTTCACTTACTTCATCAGAAATATGTTATATGCAATGGTTAGTTTTATGAGAAAATGTCTCCAAATCCTTTTCAATTATCTATTTGTATGCCTATCATTGTATGTGAGATTTTGCTAAAAACATCTTCAATTTTATCAGATATCCTATATAATCCTCAATTTTATCATGCAAATTTTAGATGAAAATCTTCACTTCAATCATAAAATATCTCCACTTCCTTTTTCAATCGAATTCTAATTATTTTTGTATGGCTATCATTGCATTTGACTTTTTTCAAAGACTCTTCAATTTTATACATTATCTTATATTATCCTCAACTTTATCATAGATGAAAATCTTCATTACTTTACGAAAATATTTCCATTTCCCTCTTCAATGACATTCTAATTGTATTTTTATGTCTATCAATATAATTGAGGGTTTTTTAAAAATATTCAATTTTATAAGAAAATGTCTCCACTTCCTTTTCAATTATGCAATAATTATATTTCTATGCCTATCATTGTATCTGAGATTTTTCAAAGAAAATCTTCAATTTTATCAGTTATCTTATGTAATCCTCAATTTTATCATACATATGCCAGATGAAAATCTTCACTTCTATCACAAAATGTGTCTAGTTCCTTTTTTAATTGTATTCTAATTGTATTTATATGCCTATCATTGTGAGTTTTCTTTTTCAAAAAATGTCTTCAGATTTAAAAATTATGTTATCCTCAATTTTATCATATATATGTTAGATGAAAATCTTCAGTTTCATACAAAAATGTCTCCACCTCCTTTTTCAATTATATTCTAATTGTATTTGTATGACTACAATTGTACCCTGGATTTTTCTAGGTAGTATCTTCAGTTTAATCAGTTATCTTATGTAATCCTCAATTTTATCATATTAATTGAAAATCTTCAGTTTTATGAGAAAATGTCCCGTCTTGGTTTTTCAATTGAATTCTAATAGTATTTGTAAGCTGACAAATGTATCTGAATTTTTTTGCAAAAAAAATCATCAATCTTATAAATTATCCGAAGTTTTCCTCTATTTTATCATACATATGTTAGAGGAAAATCTTCAGTTTTACAGGAAAATGGCTCCACTTCCTTTTTCAATTACATTCTAATTGTATTTGTATTCTTACCATTGTATCTGTGAAAATTACCACAAAAATCTTCAATTTTTAATTTTTTCCTATGAATTTCCCTTATTTTATCAGAAATATGTTATATGAAATCTTTAGTTTTATGAGAAAATGTCTCCAGTTTCTTTTCAATTATTTGATAATTCTAATTGTATGCCTATCATTGTATGTGAGATTTTTCAAAAAAAATCTTCAATTTTATCAGATATCCTATGTAATCCTCAATTTTATCATGCAGATTTTAAATTTTTCCTATGAATTTCCTTTGCTTTATCAGAAATGTTATACAAAATCTTTAGTTTTATCAGAAAATGTCGCACTTCCTTTTGAATTATCTGATAATTCTATTTGTATGCCTATCATTGTATGTGAGATTTTTCCAAAAATATCTTCAATTTGATCAGCTATCCTATGAAATCCTCAATTTTGTCATGCAGATTTTATATGAAAATCTTCAGTTCTCTCAGAAAATGTCCCCACTTCTTTTTTCAATTGAATTCTAATTATATTTGTATGGCTATCATTGTATTTAAGGTTTTTCTTTCAAAAAATCTTCAATTTTATACCTTATCTTGTGTTATCCTCAATTTTATCATACATATGTTAGATGAAAATCTTCATTACTTTACAAAAATGTCCCCATTTCATTTTCAATTACATTCTAATTGTTTTTATATGCCTATCAATATATCTGAGTTTTTAAAAAAATATTCAATTTTATAATTTATGTTATGTTATCCTCATTTTATCATACATATATTAGATTAAAATCCTCAGTTTTATTTGAAAATGTCTCCGCATCTCTTTTAGTGATATTCTAATTGTATCTTTATCCCTATCATTGTATCTGAGTTTTGTCCAAATAAATCTTGAATTTTATCAATTACCCTAGTATTTATTTATTTTATCATACATATGTTAGATGAAAATCTTCAGTTTTATCAATAAATGTTTCTAGTTCATATTTCAGTATTATTCGAATTCTATTTCTATGCCTATCATTGTATCTCAGCGTTTTTTCCAAAATATCTTTAATTTTATAAATTTACTTATATCTTCTTTTACCATATGTATGTTATATGAAAACCTTCATTTTTATATGAAAATGTCTCCACTTTCTCCTTCAATTATATTCTAAATGTATTTGAATGCCTATCATTGCATCTGATATTTTTTCAAAAATATCTTTAGTTTTATAAATTATCTTAAGTTATCCTCAATTTTATCATAGATATTTTAGAGGAAAATCTTCAATTTTAAATAAAAATATCACCACTTCATTTTTAGATTACATTCTAATTTTATTTGTATGCCTACCACTGTACCTGTGAAAAGTACCACAAAATTTTTGTTTTTAAATTTTTCCTATGAATTTCCCTTACTTTACAAGTAATGTTATACAAAATCTTTAGTTTTCTCAAAACATGTCACCACTTCATTTTCAAATATAATTCTCTTTGTATGCCTATCATTGTATCTGAGTTTTTTCCAAAAAAATCTTCAATTTTATGTTATCATATGTAATCCTCAATTTTATGATATGTATGTTAGATTAAAATCTTCAGTTCTACCAGAAAATATCGCTACTTCCCTTTCCAATTTCATTTTAATTCTATTTTGATGTTTATCATTGTATCTAAGGGTTTTTTCAAAATATCTAAAATTTTATCAGTTATCCTATTTAATCCTCAATTTTATAAGGCATATGTTAAATGAAAAGCTTAAGTTCTATCAGAAAATATATCTACTTCCCCTTTCAATTTTATTCTAATTATATTTGTATGCAGATTATTGTATCTGAGTTTTTTCCAAATAAATCTTCAATTTTATCAATTATCTTATGTAATCCTCAGTTTTATCATACATATGTTAGATGAAAATATTCAGTTCTTAACAAAAATATGTCCTCTTCATTTTTCAATAATACTCTAGTTGTATTTGTCTGCCTATCCTTGTATCTGAGTTGTTGTTTTCCAAAATAATTTTAATTTTATAAATTATCATATGTAATACTCAATTTTAATATACATGTTAGGGGAAAATCTTCAGTTTTATCAGAAAATGTCTCTATTCCTTTTTTTCAATTACGTTCTAATTGTGTTTGTAAGCCTATCATTGCATCTGCTAACATTAACACAAAAATCTTAAAATTTTACAGTTTTCTTAGGAATTTCCATAATTTCCATAATTTTATCAGATATATGTTATGCAAAACTCTTTAGATATATCAGAAAATATCTGCACTTCCTTTTACAATTATATTATTATATATTTTTATGCCTACCATTGTATCTGTGGAAATTACTGCAAGTATCTTCAAACTTTACAGTTTTCCTATGAATTTCCATGATGTTATCAGATACATGTTATGCAAAATTCCTCAGATTTATCAGAAAATATCTCTACTTCCTTTGATAACTATATTGTTATTAATTTGTATCCCTACCATTGTATCTGAGAACATTACCATAAAAATCTTTAAATTTTAACATTTTCAGATAAATTTCCATAATTAAATCAGAAATGTTATACAAAAATCTTCAGTTTTATCAGAAAATGTCTATACTTTCTTTTTCACATAATTATAGTTTTATTTGTGTGCCTTTAATTGTATCTGAGATTGTATCACAAAAACCTTCAATTTTATCAATTTTCCTATGTTATCAGCCATTTTATCATACATAAGTTAGATGTAAAGCTTCAGAATAAATAGAATATGTCTCTACCTCCTTTTTCAATTGTATTCTAATTGTATTTGTATGCCTATGATTGTATCTGAGTTCTTTCTGAATAAATCTTCAGTTTTATCAATTATCCTATTAATTCTCAATTTTATCATACATATGTTAGAAAAGTCTTCAGTTTTATCAGAAAGTGTCTCCTCTTCTTTTTTCAATTATATTCTAATTGTATTAACATGCCTTTAAGTGTATCTGAGATTTTATCAAAAAAAATCTTCAATTTTATTATTTTACTATGTTATCATCCATATTAAGGTACTTCTGTTTTGTGAAAACATTAAGTTTTATACAAAAATGTCTCCAGCTACTTTTTCAAATATATTCAAATTGTGTTTGTATACCTACCCTTGTATCTGAAAATTTTCTAAGAAAATCTTCAATTTTATCAGCTGTCCTATGTAATCTTCAATTTTATCATATATATGTTATATGAAAATCTTCAGTTTTATCAGAAAATATCTAATATTCCTTTTTCAATTGTATTCTAATAGTCTTTTTAATCTTATCATTGCATCTGAGGTTTTTTTTCAAAAAAATTTTCAATTTTATAAATTATCCTAAGTTTTCTTCAATTTTATCAAACATATATTAGAGGAAAATCTTCAGTTTTATAGGAAAATGTCTCCACATTCTTTTACAATTACATTCTCATTGTATTAGTATGCATACCATTGAATCTGTGAAAATTACCACAAAAATCTTCAATTTCTTATTTTTTCTTATGAATTTCCCTTATTTTATCAGAAGTATGTTATACGAAATCTTTAGTTTTATCAGAAAATACGTCCATTTCCTTTTCAATCATTTGTATGCCTGTTATTGTATGTGAGATTTTTCCGAAACTTTCTTCAATTTGATCAGATATCCTATGTAATCCTCAATTTCATCATGCAGATTTTAGATGAAAATATTCAGTTCTATCATAAAATGTCTCCACTTCCTTTTAAAATTGAATTCTAAATTTATTTATATGGTTATCATTATATTTCTGTTTTTTCAAAAAATCTTCAATTTTATATATTATTGCCTGTTATCATCAATTCTATCATACATATTTTGATGAAAAATCTTCAGTTCTTTGCAAAAATGTCTCCACTTCCTTTTTTCAATTACACTCTAACTGTATCTATATGGCTATGATGGTATGTGACTTTTTACATTAGATATTCAATTTTGTTAATTATGTTATGTTGTCCTCATTTTTATCATACATATATTAGATGAAAATCTGTTTTATAAGAAAATGTCTCTGTGTGTTCATTTATGGGTCTTCAATTCTTTTGATTGATCTACTTGCCTGTCGCTGTACCAATATCATGCAGTTTTTAACCCAATTGTTCTGTAGTATTGCTTGAGGTCAGGGATATTGATTCCCCCAGAAGTCTTTTTATTGTTGAGAACAGTTTTAGCTATCCTGAGTTTTTTGTTATTCCAAATGAATTTGAGAATTGCTCGTTCTAGATCTATGAAGAATTGATTTGAGATTTTGATGAGGATTGCAATTGAATCTGTAGATTGCTCTTTTCATGATGGCCATTTTTACTATATTGATCCTGCCAATCCAACGCATGAAATATTTTTCCATCTTCTGAGGCCTTCTTTGATTTCTTTCTTCAAGGACTTGAAGTTCCTGTCATACATACCTTTCACTTTTTTGGTTAGAGTCATGCCAAGATACTTTATATTGTTTGTGGCTATTGTGAAGGCTGTTATTTCCCTAACTTCTTTTTCAGCCTACCTGTCCTTTGAGTACAGGAAGTCTACTGATTTGCCTGACTTTATTTTATAACGAGCCACGTTGCTGAAGTTGTTTATCAGCTGTAGGAGTACACTGGTGGAGTTTTTTTGGCTTGCTTAAGTATATCTTATTATCTGCAAATAATGATAGTTTGACTTCTTCTTTCCAATTTGTATCCCTTTGACTTCCTTGTTTGTCTAATTGCTCTCACTAGAACTTCCAGTCCTATATTGAAAAGATATGGAGAGAGAGGGCAGCCTTGTCTAGTCCCTGATTTTAGTGGGATTGCTTCAAGTTTCTCTCCATTTATTTTGATGTTGGCTACTGTTTCGCTGATTACTGCTTTTGCTATGTTTAGGTATGGGCCTTGAATTCCTGTTCTTTCCAGGACATTTAGCATGAAAGGATGTTGAATTTTGTCAAATGCTTTTTCAGCATCTAATGAGATGACCATGTGTTTTTTCTTTTAGTTTGTTTATGTAGTGGATTACATTGATGGATTTCTGTATATTGAATGATCCCTGCATCCCTGGGATGAAGCCTACTTGATCATGATGAATGATCATTTTGATATGCTCTTGGATTCAGTTGGCAGGAATTTTACTTAGTATTTTTGCATCGATATTGATTAGGGAAATTGGCCTTTAGTTCTTTTTTTTTTAATTTTTGTGTGGTTTGGTATCAGCGTAATTGTGGTTTCATAGAATGAGTTGGCAGTGTTCCTTCAGTTTCTATTTTGTGGAATAGTTTGAAGAGTATTGATGTTAGGTCTTCTTTGAAGGTCTGATAGAATTCTGCACTAAAACCATCTGGTCCCATACGTTTTTGGGTTTTTTTTTTTTGGTTGGAAGACTTTCTATAACCCCTTCTATTTCTTCAGGGGTTATGGGATGTTTAGCTGCTCTAACTGATCCTGGCTTAATTTTGGTATTTGGTATCTGTCTAGGAAATTGTCCATTTCCTCCAGGTTCTCCATTTGTGTTGAGTATAAGCTTTTGTAGTAGGATCTGATGATTTTTTTTTAATTTCCTCAGTTTCTGTTGTTATATCCCCCTTTTCATTTCTAATTTTGTTAATTTGGATACTGTCTCTGTGCCCTTTGGTTAGTCTAAGGGTTTATCTATCTTGTTGATTTTCTCAAATCAACTCACAGAGTTATGGTCACTTGATATTTCATAAAGGAGCTACAACCATCCAGTGGAAAAAAGATAGCTTTTTCAACAAATGGTGCTGGTTCAACTGGAGGTCACCATGCAGAAGAACTTGAATTGTCCTACTCTTATTACCTTGTACTAAGATCAACTCCAAGTTGATCAAGGACCTCCACATAAAACCAGACACACTGAATCTAATAGAAAAGGAACTGGAGAAGACCCTGGAGGACATAGGCACAGGGGGAAAGTTCCTGAACAAAACACCAAAAACCTATGCTCTAAGATCAAGAATTGACAAATGGGACCTCTTAAAATTACCCAGTTTCTGTAATCTTCATTTTTATCAGAAAATGTCTTCTCTTTGTTTTTCAGGTATATTCTAATTGTTTTTCTACGACTATCATTGTATCTGAGCGTTTTTCCAAAAAATCTTTAATTTTATAAATTACATTATAATATCCTAATTTTACTTTATGTATGCTATATAAAAATCTTCAGTTTTATATGAAAATGTCTCCACTTACTCCTTCAATTATATTCTAAATATATTTCTATGCCTATCATTGTATCTGTTTTTTTCAAATAATCTTCAGTTTTATAAATTATCTTAAGATATCCTCAGTTTCATCATAGATATTTTAGACGTAAATCTTCAATTAAAAAAAAACCACTTCCTTTTTTGATTCCATTCAAATAGTATTTGTATGCCCACTATTTTATCCCTGAAAATTATCACAAAAATTTTCAATTTTTAAAATTTTCCTATGAATTTCCCTTACTTTTCCAGTAATATGTTATACAAAATCTTCAGGTTTGTCATAAAATGTCTCCACTTGTTTTTCAAATATGTGATAATTCTATTTGTATGCTTATCATTGTATCTGATTTTTTTCTAAAAAATTTTCAATTTTATCAGTTTTCATATGTAATTCTCAATTTTATGATACATATATTAAATTAAAATCTTCAGTTCTATCAGAAAATATCTCCACTTCCATTTACCATTACATTCTAAATCTATTTGAATGCCTATCATTGTATCTGAGTGTTTTTGTAATCTAAAATTTTATCAATTATCCTATGTAATCCTCAATTTTAAAATGCATACTTTATATGAAAATCTTCAGTTCTATCAGAAAATATCTCCACTTCCCTTTTCAATTATATTCTGATTGTATTTGTATGCAGATCATTGTATCTGAGTATTTTTCCAAATAAATCTTCAATTTTATCAATTATCTTATGTAATTCTCTATTTTATCATACATATGTTAGATGAAAATCTTCAGGTCTTTAGACAAATGTGTCCTCTTCCTTTTACAATTATACTCTAGTAGTATTTGTATGTCTATCCTTGTATCTGAGTTTTTGTTTTCTAAAATATCTTAAATGTCATAAACTATCTTATGTTGTCCTCAATTTTAACATACATATGTTAGATAAAAATCTTCAGTTTTATCAGAAAATGTGTATTCCATTTTTCAATTCCATTCTAACTGTGTTTCTAAGCCTATCATTGTATCTGTGAAAATTACCACAAAAATCTTCAAATTTTATACTTTTCCTATTAATTTCCATAATTATATAAGATGTGTCATACATAATTCTTCAGATTTATCAGAAAATATCTCCACTTCCTTTTTCAACTATATCATTACTTATTTGTATGCCTACCATTGTATCTGTGGAAATTACCACAAAAATCTTCAAATTTTAACATTTTCACATGAATTTCCATAATTTTATCAGTGATGTTACATAATAAGCTTCAGTTTTATCAGAAAATGTCTCCACTTTCTTCTTCAACTATATATAATTGTATTTGTATGCCTTTCATTGTATCTTTGATTTTATCAAAATATCTTCAATTTTATCAATTTTCCTATGTTATAATCAATTTTTATATAAGTTAGATGGAAATCTTCAGAATTAACAGAATATGTCTCCACTTCCTTTTGAACTGTATTCCAATTGTATTTTTATGCCTATCATTTTATCTGAGATTTTTTCTGAATAAATCTTCAATTATATCAATTATTGTATGTATTCCTCAATTTTATCATACATGTTAGATAAAAATCTTCTGTTTTATCAGAAAATGTATCCTTTCTTTTTCAATTGTATTCAAATTGTATTTGTATGCTTATCATTGTATGTGAGTTTTTTTCAAAGTATCTTCAATTTTATAAAATACCCTATGTAATCCTCAATTTTATCATACATATGTTAAATGAAAATCTTCAATTTTATGAGAAAATGTCTCTTCTTACTTTTTCAATTGAATTCTAATAGTATTTGTAAGCTTATCATTTTATCTGAGTTTATTTGCAAAAGAATCTTCAATTTTATAAATTATCCTGTTTTCCTCAATTTTATCACACATATATTAGAGGAAAATCTTCAGTTTCATAGGAAAATGGCTCCACTTACTTTTTCAATTACATTCTAATTCTATTTATATGATTACCATTGTATCTGTGAAAATTAACACAAAAATCTTCAATTTTTAAATTTTACCAATGAATTTCCCTTACTTTATCAGAAATATGATATACAAAACCTTTAGTTTTATCAGAAAATGTCTCTATTTCCTTTTCAATTATCTGATAATTCTATTTCTATGCCTATAATCATATGTGAGATTTTTTCCAAAAATAACTTCAATTTTATCAGATATCTTATGTAACCCTCAATTTTATCATGCATATTTTTGATGAAAAATTTCAGTTCTATCATATTTTCTCCACTTACTTTTCCAATTGAATTCTAATTATACATGTATGGCTATCATTGTATTTGAGTATTTTTTCAAAAAAAATCTTCAATTTTATACATTATCTTATGTTATCCTCAATTTTATCACACATGTTAGATGAAAACCTTCATTACTTTGCAAAAATATCTCCATTTCCTTTTTCAATTACATTCTAATTGTATTTATATGCCTAATAATGTAACAGGTTTTTAATAATATTCAATTTTATAAATTAGATTATGTTATGCTTTTTGTCATATATATATTAGATAAAAATCTTCTGTTTTATATTAAAATGTCTCCACTTCTCTTTTATTTATATTCTAATTGTATATTTATGTATATCATTCTACCTGAATTTTGTCCAAATAAATCTTCAATTTTATGAATTACCCCAGTAATCCTTTATTTTATCATACATGTTAGATGAAAATCTTCACTTTTATCAGAAAATTTCTCCACTTCGTTTTTCAGTTGTATTCTAATTGTATTTCTATGCCTATCATTGTATCTGAGTGTTTTCTTAAAAAAATCTTTAATTTTAAAAATTACCTTATGATAACCTCATTTTATCATGTGTGTTATATGAAAATCTTCAGTTTTATATGAAAGTGTCTCCATTTCCTCCTTCAATTATATTCTAACTATATTTGTATGACTATCATTGTATATGAGTTTTTTCCAAAAAAAATCTTCAGTTTTATCAGTTAACATATGTAATTCTCAATTTTATGATACATATGTTAGATTAAAATCTTCAGTTCTACCAGAAAATATCTCCACTTCCCTTTACAATTATATTCTAATTATATTTGGATGCTTAACATTGTATCTGAGTTTTTTTTTAAAAAAATCTAAAACTTTATCAGTTATCCTATGTAAACCTCAATTTTTCATACGTATTTTAGATGACAAACTTCTATCAGAAAATATCTCTACTTCCCTTTTCAATTATATTCTAACTGTATTTGTATACAGATCATTGAATGAGTATTTTTCTAAATAAATATTCAATTTTATCAGTTATTATGTTATCCTCAATTTTATCATAAATATGTTAAATGAAAATCTTCAGTTCTTTACAAAAAATGTGTCCTCTTCCTTTTTCAATTATACCCTAATAGTGTTTGAGTGCCTATCCTTGTATCTGAGTTTTTGTTTTCTAAAATATCTTAAATTTTATAAATTATCTTATGTTATCCTCAATTTTATCATATATATGTTAATTGAAAATCTCAGTTTTATCAGAAAATATCTCTATTCCATTTTTCAATTACATTCTAATTGTGTTTCTAAGCATATCATTGTAAATGTGAAAATTACCACAAAAATCTTCAAATTATACACTTTTCCTATGAATTTCCATCATTTTATGAAATGTTATTCAAAATACTTCAGATTTATCAGAAAATATCTCCACTTTCTTTTTCAACTATAGTATTATTTACATTTATGCCTACCATTGTATCTGTGAAAATTACCACAAAAATCTTCAAATTTTAGCATTTTCACATGAATATCCATAATTTTATCAGAAATGTTACACAAAAATCTTAATTTCTATCAGAAAATGTCTCCACATTCTTTTTCACTTACATATAGTTTTATTTGTATGCCTTTCATTGTATCTGAGATTTTATCAAAAAAATCTTCAATTTTATCTGTTTTCATATGTTATCATCCATTTTATCATATAAGTTAGATGTAAATCTACAGAATTAACAGAATATGTCTCCACTTCTTCTAAACTGTATTCTAATTGGATTTTTATGCCTATCATTATATCCAAGATTTTTCTGAATAAATCTTCAATTATATCAATTATAATCTGTATTCCTCAATTTATCATATATATGTTAGATAAAAATTTTCAGTTTTACCAGAAAATGTATTCTCTTCATTTTTCAAGTGTATTCAAATTGTATTTGTATGCTTATCATTATATCTGAGTTTTTTTCAAAGTAACTTCAATTTTATAAATTTTAAAAATGTCTCCACTTCTTTTTGCAATTACATTCTAATTGTATTTATATGCGTACCATTGTATCCATTATAATTACAACAAAAATCTTCAATTTTTAATTTTTCCTATGAATTTTCTTTATTTTATATGAAATATGTTATACAAAATCTTCAGTTTTATCATTAAATGTCTCCACTTTCTTTTCCAATTATGTGATAATTGTATTTGTATGCCTATCATTTTATCTGAGATTTTTCCAAGAAAATCTTCACATTTATCAGTTATCCTATGTAATCCTCAATTTTATCAGAAAATGTGTCCAGTTCCTTTTCAATTGTATTCTAATTGCATTTGTATGCCTATCATTGTATCTGAGTTTTCTGTTTCAAAAAAATCTTCAGATTTAAGAATAATCTTATGTTATCCTCAATTTTATCATACCTATTTTAGATGAAAATCTTCAGTTTTATACAAAAAAGTACCCCCTCCTTTTTCAATTATATTCTAATTGTATTTTTAGGCCTATCATTGTATCTGAGGCTTTTCCAAAAAAAACTTCAATTTTATCAGATATCTTATGTAATCCTCAATTTTATCATGTAGATTTAAATCAAAATCTTCAGTTCTATCATAATATGTCTCCACTTCAATTTTCAATTGATTTCTAATTATGTTTGTATGGCTATCATTATATTTGTGTTTTCTTCAAAAAAATCTCCAATTTTATACATTATCTTATGTTATCCTCAATTTTATCATTCATATGTGAGAGGAAAATCCTCAGTTTTATAGGAAAATGTCTCCACTTCTTTTTGCAATTACATCCTAATTGTATTTGTATGTGAACCATTGTATTTGTGAAAATTACCACAAAAATCTTCAATTTTTAATTTTTCCTATGAATTTTCCTTATTGTATACAACTATGCCTTTTTATCAATTTTCCTAGGTTATCATCCATTTTATCATCCATAAGTTTGATGTAAGGCTTCAGAATTAACAGAATATGTCTCCTTGTCCATTTTTAATTGCATTCTAATTGTATTTGAATGCCTATCATTTTATCTGAGTTTTCTTTTTCAAATATTTTCAGATTTAAAAATTATCTTATTTTATCAGTTCTATCATACATGTTAGATAAAAATTTCAGTTTTATACAAAAATGTCTCCACTCCCTTTTTCAATTATATTCTAATTGTATTTGTAAGCCTATCATTGTATCTGAGATTTTTTTCTAGAGAATATCTTCAATTTAATCAGTTATCCTATGCAATCCTCAATTTTATCATACATATGTTAAATGAATATCTAAAGTTTTACGAGAAAATATGTTGTCTTCCATTTTCAATTGAATTCTAATAGTATTTGTAAGTTTATCATTGTATCAGATTTTTGCAAAAAAAAATCATTAATTTTATAAATTATCCTAACTTTTCCTCAATTTTATTACATATATGTAAGAGGAAAATCTTCAGTTTTATAGGAAAATGCCTCCAATTCCTTTTCTAATTACATTCTAACAGTATTTGTATGCTTACCATTGTATCTGTGAACATTACCTCAAAAGTCTTCAATTTTTAAATTTTTCCTATGAATTTCCCTTACGTTATCAAAAATATATAATATAAAATTTTTAGTTTTATCAGAAAATTTCTCTACTTCCTTTTCAATTATATGATAATTCTATTTGTATGCCTATCATTGTATGTGAGATTTTCCAAAAATATCTTCAATTTGATCAGATATACTATGTAATCCTCAATTTTATCATGAAGATTTTAGATGAAAAGTTCAGTTCTATCAGATAATATCTCCTCTTCCCTTTTCAATTATGTTCTATTTATATTTTTATGCAGGTCATTGTATCTGAGTATTATTCCAAATGATTCTTCAATGTTATCAATTATCTTATACAATTCTCAAATTTATTATACATATGTTAGATGAAAATCTTCATTACTTTACAAAAATGTCTCCATTTCCTTTTTCAATTACATTCTAATTGATTTATATGCCTATCAATGTTTCTGAGGTTTTTAAAAAAAATATTCAATTTTATAAATTATGTTATAGTATCATTCTATCATCCATATATTAGACAAAAATTCTCAGTTTTATATGAAAATATCACCACATCTCTTTTAGTTATAGTCTAATAGTATTTTAATGCCTATCATTGTACTTAGTTTTCTTCAAATAAATCTCCAATTTTATCAATTTTATCAATTCCCCTAGTAATGCTTTATTTTATCATATATATGTAAGATGAAAATCTTCAGTTTTATCAGAAAATATCTCCACTTCATTTTTCATTTTTATTCTAGTTGTATTTCTATGCCTATCATTGTATCTGAGTGTTTTTCTAAAAATCATTAATTTTATAAATTACCTTATGATATACTCATTTTATCATACATAAGTTATATGAAAATCTTCAGTTGTATATGAAAATGTCTCCAGTCACTCCTTCAATTATATTCTAAATGTCCTCTTCCATTTTTAATAATGCTCTAGATGTATTTGTATGCCTATCCTTGTTTCTGAGTTTTTGTTTTCCAAAATATCTTCAATTTTATAAATTATCTTACATAATACTCAATTTTAATATACATATATTAGACTAACATCTTCAGTTATATCAGAAAATGTCTCTGTTCCTTTATTTCAATTACATTCTAATTGTGTTTGTAAGTCTATCATTGTATCTGTGAAAATTACCACAAAAATTTTCAAATTTTCAGTTTTCTTATGAATTTCTATAATTTTAACAGATATATGTTATGTAAAATTCTTCTGATTTATCAGAAAATATCTCCACTTACTTTTTCAACTATATTATTATTTCAACTATATTATTTATTAATTATTATTTATTAATTTATTGGTTGTTTATTGTTTATTAATTTATTAATTGTCAATTATTATTTATTATTTCAACTATATTATTATTTATTTGTATGCCTACCATTGTATCTGAAAATTACCACAAAAATCTTCAAATTTTACATTTTCCTATGACTTTCCATAATTTTGTCAGATATATATTATGCAAAATTCCTCAGATTTATCAGAAAATATCTCCACTTCTGTTTTCAACTATATTATTATTTATTTGTATACTGAACATTGTGTCTGTGAAAATTACCACAAAATCTTCAATTTTTCACATTATCACATTAATTTCCATAATTTAATCAGAAATGTTATACAATCTAAAGTTTTATCAGAAAATGTCTGCTCTTCCTTTTTCAATTGTATTCTAATTGTATTTGTATGCTTCTCATTGCATCTGAGTTTTTTTTTCAAAAAATTCTTCAATTTCATGAATTAAGTTATCCTCAATTTTATCATACATATGTTAGAGGAAAATCTTCAGTTTTATAGGAAAATGTCTCCACTTCTTTTTGCAATTACATTCTAATTGTATTTGTATGCGTACCATTATATCTGTGAAAATTACCACAAAAATCTTCAATTTTTAATTTTTTCCTATGAATTTCCCTTATTGTATACAAATATGTTATACAAAATCTTCTGATTTATCAGAAAATGTCTCCAGGTCCTTTTTCAATTATGTGATAATCATATTTGTAGGCCAATAGTTTTATCAGAGATTTTTTCAAAGAAAACCTTCAATTTCATCAATTTTTCTATGTAATCCTCAATATTATCATAGATATGGTAGATCAAAATCTTCAGTTCTATCACAAAATATGTCCAGTTCCTTTTCATTTGTATTCTAATTGAATTTGTATGGCTATAACTCTATGTGAGATTCCTTATTCAAGAATAACTACAGATTTAAAAATTATCTTATGTGATCCTCAATTTTATCATACATATCAGATGAAAATCTTCAGTTTTATATGAAAATATCCCCACATCCTTTTTCAATTATATTCTAATTGTGTTTGTATGCCTATCATTGTATCTAAGATTTATCTAGAGGATATCTTCAATTTGATCAGTTATCCTATGTAATCCTCAATTTTATCATACATATGTTAAATGAAAATATTCAGTTTTATGAGTAAATATCTCGTCTTCCTTTTTCAATTGAATTCTCATAGTATTTGTAAGCTTATCATTGTATCTGTATTTTTTGCAAAAAAATCCCATTTATTTTATAAATTATCGTATATATTCCTCAATTTTTTCACACATGAATTAGTGTTAAATATTCAGTTTTATAGGAAAATGGCTCCATTTCTGTTTTCAATTACATTCTAACTATATATGAATGCTTAGCATTGTATCTGTGAAAATTACCACAGGATTTTCAGTTTTTAAAATTTTACTGAGTTTCCCTTATTTTATCCAAAATATGTAATACAAAATCTTTAGTTTTATCAGAAAATGTCTCTGCTTCCTTTTCAATTATCTGATAATTCTATTTGTATGCCTATCATTGTATGTGAGATTTTTCCAAAAAAATCTTCAATTTGATCAGATATCCTATGTAATCCTCAATTTAATCTTGCATATTTTAAATGAAAATCTTCAGTTCTATCATAAAATGTCTCCACTTCTTTTTTCAATTGAATTCTAATTATATTTGTATGGCTATCATTGTATTGAAGTTTTTCTCATAAAAATCTTCAATTTTATACATTATCTTATGTTATCCTCAATTGTATCATACATGTTAGATGAAAATCTTTATTACTTTACAACAATGTCTCCATTTCCATTTTCAATTACATTCTAATTGTCTTTATATGCCTATTCGAGAATCTGAGGTTTTTTTTTAAATATTCAATTTTACAAATTATGTTATGTTAACCTCATTTTTATCATATATATATTAGATGAAAATATTCAGTTTTATATGAAAATGTCTCCATATCTCTTTGAGTTATCTTCTAATAATATTGTTATGCCTATCATTGCATCTGAGTTTTGTTCAAATAAATCTTCAATTTTATCAATTACCTTAGTATCCTTTATATTATCATAAATATGTTAAATGAAAATCTTCAGTTTTATCAGAAAATGTCTATACTTCGTTTTTCAGTTTTAATTTTACTTTTATATCTATCATTTTATCTGAGTGTTTTTCCAAAAAATCTTTAATTTTATAAATTACCTTATGATATCCGCATTTTATCATAAGTATGTTATATGAAAATCTTCAATTTTATATGAAAATGTCTCCACTTCCTCCTTCAATTATATTCTAAATGTATTTGTATGCTTATCCTTGTATCTGATTTTTTCAAAATAATCTTCAATTTTATAAATTATCTTAGTTATCCTCAATTTTATCATAGATATTTTAGAGGAAAGTCTTCAATTTTAATTAAAAATGTCTTCATTTTTAGATTACATTCTAATTGTATTTGTATGCCTACCATTGTATCTATAAAAATTACCACAAAAATTTCAATTTTTAATTTTTCATATGACTTTCCCTTACTTTATTAGTAATATGTTATACAAAATCTTGTTTTTTAAGAAAATGTCTCCACTTCATTTTCAAATATGTGATAATATTATTTGTCTGCCTCTCATTGTAGCTGAGTGTTTTTCAAAAAAATCTTCAATTTTATCAGTTATCATCTGTAATCCTCAATTTTATGATACATATGTTGGATTAAAAACTTCAGTTCTACCAGAAATATATCCACTTTCCTTTTCAATTATATTCCAATTATATTTTGATACCTATAATTGTATTTGAATGTTTTTTCAAAAAAATCTAAAATTTTATGTTATCCTATGTAATCCTCAATTTTATCATGAAAATCTTCTGTTCTCTCAGAAAATATCTCCACTTCCCTTTTCAATATTATTCCTTTTTTTGATTTTTATTGGATATATTCTATATTTACATTTCATTTCCCTTTCCTGCTTCCCTGCCCTCCAAAGGTCCCACATGCCCTTTTCATCCCCGTATCCCGCATCCACCCATTCCCACTTCCCTGTTTGGGTATTCCCCTGACCTGATGCTTTGAGCCTTTCTAGAACCAGGGTCAACTCCTTCCTTCATGTCGGAAAATCATTTGGTATGTGGATTTTGTCTTTGGTGTCCCAAGATACAGGATCTGCAATTTTTAAATTTTTCCTATGGATTTCCCTTACTTTATCAGAAATATGTTATACAAAATCTTTAGATTTATCAGAAAATGTCTCTACTTCCTTTTCAATTATCTGATAATTCTATTTGTATGCCTATCATTGCATGTGAAACTTTTACAAAAAATCTTCAATTTGATCAGATATCCTATGTAATCCTCAATTTAATCATGCATATTTTAAATGAAAATCTTCAGTTCTATCATAAAATGTCGCCACTTACTTTTTCTATTGAATTCTAATTATATTTGTATGGCTATCATTGTATTTGTGTTTTTTCACAAAAATCTTCAATTTTCTACATTATATTATGTTATCCTCAATTTTATCATACATATGTTAGATGAAAAGCTTCATTACTTTACAAAAATGTCTCCATTTCCTTTTTTAATTTCTTTCAAATTGTATTTATATTCTTATCAATATATCTGAGTTTTTTAAAATAATAATCAATTTCATAAATTTTGTCATGTTATCTTCATTTTATTATACATATATTAGATGAAAATCCTCAGTTTTATATGAAAATGCCTCCATATCTCTTTTAGTTATATGCTAATTGTATTTTTATGCGTATCATTGTATCTGAGTTTTGTCCAAATAAATCTTCAATTTTATCAATTACCAAAGTAATCCTTTATTTTATGATACATATGTGAGATGAAAATCTTTGGTTTTCTCAGAAAATGTCTCCACTTCTTTTTTCAGGTATATTCTAATTGTATTTCTAGCTCTATCTTTGTGTCTGAGTGTTTTTCCAAAAAATCTTTAATTTTATAAATTACCTTATATTATCCCCATTTTATCATATGCATGTTATATTAAAATCTTCAGTTTTATTTGAAAATATCTCCACTTCCTCCTTCAGTTATTTTCTAAATGTATTTATATGCCTATCATTGTATCTGAGTTTTTTCAACAAAATCTTCAATTTTATAAATTATCTAAAGTTATTCTCAATTTTATCTCAGATACTTTAGAGGAAAATCTTCTATTTTAAATAAAAATGTCTCAATTTCATTTTTAGATTACATTCTAATTGTATTTGTATTCCTACCATTGTATCTGTGAAATTACCACAAAAATTTTCAATTTTTAAATTCTTCCTATAACTTTCCCCTTACTTTATCAGTACCACGTTACATGTAATCATGTTTTGTCAGAAAATGTCTCTACTTCATTTTCAAATATGTGATAATTCTATTTGTATGCCTATCATTTTATCTGAATTTTTTCCAGAATAAATCATCAATTTTATCAGTTATCATATGTAATACTCAATTTTATAATACACATGTTAGATTTAAATCTTCAATTCGACCACAAAATATCTCCACTTCCCTTTTCAAATACATTCTAATTCTATTTGTATGCCTATCATTTTATCTGAGTGTTTTTTAAAACAATGTAAAATTTTATCAGTTATCCTATGTAATACTTAATTTTATCATCCATATTTTAGATGAAAATCTTCAGTTCTATCAGAAAATATATGAACTTTTCTTTTCAATTTTATTCTAATTGTATTTGTATGCAGATCAATGTATATGAGTATTTTTACAAATAAATCTTCAATTTTATCAATTATCTTATGTAATCCTCAATTTTATCATACATATGTTAGATGAAAATATTCAGTTCTTTACAAAAATGTGTCCTCTTCATTTTTCAATAATAATCTAATTATATTTGTATGCTTTCCTTTTATCTGAGTTTTTGTTTTCCATAATATCTTAAATTTTATAAATTATCTTATGTAATCCTCAATTTTAACATACATATTTTACATGAAAATCTTCAGTTTTATCAGAAAATTTCTCTAGTCCTTTTTTCAATTACATTCTAATTGTGTTTGTAAGCCAATCAATGTATCTGTGACTATCCCGACAATTTTTACAGTTTTCTTATGAATTTACATAATTTATCAGATATATGTTATACAAAATTCTTCAGATTTCTCAGAAAATATCTCCACTTCATTTTTCAACTATATTATTATTTATTTGTATGCTGAAGATTGTTTCTGTGCAAAATACCTCAAAAATCTTCAAATTTTAACATTTTCACATGAATTTCCATAATTTAATCAGAAATGTTATACAAAAATCTTCAGTTTAATCAGAAAATATCTCACCTTTTTTCACTTATATATAGTTGTACTTGTATGCCTTTCATTGTATCTGAGATTTTATCACAAAATCTTCAATTTTATCAATTTTCCTATGTTATCATCAATTTTATCATCCATAAGCTTCAGAATTAACAGAATATGTCTCCACATCCATTTCAGTTGTATTTGTATGCCTATCATTGTATTTGAGGTTTTTCTGAATAAATCTTCAGTTTTGTCAATTATTCTATATAATTCTCAATTTTATCATACATATGTTAGATAAAAATCTTCAGATATATCAGAAAATGTCTATTCCTTTTTCAAATGTATTCTAATTGTATTCCTATGCTTATCACTGCATCTGAATTTTTTTCAAAAAAATCTTCAATTTCATGACTTAACTTATCCTCAATTTTATCAAACATATGTTAGAGGAAAATCTTCAGTTTTATAGGAAAATATCTCCACTTCTTTTTGCAATTACATTCTAATTGTATTTGTATGTGTACCATTGTATCCATGAAAATTTCTTTATGAAAATATCTTCACATTTAAAAATTGTCTTATGTTATCCTTAAGTTTATCATATATATAGTATAAAAAACTTTTCAGTTTTATACAAAAATGTCTCCACTTCCCTTTTCAATTATATTCCAATTGTATTTGTATGCCTATCATTGTATCTGAGATTTTTCTAGAGAATATCTTTAATTTAATCAGTTATCCTATATAATCATCAATTTTATCATATATATGTTAAATGAAAATCTTCAGTTTTATAAGAAAATGTCTCCATGTCTCTTTTAGTTATATTTGAATTATATTTTATGCATATCATTGTATCTGAGTATCTGAGTTTTTTCCAAATAAATCTTCAATTTTATCAATTACCCTACTAATCCTTTATTTTATGATACATATATAAGATGAAAATCTTCAGTTTTATCAGAAAATATCTCCACTTCCTTTTTCAATTATGTGATAATTGTATTTCTATGCGTATCATTGTATCTGAGATTTTTCAAAGAAATCTATAATTTTATCAGTTGTCCTATGTAATCCTCATAGGATACAATTTTATCATGCATACTTTTTTTTATACTTTTGATGAAAACTTTCAGTTCTATCATACAATGTCTCCACTTCATTTTTCAATTGAATTCTAATTATATTTGTATGGCTATCATTGTATTTGAGCTTTTTTTAAAAAAAAACTTTTTATGCCTCATTATATCTGAGTTTTGTCCAAATAAATATTATATTTTATCAATTACCCTAGTAATCCTTTATTTTATCATACATATATTAGAAGAAAATCTTCAGTTTTATCAGAAAATATTCCACTTCATTTTTCAGTTTTATTCTAATTGTATTTCTATACCTATCATTGTATCTGAGTGTTTTCCCCAACAAATATTTAATTTTATAAATTACCTTATGAAATCCTCATTTTATCATGTTATATGAAAATTTCATTTTTATATGAAAATGTCTCCACTTCCTCCTTCAATTATATTCTAAATATATTTGTATGCCTATCATTGTATCTGAGTTTTTTTAAAAAATCTTAAATTTTATATATTATCTTAAGTTATCCTCAATTTATTATACATATATTATAGTAAAATCTTAAATTTTAATCGAAAATGTCTCCTGTTCCTTTTTTCAATTACATTGTAATTTTATTTGAATGCCTACCATTATATCTGTGAAAATTACCACAAAAATCTTTAATTTTTAAATTTTTCCTATGACTTTCCTTAACTTTATCAGAAATATGTTATATGAAACTTTCAGTTCTGTCATAAAAGTTCTCCTCTTCATTTTTAATTATGAGATAATTCTATTTGTATGCCTTTTGTACAAATAAATCTTCAATTTTATCAATTATCTTGATAATCTATTTTATCATAGATATGTTAGATGAAAATCTTCAGTTTTATTAGAAAACATCTCCACTTCTTTTGCAGTTGTATTCTAATTGTATTTCTATGCTTATCATTGTATCTAAGCTTTTTGTTCCAACAAATCTTTAATTTTATAAATTACCTTATGATATCCTCAATTTATCATATGTATGTTATATAAAAATCTAAGCTGTATATGAAAATGTTTCCAATTCCTCCTTCAATTATAATCTGAATGTATTTGTATGCCTATCATTGTATCTGAGTTTTTTTTCACAAAACTTCAATTTTATAAATTATCTTAAGTTATTCTGAATTTTAGTGATAGATATGTTAGAGGAAATTTTTCAAATTTAAACAAAACTGTCCACTTTGTTTTTTGATTTCAATCTAATTGTATT
This sequence comes from Apodemus agrarius, assembly GCA_964023405.1. Taxonomy (NCBI): domain Eukaryota; kingdom Metazoa; phylum Chordata; class Mammalia; order Rodentia; family Muridae; genus Apodemus; species Apodemus agrarius. The sequence goes on along the minus strand of OZ030027.1, from coordinate 27,491,739 downwards.
TGTATGCCTACCATTGTATCTGTGAAAATTGACACAAAATTTTCAATTTTTAAAGTTTTCCTATAAATATCCCTTACTTTAACAGTAATATGAAACATGAAAACTTCAGTTTTGTCAGAAAATGTCTCTACTTCATTTTCAAATATGTGATAATTCTCTTTGTAGGCCTCTCATTGTATTTGAGTTTTTTCCAAAAAAATCTTCAATTTTTATCAGTTATCACATGTAATCATTAATTTTATGATATATATGCTAGTTTAAAATCTTCAGTTCAACCAGAAAATATCTCCACTTCCCTTATCAATAATATTCTAGTTATATTTGGATGCCAATCATTTTATCTGAGTTTTTTAAAATCTAAAATTTTATCAGATATTTATGTAATCCTGAATTTTATCATGCATATTTTAGATGAAAATCTTCACCTCTATCAGAAAATATCTCCACTTCCCTTTTCAATTATAGTGAAGATATTTTCAGATAAAACTGAAAATTTCATCTAACATATGTATGTTAAAATAGAGGATAACAATGGTAATTGATTGAATATTTTTAAACAAAACTCTGATACAATGATAGACATAAAAATAGAAATAGAATATAACTAAAACGGACTTGAAGACATTTTCATATAAACCAGAAGATTTTCCTCTAATATATGTATGTTAAAAATGAGGATAACATAATTTAATCTATAAAATTGAGTATCTATTTTAAAAAACTCACATACGATCATAGGCATATAGACACAATTAGAATGTAATTGAAAAAAGGAAGTGGAGACATTTTCGCAAAGAACTGAAGATTTTAATCCAACATAGGTATGATAAAATTGAGGATTACAGGAGATAATGTATAAATTGAAGATTTTGTGAAAAAACTGAAATACAATGATAACAATATAAATAAAATTAGAATTCAATTGAAAATGGACATGGAGACATATTCTGTTAATTCTGAAGATTTACATCTAACTTATGGATGATAAAATTGATGATAATATAGGAAAATTGATAAAATTGAAGATTTTTTGATAAAATCTCAGATACAATGAAAGGCATACAAATGCAACTATAAATAAGTGAAAAAGAAGGTGGAGACATTTTCTAATAAAACTGAAGATTTTCATATAATATTTCTGATTAAATTATGGAAATTCATGTGAAAATGTTAAAATTTGAAGATTTTTGTTGTAATTTTCACAGATACAAATGTAGGCATACAAATAAAAAATAATATTGTTAAAAAAGGAAGTAGAGATATTTTCTGATAAATCTGAGGAATTTTGCATAACATATATCTGAAATAATTATGGAAATTCAGAGGAAAACAGTAAAATTTGTTGATTTTTGTTTTAATTTTCACAAATACAGTGATAGGCTTACAAACCCAATTAAAATGTAATTAAAAAAAGCAATAGAGACATTTTCTGATAAAACTGAAGATTTTCATCTACCATATGTTTGTTAAAATTGAGGATAACATAAGTTAATTTATAAAATTGAAGGTATTTTGGAAAACAAACACTCAGATAAAAGGATAAGCATACAAATACAACTAGAGTACTATTGAAAATCGAGGTGGAGACATTTTCTGATAAAACTGAAGATTTTCATCAACATATGTATGATAAAATAAAGGATTTCTAGGGTAGTTGATATAATTGAAGATTTATTTGGGCAAGACTCAGATACAATGATAGGCATAAAAATACAATTAGAATATAACTAAAAGAGGCGTGGAGAAATTTTCATATAAAACTGAAGATTTTCATCTAATATATGCACGATAATAATGAGGGAAACATAACTATTTATAAAATTGAATATATTTTTAAGAAAAAAACTCAGATACATTGATTGATATATAAATAAAATTAGAATGTAATTGAAAAATGAAATGGAGACATATTTGCAAGGTAATGAACATTTTCATCTAACATATGCATGATAAAACTGAGGATAATATAAGATAATGTATAAATTTGGAGATTTTTTTTTGAAAAAAACTCAAATACAATGATGGCCATACAAATATAATTAGAATTCAATTGAAAAAGAAAGTGTAAACATTTTGTGATAGAACTGAAGATTTTCATCTCAAATGTGCATGATAAAATGGATGATTACATAAGATATTCGATAAAATTGAAGATTTTTTGGAAAAATCTCACATACAATAATAGGAATAGAGATAGAATTATCAGATAATCATAGATACAATGGTAAGCATACAAATACAATCAGAATGTAATTGAAAATGAAGTGGAGCCATTTTCCTATAAAACTGAAGACTTTCCTCTAACATATGGGTGATAAAATTGAGAAAAACAGACTAATTTATAAAAGTGATGATATTTTTGCAAAACAAACTCAGTACAATGATAACCATACAAATACATTTAGAATACAATTGAAATAGGAAGAAGAGACACTTTCTAATGAAACTGAAGATTTTTATCTTACATATGTATGATAAAATTGAGAATTACATAGGATAATTGATAAAATTGAAGATTTATTCAGAAAAAATGGTTAGAATGATAGGCATACAAATAAAATTAGAATAAAATTGAAAAGGACGTGGAGACATATTCTGTTAATTCTGAACATTTACATCTAACTTATAGATGATAACAGGAAAATAGATAAAAATGAAGATTTTTTTGATAAAATCTCAGGTAAAATGAGAGGCATAAAAATACAACTATAAATAGGTGAAAAAGAAATTTGAGCCATTTTCTTATAAAACTAAAGATATTTGTATACATATCTGATTAAATTATGGAAATTCATTTTAAAATGTTAAAATTTGAAGATTTTTGTGGTAATTTTCAAAGATGCATTAGTAGGCATACAAATAATAATATAGTTAAAAATGAAGTATAGATTCTCTGATAAATCTGAGGAATTTTGCATAACATATACCTGATAAAATTATGGAAATTCATAGGAAAACTATAAAATTTGAAATTTTTGGGGTAATTTTCACAGATACAGTGATAGGCTTACAAACACGATTAGAATGTAATTGAAAAAAGGAATAGAGACATTTTCTAATAAAACTGAAGATTTTCATCTAACATATGTATGTTAAAATTGAGGATAACATAAGATAATCTATAAAATTGAGGATAACATAAGATAATTGAAGATTGTTTTTAGAAAAAATTCAGATACAATGAAAGTCTTGCAAATATATTTAGACTATACTAGAAGGAGGAAATGGAGAGTTTTTTATATAAAACTGAAAATTTTCATATAGCATATGTATGATAAAATGAGGAATTCATAAGGTAATTCATAAAATTAATGATGTTTTTAGAAAAACACTCAGATACAATGATAGGCATTGAAATACAATTAGAATACAACTGAAAAACGAAGTGGAAACATTTTCTGATAAAACTGAAGATTTCCATCTAACATATGTATAATAAAATTGAAAAAGGAAATGGAGATATTTTCGGAAAGAAATGAAATTTTTCATCTAACATATGTATGATAAAATTGAGGATAACATAAGATAAATTTTATATGTATAAAATTGAAGATTTTTTGAAGAAAACTCACAAAAACAATTATAGCCATACAAATGTAATTACAATTCAATTGAAAAATAATGTGGAGACATTTGATGAGAGAACTGAAGATTTTGATCAAAAATATGCATGATAACATTGAGGATTACATAGGATATTTGATAAAATTGATGATTTCTTTTGGAAAAATATCACATAAAATGATAGGCATGCAAATACAATTATCAGATAATTTAAAAGGAAGTAGAAATATTTTTCTAATAAAACTAAAGGTATCATATAACATATTTCTGGTAAAGTAATGGAAATTAATAGGAAAGATTTAAAATTGGATTTTTGTGGTAATTTTCACAGATACCATGGTACAAATACGAATACAATTATAATGTAATTGAAAACGGAAGTGGAGATATTTTCCTATGAATCTGAAGATTTTCCTTTAACATATGTATAATAAAATTGAGGATTACTTAAGGTAATTTATGAAATTGAAGATTTTTTGAAAAAAACTGAGATGCAGTGATAAGCATACAAATAGAATTAGAGTACAATTAAAAAGGGAGAGGAGACACTTTCTGATAAAACTGAAGATTTTCATCTAACATATATATGATAAAATAAAGGATTACTAGGGTAAATTTTAAAATTGAAGAATTATTGGAACAAAACTCAGAAACAATGATATGCATAAAAATGGAATTAGAATATAAAAGAAATATGGAGACATTTTCATATAAAACAGGATTTTTTCTAATATATGTATGATAAAAATGAGGATAACAATATGATTTATAAAATTGAATATTATTTTTTTTAAAACTCAGATACATTTATAGGCATATAAATACAATTAGAATGTAATTAAAAAAGGAAATGGAGATATTTTCCTAAAGTAATGAAGATTTTCATCTATCATATGTATGATAAAATTGAGGATAACATAAGATAATGTATAATAGTGAAGATGTTTTTGAAAAAATTTGAAATGCAATGATAGCCATACAAATATAATTAGAATTCAATTGAAAAAGGAAGTGGAGATATTTTCTGGAAAACTGAAGATTTTAATCTAATATATGTATCATAAAATTGAGGATTACATATGATAGTTGATAAAATTGTTGATTTATTTAGGAAAATATAAGGTAATTTATAAAATTAAAGATATTTTGAAAAAACACTCAGATACAAAGATAGGCAAAAAATACAATTAGGATACACCTGAAAAACGAAGTGGAGATATTTTCAGATAAAACTGAAAATATTCATCTAACATATGTATGATAAAATAGAGGATTAAAATGGTAATTGATAAACTTGAATATTTTTATTGCATTTTATATTCTTTTTTTCTTTATTTTATATATTCTTTGTTTACATTCCAAAGGATTTCCCCTTTCCCAGTTCCCCCCTCACCATATATCCCATAAGTCCTCTTCCCTCCACCCGTTCCCCAATCACACACACCCCCCCCCATTTCTCTGTTCTGATACTCTCCTAGAATTCTGGTTCCAGTCTTTTCAGGACCAGGGTCTTTTCCTTCCTTCTTCTTGGGAATCTTCTGATTTGCTAATTGTGCCTTGAGTATTCAGAGCTTTTGGGCTCATTAATATCCACTTATCAGTGATTGCATTCCATGTGTATTCTTTTGTGATTGAGTTAACTCACTTAGGATGATATTTTCCAGATCCAACCATTTGCCTACAAATTGCATGAATTCATTATTTTTTATTGCTGAGTAGTATTCCATTGTATAAATATACCACATTTTCTGTATCCATTCCTCCTCTGGGGGATATTTGGGCTCCTTCCAATTTCTGGCTATTATAAACAAGGCTGCTATAAACATAGTGGAGCATGTGTCTTTATTGCATGCAGGGGAATCATCTGGGTATATGCCCAGGAGTGGTCTGCCAGGGTCCTCTGGAATTGTCATGCCCAATTTTCTGAGGAACTGCCAGACTGATTTCCAGAGCAGTTGTACCATCTTGCAATTCCACCAACAGTCTAGGAGTGTTCCTCTTTCTCTACATCCGTGCTTGTCGCTGTACCAATACCATGCAGTTTTTAACACAGCCGCTCTGTAGTGCTGGTTGAGGTCAGGGATATTTATTCTTCCAGAAGTCCTTTTATTATTGAGAATAGTTTTAGCTATCCTGGGTTTTTTGTTACTCCAGATGAATTTAAGAATTGCTCTTTTTAGATCTACAAAGAATTGACTTGGGATTTTGATGGGGATTGCAATAAATTTGTAGATTGCTTTTGGCAAGATGGCCATTTTTGCTATATTGATCCTGCCATTCTAAGAGCATAAAATATTTTACCATCTTCTGAGGTCTTCTTCGATTTCTATCATGTAATTTCATTGAATCTGAATAAATGTCTTTGTTTGCAGATCATTGAATCAGAGATTTTATCAAAAAAATCTTCAATTTTACCAACATACAAATACAAATACATACAAACACAATTAGAATGTAATTGAAAAAGGAAGAGGAGACATTTTCTTATAAAACTGATGATTTTCCTCTAAACTTTGTATGATTAAATTGAGGATAACTTAAACTAATTTATGAAATTGAAGATTTTTGAAAAAAATAGATGAAATGATAAGCATATACAATAAGAATACAATTGAAAAAGGAAGAGGAGATATTTTTTGATAAAACTGAAGATTTTTATCTAACATATGTATGACAAAATTGAGAATTACAAAGGATAATTGATAATTTTGAAGATTTATTCAGAAAACTAAGATACAATAATAGACACGCAAATACCATTAGAGTACAATTGAAAAAATGATGTGGAGATGTATTCTGTTAATTCTGCAGATTTCCATCTAACTTATGTATAATAAACTGGATGATAACAGGAAAATTGATAATATTGAAGATTTTTTGATAAAATCTCAGATACAATGAAAGGCATACAAATACATCTATAAATAAGTGAAAAGGAAAGTGGAGACATTTCCTGATAAACAGGATTTTTGTATATCATTTCTGATTAAATTATGGAAATTCATGTGAAAATGCTAAAATTTGAAGATTTTAGTCATAATTTTCACAGAAACAATTGTAGTCATATAAATAATAATATAGTTGAAAAAGGAAGTGGTGATATTTTCTGATAAATCAGAGGAATTTTGCATAACATATCTGATAAAATTGTGTAAGTTCATAAGAAATCTGTAAAATTAGAAGACTTTTGTGGTAATTTTCATAGGTACAATGGTAGGCATACAAATATAATTCGAATGAAATTGTAAAAGGATGTGGAGACATTTTCCTATAAAACTGAAGATTTTTCTCTAACACATGTTTGATAAAATTGAGAACTTAGGGTAATTTATAAAATTGAAGTATTTATTGCAAAAAATCTCAGATGCATTGACAAGATTACAAAGAGTTTTAGAATACAATTGAGAAAGGAAGATGAGACATTTTCTGATAAAACTGAATATTTTCATGTAACATATATAAGATACAAATAAGGATTACATAAGATAACTGATAACATTGAAGATTTTCTTAGAAAATTCGCAGATACAAGGATAGGCATACAAATATAATTAGAATATAATTGAAAAAGTAGCTGGAGACTTTTTTGTATAAAACTTAAGATTTTCACCTAACATATGTAGGAAAAAATGGATGATAACATAGGAAAATTGAAGGTTTTTTGATAAAATCTCACATATACTTAAAAGCATACAAATACAATTAGAATAGAAGTGAAAAAGAAAGTGGAAATATTTTTGATAAAACTCAAGATTTTAGTATAATGTTTCTAATAAAATTTTGGAAATTCATGTGAAAATATTAAAACTTGAAGATTTTTTGGTAATTTTTACAGATAGGATTGTAGGCATACAAATGAATAATAATATAGTTGTAAAGGGAAGTGGATGTATTCTCTGATAAATCTGAAGAATTTTGCATAACATATATCTGATAAAATTATGGAAACTCATAGGAAAACTATAAAATTTGAAGATTTTGGGGGTAATTTTCACAGATACAATGATAGGCTTACAAACACAATTAGAATGTAATTGAAAAAAGGAATAGAGGCATTTTCTGATAAAACTGAAAATTTCCTATAACATATATCTGATAAAGTAAGGGAAATTCATAGTTAAAATTTAAAAATTGAAGATTTTTGAGGTAATTTTCACAGATACAATGGTAAGCATACAAATACAATTAGAATGTAATTGAAAAAAGAACTGGAGCCACTTTCCTATAAAACTGAAGAAAATCCTTTAACATATGTATGTTAAAATTGAGGATAACATAAGTTAATTTATAGCATTGAAGATTTTTTGAAAAAAACTTAGTTGCAATTACAAGCCTACAAATACACTTAGAATACAATTGAAAAATGAAGAGTAGATATATTCTGATAAAATTTTAGATTTTCATCTAACATATGTATAATAAAATTGAGGATTATATAGAATAATTGATAAAATTGAAGATTTATTCAGGAAAAAACTCAGATACAATGATAGGCAAACAAATACAATTAGAATACAATTGAAAAAGGAAGAGGAGACATATGTTAATTCTAAAGATTTATACCTAACTTATGTTTGATAAAATAAATAACATAAGAAAATTGATAAAATTGAAGGTTTTTTGATAAAATCTCAGATTCAATGAAAGGCATACATAAACAATAAGATTATAAGCGAAAAAAGTGGGGTAATTATCTGATAAAACTAATGATTTTTCTATAATATTCCTGATAAAATTATGGAAATTTATGAGAAAATGTTAAAATTTGAAGACTTTTTCATAATTTTCACAGATACAATGTTAAGTATACACTTAAATAATAATATAGTTGAAAAGGAAGTGGAGATATTTTCTAATAAATCAAAAGAATTTCGCATAACCTATCTGATAAAATTAAGGAAATTCATAGGAAAACTGTAAAATTTGTACACTTTTATTTTTCACAGATACAGTGATAGGCTTTCAAACACAATTAGAATGTAATTGATGAAAGGAATAGAGACAGGTTCTGATCACCTAACAAATGTATGTTAAAATTGAGGATAACTTAAGATAATTTATAAAATTGAAGATATTTTGGTAAACAAAAATAATATACAAGGATAGGCATACATATACAACTAGAGTATTATTGAAAAGGGAAGAGGAGTCATTTTCATAAAGATCTGAAAATTTTCATCTAATATGTGTATGATAAAATTGAGGATTACATAGGATAACTGATAAAATTGAAGATTTACAGTGAAAAAGTTTTCAGCTATTTTTTCAGTTATATTCTACTTGTGTTTGTATGCCAATCCTTGTATCTGATAATTTTCTAAGAAAATATACGATTTAATCAGTTATCCTATGTAATCCTCAATTTTTTCATACATATGTTAACTGAAAAATTTCAGATTTATCAGAAAATGTCTCGTCTTCCTTTTTCAATTGTATTCTAAAAGTCTTTGTAACCTTATCATTGCATCTGAGTTTTTTTCAAAAATTCCTTCAATTTTATAAATTATTCTTAGTTTTCCTCATATTTTTCAAACATATATTGGAGGCAAATCTTCAGTTTCATAAGAAAAAGTCTCCATACCCTTTTACAATTACATTCTAATTGTATTTGTATGCATACCATTGTATCTGTGAAAATTACCACAAAAATCTTCAAGTATTTAATTTTTCCTATGAATTTCCCTTACTTTATCAGAAATATGTTATATGAAATATTTAGTAATTTCAGAAAATATGTCCCCTTCTTTTTCAGTCATGTGAAAATTCTATTTGTATGCCTATCATTGTATCTGAGATTTTTTCAAAAAAATCAATTTTATCAGATATTCTATGTAAGCCCCAATTTTATCATGCATATTTTTAATGAAAATCTTCAGTTCTATCAAGAAATGTTTCCACTTTCCTTTTCAATTGAATTCTAATTTCATTTCTATGGTTATTGTATTTCAGTTTTTTTTCAAAAAGTCTTCAATTTTATACATTATCTCCTGTTATCCTCAATTTTATCATTCATATGTACTATGAATATCTTCAGTTCTTTGTGAAAATATCTCCACTTCTTTTTTTCCATTACATTCTAATTGTATCTATATGCCTATGATCATATGTGAGTTTTTTTAAATAGATATCAAATTTTATAAATTACATTGTTATCCTGATTGTTATCATACATATATTAGATGAAAATATTCAGTTTTATATGAAAATGTCTTCATGTCTGTTTTAGTTATATTCTATTTCTATTTTTATGTCTATCATTGTATCAGAGTTTTGTCCATATAAATCTTCAATTTTGTCAATTACCCTAGTAATCCTCTATTTTATCAAACATATGTTAGATGAAAATCTTGAGTTTTATCTGAAAATGTCTCCACTTCATTTTTCAATTGCATTCTAATTGTATTTCTATGCCTATCATTGTATCAGAGCATTTTGTTCAGATTTAAAAATTATCTTATGTTATCCTCAATTTTATCATAGATATTTTAGAGGAAAATCTTCAATTTTAAAGAAAAATGTTTCCACTTAATTTTTAGGTTACATTCTAATTGTCTCTGTATGCCTACCAATGTATCTGTGTAAATTACCACAAAAATCTTCAATTTTTAAATTTTTCCTACGATTTTCCCTTACTTTATCAGAACTATGTCATATGAAATCTTCAGTTCTATCAGAAAATATCTCCACTTCATTTTTCGATTATGAGATAATTCTATTTCTATGCCTCTCAGTGTATCTGAGCTTTTTCCAAAAAGAAATCTTCAATTTTATCAGTTATCATATGTAATCCTCAATTTTATAATACATATGTTGGATTAAAATCTTCAGTTCACCAGAAAATATCTCCACTTCCTTTTTCAATTATATTCTAATCATATTTGAATGCCTATCATTGTATCTGATTTTTTTCAAAAAAACTTCAATTTTATCGGTTACCCAATGTAATCCTCAATATTATCATGCACGTTTTAGATGAAAATCGTCAGTTATATCAAAATATATCTCTCCTTCCATTTTCATTTATATTTTAATTGTATTTGTATGCCGACCATTGTATCTGAGATTTTTTCCAAATATATCTTCCATTTTTTTCAATTATCATATATAGGTTAGATGAAAATTTTCAGTTCTTTATGCAAATGACTCCTCTTCCTTTTACAATAATACTCCAGGAGTATTTGCATGCCTATCCTTGTATCTGAGTTTTTGTTTTCTAAAATATGTTCAATTTTATAAATTATCTTATGTTATGCTCAATTTAAACATACACATGTTAGATGTAAATCTTCAGCTTTATCAGAAAATGTCTTTACTTATTTTTCACATATTTATAGTTGTATTTGAATGCTTTTCATTGTATCTGATATTTTATCACAAAAATCTTCAATTTTATCAATTTTGCTATGTTATCATCCATTTTATCATGCATGAGTTAGATGTAAAGCTTCAAATTAACAGAAAATGTCCTCCTGTCCTTTTTCAATTGTAATCTAATTGTATTTGTATGCCTATCATTTTATCTGAGTATTTTCTGAATAAATCTTCAATTTTATCAATTATCCTATGTAATTCTCAATTTTATCATACATATGTTAGATAAATCTTTGTTTTATCAGAAAATGTCTCCTCTTCCGTGTTCAATTGTATTCTAATTGTAGTTGTGAGCTTATCATTATATCTTAGTTTTTTGGAAAAAAATTATCAATTTTATAAATTATCCTGTTTTCCTCAATTTTATCACATATATGTTAGAGGAAAATCTTCATTTTAATAGGAAAATGACTCCACTTCCTTTTTCAATTACATTCTAATTGTATTTGTATGCTTACATTTGTATCTGTGAAAATTACCACAAAAATCTTCAATTTTTAAATTTTTCTTATGAATTTCCCTTACTTTATCAGAAATATGTTATACAAATTCTTTATTTTTGCCAGTAAATGTCTCCACATCCTTTACAATTATCTGATAATTCTATTTGTATGCCTGTCATTGTACATAAGATTTTTCCAAAATATCTTCAATTGTTCAGATATCCTATGTAATCCTGAATTTTATCATGCAGACTTTAGATGAAAATCTTCAGTTCTATCATAAAATGTCACCACATCCTTTTTTAATTGAATTCTAATTATATTTGTATGGCTATTATGTATTTGAGTTTTTTTTTTAAAAAATCTTCTTGGTGGATTTTCCCTTTGGCCAGCAAGAAGTGACCTTCTGAGTCTCTTTTGATGATTTTAGGTTGGAAGTCAATTTTATCTGATATTAGAATGGATACTCCAGCTTGTTTCCTGAGACCATTTGCTTGTAAAATTGTCTTCCAGCCTTTTACTCTAAGTCAGTGTTTGTCTTTAATACTGAGATGTGTTTCCTGTATGCAGCAAAATGTAGGGTCCTGTTTCCGTATCCAGTCTGTTAATGTATGTCTTTTTATTGGGGAATTGAGTCCATTGATGTTAAGAGAAATTAAGGAATAGTAATTATTACCTCCAGACATTTTTGAAATTATATTTATTTATTTTATTTTTCTATTTTTTTATATTTGAGAGGTTATCTTCTTTTGGGTTTGATGAGAGGAGGTTTCTATCTTGCTTCTTCCCGGGTGTAGTTTCCATCCTTGTCTTGGTGTTTTCCCCCTATTATTCTTTGTAGGGCTGGATTTGTGGAAAAGTATCGTGCAAATTTGGTTTTGTCATGGAATACCTTGATGTCTCCATCTATGGCGATTGAGAGTTTTGCTGGGTAAAGTAATTTTGGCTAAAGTTTGTGTTCTCTTAGAGTTTGCATTATATCTGCCCAGAATCTTCTAGCTTTCATGGTCTCAGGTGAGAAGTCTGGTGTTGTTCTGATAGGTCTTCCTTTATATGTTACTTGGCCTTTTTCCCTTGCTGCCTTTAATATTCTTTCTTTGTTTAGTACATTTGAAGTTTTGATTATTATGTGACAGGATGTATTTCTGTTCTGATCCAGTCTGTTTGGGGTTCTATATGCTTCTTGTATATTCATGGTCATCTCTCTCTATTGTTTGGGGAAGTTTTCTTCCATAATTTTGTAGAAGATATTTGCTGGCCCTTTAAATTATAAATCTTCACTCTCGTCTATACCTATAATCCTTAGGTTTGTTCTTCTCGTTGTGTCCTGGATGTCCTGGATGTTTTGGGTTACAACCTTTTTGCATTTAGTATTTTCTTTGACTGTTCAATCAATGGTTCCTATGGTATCTTCGGCTTCTAAGATTCTGTCTTCTATCTCTTGTATTCTATGGTTGATATTTGCATCTATGGACCCTGATTTCTTCCCAAGGTTTTCTACCTCCACATAAAACCAGACACACTGCAACTATTAGAAAAGAAACTTGGGAAGTCCCTGGAGGACATAGGCACAGGGGGAAAGTTCCTGAACAGAACACCAATAGCTTACGCACTAAGATCAAGAATTGACAAATGGGACCTCATAAAATTACAAAGTTTCTGCAAGGCAAAGGACACTGTCAGAAGGACAAAACGACAACCAACAAAGTGGGAGAAGATCTTCACCAACCCCACATCCGACAGAGGGCTAATATCCAATATATACAAAGAACTCAAGAAGTTAGACCCCAAAGAACCAAATAACCCTATCAAAAAATGGGGTACAGAGCTAAACAAAGAATTTTCACCAAAAGAAATTCGGATGGCTGAGAAACACCTTAAGATATGTTCAACATCATTAGTCATCAGGGAAATGCAAATCAAAACAACCCTGCAATTCCACCTCACACCAGTCAGAATCGCTAAAAACTCAAGAGACAACAAGTGCTGGCGAGTATGTGGAGAAAGAGGAACACTCCTCCACTGTTGGTGGGATTGCAAAATGGTAAAAACCACTCTGGAAATCAGTTTGGTGGTTCCTCAGAAAATTGGGCATGTCACTTCCAGAGGACCCTGGCATACTACTCCTGGGCATATACCCAGAGGATTCCCCTGCATACAATAAAGACTCATGCTCCACTATGTTTATAGCAGCCTTGTTTATAATAGCCAGAAATTGGAAGGAGCCCAAATATCCCTCAAAGGAGGAATGGATACAGAAAATGTGGTATATTTATACAATGGAATACTACTCACCAATTAAAAATAATGAATTCATGCAATTTGTAGGCAAATGGTTAGACCTGGAAAATATCTTCCTGAGTGAGTTAAACCAATCACAAAAGAATACACATGAAATGCAATCACCGATAAGTGGATATTAATGAGCCCAGAAGCCCTAAATACTCAAGGCACAATTACCAAGTCAAATGATTCCCAATAAGAAGAAAGGAGAGGACCCTGGGCCTGTAAAGATTGGATCCAGTTTTGTAGAGAAACCGTGGGGGGAGGGGGAATGATTGGGGAATAGTTGGGGGGAGAGGAATTATGGGATGTATGGTGGGGGGCAACTGGGAAATGGGAAAGCCTTTGGAATGTAAACATAGAATATAGAAAATAAAAATTTTAAAAAATCTTCAATTTTATACATTATCTTCAATTTATCATGCATATGGTAGATGAAAATCTTCATTACTTTACGAAAATATCTCCATTTCCCTTTTCAATTACTTTCTAATTGTATTTATATACCTATCAATATATTTGAGTTTTTTGTAAAAAATATTCAATTTTATAAATTATGTTATGTTATCCTCACTTTTATCATACATATATTAGATGAAAATCCTCAGTTTTATATGAAAATGTCTCCATGTCTCTTTTAGTTATATTCTAATTGTATTTTTATGTGTATCATGGTACAGAGCTAAACAAAGATTTTTCACCAGAATAAATTCAGATTGCTGAGAAGCACCTAAAGAGATGTTCAACATCATTAGTCATCAGGGAAATGCAAATCAAAACAACCCTGAGATTCCACCTCACACCAGTCAGATGGCTAAGATTAAAAACTCAAGGGACAACAGGTGCTGGTGAGGTATATTTATATAACGGAATACTACTCAGCAATTAAAAATAATGAAATCATAGAATTTGTAGGCAAATGGTTGGATCTGGAAAATATCATCCTAAATGAGTTAACCCAATCACAGAAGAAAACACATGAAGTGCCATCACTGATAAATGGATATTAATGAGCCCAGAAGCTCTGAATACTCAAGGCACAATTAGCAAATCAAAAGATTCCCAAGAAGAAGGAAGGAGAGTACACTGGTCCTGAAAATACTGGTTCCAGTTTTGTAGGGGAGTACCAGAACAGAGAAAGTTTTGGGGGGTGATTAGGGAATGGACAGGAGGGGAAGAGGACTTATGGGACATGTGGTGAGGGGGGAACTGGCAAAGGAGAAAGTCTTTGGAATGTAAACAAAGAATATAGAAAATAAAATAAACTCAGATATAATGATAGCCATACAAATAAAATTAGAAAACAATTGAAATAGGACGTGGAGGCAAATTTTGTTTATTTTGAAGCTTTACATTTTACTTATGTATGATAAAATGGATGATAACATAGGAAAATTCATAAAATTGAAGATTTTTTTATAAAATCTCAGATAAGATGAAAGGCATACAAATACATGTATAAATAAGTGAAAAAGAAAGTGGAGACCTTTTCTGATAAATCTGAAGAATTTGCATGACAAATATCTGATAAAATTATGGAAATTCATAAGAAAACTCTAATATTTGAAGATTTTTTGTGGTAATTTTCTCAGATACAATGGTAGGCTTACAAACACAATTAGAATATAATTGAAAAAAGGAATAGAGATATTTTCTGATAAAACTGAAGATTTTCATCTAACATATGTATGTAAAAATTGAGGATTACATAAGATAATTTATAAAATTGAAGATATTTTGGAAAACCAAAACTCAGATACAAGGTAAGGCATACAAATACAACTAGAGTATTACTGAAAAAGAAAGATGACACATTTTATTAAAGAACTGAAGATTTTCATAAAACATAAGTATGAAAAAAAGGAGGATCTCTTAATGTAATTTATAAAATTAAACCTTTTTGGAAAAACAGTCAGATACAATGATATGCATAGAAATGCAATTAGAATGCAACTGAAAAACAAAGTGGAAACATTTTCGGGTAATACTGAAGATTTTCATCTAACATATGTATGATAAAATAAAAGATTACTAGGTTAATTGATAAAATTGAAGAATTATTTGGAAAAAAACTCAGATACATTTATAGGCATAAAAATATGATTAGAATATAACTAAAAGAGACTTGAAGACATTTTCATATAAAACTGAAGATTTTCATCTAATATATGTAAGATTAAAAATGAGGATAACATAACATAACATAACTTATAAAATTGTAGTTTTTTTAAAAAAAACATCAGATACATGAAAGGCACATAAATACATTTAGAATGTAATGGAAAAAGAAAATGGAGACATTTTAGTAAAGTAATGAAGATTTTCATCTAACATATGTATGATAAAATTGAGAATAACAAGTTAATTCATGAAATTGAAGGTTTTTTTTAATAAAAACTCAGGTGAAATAAGCATTAAAATACAATTAGAATACAATTGAAACAGAAAGAGGAGACATTTTCTAATAAAACTGAAGATTTTTGTCTAACAGATGTATAATAAAATTAAGAATTGCATAGGATAATTGATAACATTGAAGATTTATTCAGAAAAACCTCGGATACAATGATATGCATACAAATACAATTAGAATACAATTGAAAAAGTATGTGGAGGCATATTCTGTTACTTCTGAAGCTTTACATCTAACTTATGGATGATAAAATGGATGATAATATAAAGTAAGGGAAAGTAATAGGAAAAAAATAAAAATTGAAATTTTTGTGGTAATTTTCACAGATACAATGGTAGGCATACAAATACAATTAGAACGTAATCTAAAAATGAAGTGGAGAAATTTTTATTTAAAATTGAAGATTTTCCTCTAAAATATCTATGATAAAATTCAGGATAACTTAAGATAATATATAAAATTGAGAATTTATGTGAAAAATACTCAGATACAAGGATAGGAATACAAATACAACTAGAGAATTATTGAAAAGGGATGAGGACATATTTTTGTAAAGAACTGAAGATTTTCATCTGACATATGTATGATAAACATGAAGATTATATCAGATAATTGATAAAATTGAAGTTTTTTAGAGAAATACTCAGATACAGATACAATTAGAATATAATTGAAAAGGGAAGTGGAGATATTTTCTGAT
This sequence comes from Apodemus agrarius, assembly GCA_964023405.1. NCBI lineage: Eukaryota > Metazoa > Chordata > Mammalia > Rodentia > Muridae > Apodemus > Apodemus agrarius. The sequence continues at coordinate 27,474,965 of OZ030027.1, read as the reverse complement.
AGAACTGAAGCATTTCATCTAACATATGCTTTATAAAATTGAGGATTACATAGGATAACTGATAAAATTTTAGAATTTTTTGAAGAAACAGTCAGATACAATGATAGGCATCTAAATAGGATTAGAATGAAAATGAAAAGGGAAGTGGAGATATTTTCTGGTAGAACTGAAGATTTTAATCTAACATATGTATCATGAAATTGAGGATTACATATGATAACTAATAAAATTGAATTTTTCAAAAAAAACACAGATACAATGATAGGCATACAAAAGAATTATCAGATATTTGAAAATGAAGTGGAGACATTTTCTGACAAAACTGAAGTATTCATTTAATATATTACTGATAAAATAAGGGAAATTCATAGGAAAATTTTAAAAACTGAAAATTTTTGTGGTACATTGCACAGATACAATGATAGGCATACAAATACAATTAGAATGTAATTGAAAAATGAAGTGGAGACATTTTTAGTTAAAATTGAAGATTTGGCTCTAAAATATCTATCATAAAATTGAGGATAACTTAAGATAATATATAAACTTGAAGATTTTTTTCGAAAAAAAAAGATACAATGATTGGCATACAAATACATTTAGAATATAATTGAAGAAGGAAGTGGAGAGATTTTCATATAAAACTGAAGATTTTCAAATATACATATGATAAAATGAAGATATAATAAGGTAATTTATAAAGTTAAAGATTTTTTGGAAAGAAACTCAGATACAATGATAGGTATTGAAATACAATCAGAAGTTAACTGAAATACGAAGTGGAAACATTGATAAAACTGAAGATTTTTATCTAACATATGTATGATAAAATACAGGATTACTAGGGTAATTGATAAAATTGAAGATATTTTGACAAACTCAGATACAATGATAGGCATAAAAATACAATTAGAATATAACTAAAAGAGGCGTGGAGACATTTTCATATAAAACTGAAGATTTTCACCTAATATATGTATCATTAAAATGAAGATAACGTAACATAATTTATAAAATTGAATATTTTTTACAAAAACCACAGATACATTGATAGGCATATAAATATAATTAGAAAGTAATTGAAAAGGGAAATGGAGACATTTTTGAAAAGTAATGAAGATTTTCATCTAACATATGTATGATAAAATTGAGGATAATATAAGATAATATATAAATTTGAAGATTTTTTTTGAAAAAAAAAACCTCTAATACAATGATAGCCATACAAATATTATTAGAATTCAATTGAAAAAAGAAATGGAGACATTTTCTTATAGAACTGAAGATTTTCATCGAAAATCAGCATGAGAAAATTGAGGATTACATAGGATATCTGATCTAATTGAAGATTTTTTTGGAAAAATCTCACATACAATGATAGGCATACAAATAGAATTATTAGATAATTCAAAAGGATGTGGAGACATTTTCTGATAAAACTAAAGATTTCGTATAAAATATTTCTGATAAAGTAAGTGAAATTCATAGAAAAAATTTAAAAACTGCATAATAAAATTTAGGATTACATAGGATATCTGATCAAATTGAAGTTTTTTTTTGCAAAACTCTCACATACAATGATAGGCATACAAATAGAATTATCAGATAATTGAAAAGTAAGTGGAGACATTTTCTCATAAACGAAAGGTTTTGTATAATATATTTCTGATAAAGTGTGGGAAATTTATAGGAAAAATTTAAAAATTGAAGATTTTTCTGGTAATTTTCACAGATACAATGCTAAGCATACAAATACAAATAGAATGCAATTCAAAAAGGAAGTGGAGCCATTTTCCTATAAAACAAGATTTTACTCTAACATATGTATGATAAAATCGAAGAAAACAGGATAATTTATAAAATTGATGGGTTTTTTTGCAAAACACTCAGAAGCAATTATAAGCTTACAAATAATATTCAAATTTAATTGAAAAAGAAAGACATTTTCTCATAAAAATGAAGATTTTTATTTAACATATATATGATTAAATTGAGGATTACATAAGATAACTGATTAAATTGAAGATATTATCTACAAAAATCTCAGGTAAAATGATAAGTATACAAATGCAATAAGAAGACAATTGAAAAAGGAGGTGGAGACATTTTTATGTAAAACTGAAGATTTTCATCTAACATGTATGATAAAATTGAGGATAACATAAGATAATTTTTAAATCTGAAGATATTTTTGGAAAAGAAAACTCACAATGTTAGGCATACAAATACAATTAGAATACAATTGAAAAAGGAACTGGACACATTTTGTGATAGAACTGAAGATTTTCATCTAACATATGTATGATAAAATTGAGGATTATATAGGATAACTGATAAAATTGAAGATTTTTATTGAAAAATCTCAGATACATTGATAGACATAGAAATACAATTATCACATAATTGAAAAAGGAAGTGGAGACATTTTCTGATACAACTGATGATTTTCATCTAACATATGTATGATAAAATAAAGGATTACTAGGCGAACTGATAAAATTGAAGATTTTTTTGAAAAAATCAGATCCAATGATAAGCATACAAATACAATTAGAATACAATTGACAAAGGAAGAGGAGACATTTTCTGATAAAATTGAAGATTTTCATCTAACATATGTATGATAAAATTGAGGATTAAATAGGATAGTTGATAAAATTGAAGATTTATTCAGAAAAACACAAGGAGACAATGATAGGCATAAAAATACAATTAGAATACAATTGAAAAAGGAACAGGAGACATATTCTGTTAATTCTAAAAATTTACATCTAACATATATGAAAGATGAATTACAACATAGGAAAATTGAAAAATTGAAGATTACTTTGATAAAAATCTTAGATTCAATGAAAGGCATACAAATACAATGAGAGTATAAGCGAAAAAGAAAGTGGAGATGTTTTCTGATAAAACTGGAGGTGTTTATATAGTATTTCTGATAAAACTACGAAAATTTATGAGAAAATGTTAAAATTTGTAGATTTTTGTGGTAATTGTCACAGATAAAATGTTAGGCATACAAATAAATATTAATATAGTTAAAAAGGAAGAGGAGATATTTTCTAATAAATCTTAATAATTTTGTGTAATATATATCTGATAAAATTATGGAAATTCTTAGGAAAATGTAAAATTTGTAGATTTTTGTGGTAACTTTCACAGATACAATGATAGGCTTAAAAACACAATTAGAATGTAATTAAGAAAAGGAATAGACATTTTCTGATAAAACTGAAGATTTTCATCTAATAAATGTATGTTAAATTTGAGGATTACATAAGATAAATGATAAAATTGAAGACTCCTTGGAAAAATCTCAGCTACAATGGTAGGCATAAAAATACAATTATCACATAATTGAAAAAGGAAGTGTAGACATTTTCTGATAAAACTGAAGATTTTCATCTAACATACATATGATAAAATTGAAGATAATATAAATTTAACTGAAGATATTTTTGAAAAAGAAAGCTCACAATGATAGGCATACAAATACGATTAGAATACAATTGAAAAAGGAACTGGACACATTTTGTGATAGAAGTGAAGATTTTCATCTAACATATGTATGATAAAACTGATGATTACAAAGGATAATTGATAAAATTGAAGATTTTCTTTGAAAAACCTCAGATACAAAGATAGGCATACAAATACAATTATCACATAATTGAAAAAGAAAGTGGAGACATTTTCTGATAAAACTGAAGATCTTAATATAACATATATATGATAAAATAAAGGATTACTAGGGTAATAGATAAAATTGAAGATTTATTTGGACAAAACTCAGATACAATGACAGGCATACAAATACCATTAAAATATAACTAAAAGTGACACGGAGATATTTTCATATAATACTGAGGATTTTCATCATATGTATGATAAAAATGAGGATAACATAAGATAATTTATAAAATTGAATATTTTTTTAAAACCTCAGATATATTGATAGGCATATAAATACAATTAGAATGTAATTGAAAAAGGAAATGGAGACATTTATGTAAAGTAATGAAGATTTTAATCTATGATAAAATTGAGGATAACATAAGATAATGTATAAAACTGAAGATTTTTTTAAAAAATCAAAACAATGATAGCCATACAAATATAATTAGAATTCAATTGAAAAAGGAAGTGGAGATGTTTTATGATAGAATTGAAGATTTTCATCTAAAATATGCATGACACATTTGAGGATCATATAGGATATCTGATAAAATTGAAGATTTCTTTGGAAAATCTTACATACAATGATAGGCATAGAAATAGAATTATAAGATAATTGAAAAGGATTTGGAGACATTTTCTGATAAAACTAACCATTTTGTATATCATATTTCTGATAAAGTAAGGGAAATTCATAGGAAAATTTAAAAATTGAGATTTTTGTGGTAATCTTCACAGAAACAATTTTACACGTACAAATACAGTTAGAATGTAATTGAAAAAAGAATTGAAGCCATTTTCCTATAAAACTGATGATTTTCCTCTAACATATGTATGATAAAATTGAGGATAACTTAAAGTAATTTATGGAACTGAAGAATTTTTTGAAAAAAAAAACCCAGATGCAATGATAAGCATACAAATACAATTAGAATACAATTGTAAAAGGAAGAGGAGACATTTTTTGATAAAAGTGAAGATTTTTATATAACATATATGACAAAATTTGGAATTACATAGGATAATTGATAAAATTTAAGATATATTCAGAAAAATACCCGGATACAATGATAGACATAAAAATACAATTAGAATACAAGTGAAAAAGGACCCAGAGACATATTCTCTTATTTCTGAAGATTGGCATCTAACATGGATGGTAACATAGGAAAATTGATAAAATTGAAGAAGTTTTTGATAAAATCTCAGATACAATGAAAGGCATACAAAAACAATTATCAAAAAGTAAAAAAGAAAGTGGAGACACTTTTTGATAAAACTGAAGATTTTTATATAACATTTCTAACTAAATTTTGGAAATTCGTGTGAAAATGTTAAAATTTGAAGATTTTTGTGTAATTTTACAGATACAATGTTAGGCATACAAATAATAATATAGTTGAAAAAGGAAGTGGAGATATTTTCTGATAAATCTGAGCACTTTTGCATAACATATCTGCTAAAATTATGGAAATTCATAGGAAAATTGTAAAATTTGAAGATTTTTGTGAAAATTTTCACAGATACAATGGTAGGCATACAAATAAATAATAATATAGTTGAAAAAGTAAGTTGAGATAATTTCTGATAAATCTGAAGAATTTTACATAACATATATCTTAAAAATTATGGGAATTAATAGGTAAACTGTAACATTTGAAGATTTTTGTGGTAATTTTCAGATACAATGTTAGGCTTACAAGCACAATAAGAAAAGACTGGTTCCAGGTTTGCAGGAGAGTACCAGAACAGAGAAAGGGTTGGGGTTGATTTGGGAATGTGTGGAGGAGGGGAGGATTTATGGGACACATGGTGTGGGGGGAACTGGGAAAGGGGAAAGCCTTTGGAATGTAAACAAAGAATTTAGAAAATAAAATAAAATAACTAAAAAAAAAGAAAGACAGATTCTCTCCTTCTTGCTAGGAACAAGGGGGATACCTGAGAAGCGGCAGCCCCTGGAGAGTAATATTTGATACATAGCAAATGACATTCTTCACACATTTGTAAAAAAATAAGAATATATTTGAAAAAACAGAATAGAGACATTTTCTGATAAAACTGAAGTTTTTCATCTAACATATGTATGTTAAAATTGAGGATAAGATAATTTATAAAATTGAAGATATTTTGGAAAACAAAAACTCAGATACAAGGATGGGTATACAAATACAAATAGAGTATTATTGAAAAAGGAAGAGGACACATGTTTGTAAAGAACTGAAGGTTTTCATCTAACATATATATGATAAAATTGAGGATTACATAAGATAATTGATAAAATTGAATATTTATTTGGATAAATACTCAGATACAATGATCTGCATACAAATACAGTTAGGATATAATTGAAAAGGGAAGTGGAGATATTTTCTGATAAAACTGAAGCTTTTCATCTAAAATATGCGTGATAAAATTGAAGGTTACATAGGATAACTGAAAAAAATTTTAGATTTTTTTGAGACAAAAACATAGATACAATAATAGGCATCCAAATATAATTAGAATAAAATTGAAAAAGGAAGTGGAGATATTTTCTGGTAAAACCGAAGATTGTAACCTATGTATCATAAAATTGAGGATTACATATGATAACTGATTAAATTGAAGATTTTTTTGGAAAAAAACTCAGATACAATGATAGGAATACAAATATATTTAAAATATAATTTAAAGAGGATGTGAAGACATTTTTATATAAAACTTCAGATTTTCATCTAACATATGTATGATAAAATAAAGGATTACTAGTCTAATTGATAAAATTGAAGATTTATTTGGACAAAACTAAGAATGATAGGTATAAATATACAGTTAGAATAAAATTAAAAGAGAGGTGGAGACATTTTCATATAAAACAGAAATTTTTCATCTAATATATGTATGGTAAAAATGAGCATAACATAACATAATTTATAAAAATGAATATTATTTTTAAAAACATCAGTGATATTGATAGGCATATAAATACAATTAGAATATAATTGAAAAAGAAATGAAACATTTCATAAAGTAATGAAGGTTTCATCTAACATATGTATGATAAAATTGAGGATAACATAATAATGTATAAAATTGAAGATTTTTTTTGGAAAAACACAAATATAATGATAGCCATACAAATATAATTAGAATTCGATTTAAAAAGGAAGTGAAGATATTTTATGATAGAACTGAAGATCATCAAAATTATGCATGATAAAATTGTGGGCTACATAAAATATCTGATAAAATTGAAGACTTTTTTGGAAAAATCTCACATATAATTATAGGCATACAATAGAATTATCAGATAATTGAAAAAGAAGTGGAGACATTTTCTGATAAAACTAAAGATATTGTACAAAATATTTCTGATAAAGTAAGGGAAATTCATAGGAAAAATTAAAAAATTGAAGATTTTTGTTGTAATTTTCACAGATACAATGCTAAGCATACAAATACTATTAGAGTGTAATTGAAAAAGGAAGTGGAGACATCTTCCTATAAACCTGAAAATTTTCCTGAAACATATGTGTGATAAAATTGAGGAAAACTTAGGATAATTTATAAAATTGAAGATTTTTTTGCAAAAAAACTCAGATACAATGATAAGCTTAAAAATACAAATTAGAATTCAATTGAAAAAGGAAGACAAGACATTTTCTCATAAAATTGAAGATTTTCAATTAACATATATATGGTAAAATTGAGGATTACATAGGATAACTGATTAAATTGAAGATATTCTCTAGAAAAATCTCAGATACCATGATAGGCATACAAATACAATTAGAATATAATTGATAAAGGAGGTGGAGACATTTTCTTATAAAACTGAAGACTTACATCTAACATATCCATAATAAAATTGAGGATAACATAACTTTTATATCTGAAGATATTTTGGAAAAGGAAAACTCAGATACAATGATAGGCATACAAATACAATTAGAATACAATTGAAAAAGGAACTGGACACATTTTTTGACAGAACTGAAGATTTTTATCTAACATATGTAGGAAAAATTGAGGATAGGCATACAAATAAGAATATAGTTCAAAAGGAAGTGGAGATATTTTCTGATAAAACTCAGTAATATTGCATATCATATATCTGATAAAATTATGGAAATTCATAGGAAAACTATAAAATTTGAAGATTTTGTAGTAATTTTCACAGATACAATAATAGGCTTACAAATACAGTAAGAATGTAATTGAGAAAAAGGAATAGAGATAGTTTCTGATTAAACTGAAGATTTTAATCTAACATATGTATCATAAAGTTGAGGACTACATATAACTGATAAAATTGAAGATTTTTATGAAAAAACTCAGATACAATGATAGGCTTACAAATAGAATTATTACATATTTGACAATGAAGTGGATACATGTTCTGACAAAAGTGAAGGTTTCATATAACATATTCCTGATTAAGTAAGGGAAATTCTTAGGAAAAATTTAAAAATTGAAAATTTTTATGGTAATTTCAACAGATGCAGTGGTAGGCATACAAGTACAATTAGAATGCAATCCAAAAATGAAGTGGAGACATATTTATTTTATTTTTTATTTTTTAATATTTATTTATTTTTATATTCTGTATTCTCTGTTTATATTACAAAGGCTTTACCCTTTGCCAGTTACCCCCTCACCATATGTCCCATAAGTCCTCCTCCCCATTGCCCATTCCCCAATCGCCCCACAATCGTTTCTCTCTTCTGGTACTCTCCTACAAAACTGGAACCAGTCTTTTCGGGACCAAATGTCCTCTATTTCATTCTTCTTGGGAATCTTTTGATTTGCTAATTGTGCCTTGAGTATTCAGAGCTTCTGTGCTCATTAATATCCATTTATCAGTTATTGCAATTCATGTGTATTATTTTGTGATTGGGTTAACCCACTTAGGATGATATTTTCCTGATCCAACCATTTGCCTAAAAATTGCATGTATTCATTTTTTTAATTGCTGAGTAGTATTCCATTGTGTGTGTGTGTATAATGTCATAATATATATATATATATATATATATATATATATATATATATATATATGACATTTTCTGTATCCATTCCTACTTTGAGGGACATCTGGGTGCCTTCAACCTTCTGGCTATTATAAATAAGGCTGCTATGAACATAGTGGAGCATGTGTCTTAGTGCATGTAGGGGAATCCTCTGGGTATATGTCCAGGAGTGGTATGTGGTATGACAGGGTCCTCTGGAAGTGTCATGCCCAATTTTCTGAGGAACCACCAGACTGATTTCCAGAGGGGTTGAACCATCTTGCAATCCCACAAACAGTGGGCAAGTGTTCCTCACTTTCCACATCCTCGACAGCACCTGTTGTCTCTTGAGTTTTTAAACTTAGCCATTCTGACTGGTGTGAGGTGGAATCTCAGGGTTGTTTTGATTTGGATTCCCTGATGACTAATGATGTTGAACATCTCTTAAGGTGCTTCTCAGGCATCCGAATTTCTTCTGGTGAAAATTCTTTGTTTAGCTCTGTACACCATTTTTAATAGGGTTATTTGATTCTTTGGGGGTCTAACTTCTTGAGTTCTCTGCATATTTTGGATATTAGCCATCTGTCGGATGGGGGGATAGTGAAGATCTTTCCCCAATTTGTTGGTTGCTCTTTTGCCCTTCATATAGTGTCCTTTGCCTTACAGAAACCTTGTACTTTTTGAGGTCCCATTTTCAATTCTTGATCTTAGAGAATAGGCAATTGGTGTTCTGTTCAGGAAATTTCCCCCTGTGCTCATGCCCTCCAGGGTCTTCCCCAGTTTCTTCTCTATTAGTTTCAGGTTGTCTGACTTTATGTGGAGGTCCTTGATCCACTTGGAGTTGATCTTAGTACAAGGTGATAAGAGTGGGTCAATTTGCATTCTTCTGCATGTTGACCTCCAGTTGAACCAACACCATTTGTTGAAAAGGCTATCTTTTTTCCACTGGATGGTTGTCGCTTTTTTATCAAAAATCAAGTGACCATAACTCTGTGGGTTCATTTCTGGGTCTTCAATTCTATTCCATTGATCTATTTGCATGTCAATGTACCAATACCATGCAGTTTTTAACACAGTTGCTCTGTAGTACTGCTTAAGGTCAGGGATATTGATTCCCCCAGATGTCATTTTATTGTTGAGAATAGTTTTATTTATCCTTGGTTTTTTGTTACTCCGGATGAATTTAAGAATTACTCTTTCTAGATCTATGAAGAATTGATTTGGGATTTTGATGGGGATTGTATTGAATCTGTAGATTGCTTTTGGCAAGATGACCATTTTTACTATATTGATCTTGCCAATCCAAGAGCAAGAAATATTTTTCCATCTTCTGAGGTCTTCTTTGATTTCATTCATCAAAGACTTGAAGTTCTTATCATACAGATTTTTCACTTCTTTGGTTAGAGTCATGCCAAGATACTTTATATTGTTTGTGGCTATTGTGAAGGGTGTTATTTCTCTAACTTCTTTCTCAGCCTGCTTGTCCTTTGAGTATAGGAAGGCTACTGATTTGCTTGAGTTGATTTTACAACCAGCCACTTTGCTGAAGTTGTTTATCAGCTGTAGGAGTTCTCTGGTGGAGTTTTTTGGGTTGCTTAAGTATACAATCATATCATGTGCAAATAATGATTGCTTGACTTCTTCCTTTCTAATTTGTATCCCTTTGTCTTCCTTATGTTGTCTAATTGCTCTCACTAGAACTTCAAGTATTATAGTGAAGATATGGAGAGAGAGTGCAGCATTGTCTAATCCCTGATTTTAGTGGTATTGCTTCAATTTCTCCCCATTTATTTTGATGTTGGTTACTGATTTGCTATATTTTTTTTACTATATTTAGGTATGGCCTTGAATTCCTGTTCTTTACAGGACTTTTAGCATGAAAGGATGCTGAATTTTGTCATGCCTTTTCAGCATCTAATGAGATGACCATGTGGCTTTTTCATTTAGTTTGTTTATGTAGTGGATTACATTGATGGATTTTCGTATATTGAACCATTCCTGCATCCATGGGATGAAGCCTACTTGATCATGCTGAATGATCGTTTTGATGTGCTCTTGGATTCGGTTGACAAGAGTTTTATTTAGTATTTTTGCATCGATATTTGTAAGGGAAATTAACCTATAGTTCTCTTTCTTTGTTGGATCTTTGTGTGGTTTTGGAATCAGCATAATTGTGGCTTCGTAGAACGAGTTGGGCACTGTTTATTCTGTTTCTATTTTATGGAATAGTTTGAAGAGTAATGGTGTTAGTCTTCTTTGAAAGTATGATAAAATTCTGCACTAAAACCACCTGGTCCCATACTTTTTTTGGATGGGAGTCTTTCTATAACCCCTTCTATTTCTCTAGGGGTTATGAGACTGTTTAGCTGATCTAATTGATCCTGATTTAATTTTGGTATTTGTTTTCTGTCTAGGAAATTGTCCATTTCCTCCAGATTTTCCAGTTGCGTTGAGGATAGGCTTTTGTAGTAGAATCTGATGATTTTTTGAATTTCCTCAGTTTTGGTTGTTATATCCCTCTTTTCATATCTAATTTTGTTGATTTGTATACTGTCTCTGTGCCCATTGGTTAGTCTGGCTAAGGGTTTGTCTATCTTGTTGATATTCTCAAAGAACCAGCTCCTGGTTTTGTTGATTCTTTGTATGGTTCACTTTGTTTCTACTTGATTGTTTTCAGCCCTCAGTTTGATGACTTCCTGTCTTCTACTCCTCCTGAGTGAAATAGTTTCTTTTTGTTCCAAGCTTTTCAGGTGTGCTGTTTAGCTGATAGCGTATGCTCTCTCCAGTTTCCTTTTGGTGGTTCTCAGGACTGTGATTTTTCCTCTTAGCACTACTTTCATCATGTCCCATAGATTTGGATAGGTTGTACTTTCATTTTCAATGAATTCTAAAAAGTCTTTGATTTCTTTATTACTTCCCAAGGTGTCATTGAGTAAAGTATTCTTCAGTTTCCACGTGTATGTGGACTTTCTGTTGTTTTTCTTGCTATTGAAGACCAATTTTACTCCAAGGTGATCTGATAGTAGGCATGGGACTAGTTCGATCTTCTTGTATTTGTTGACATCTGTCTTGTTACCAATTATATGATCGATTTTGGAGAAGGTATCATGCGGTGCTGAGAAAAAAGGTATATTCTTTTGCTTGGGGATAAAATTATATATATATATATATATATATGTGTGTGTGTGTGTGTGTGTGTGTGTGTGTATGTGTGTGTGTGTTTGTGTGTGTGTGTATACACATGTATATATACACATATATATATGTATATATACACACATATCTGTTAAATAAAATTGGTTCTAAGCTTCAATTAGTGTCACCATGTCCCTGTTTTTTTTCTGGTTTCCCGATGGGTCCATTGAGGATAGTGGGGTGTTGAATTCACACACAATTATTGTGCTGGTTGTAATGTGTGCTTTAAGCTCTAGTAGAATTTCTTTTAGGAATGAGGGTGCTCTTCCATTTGGAGCATAGATGTTATGTATTGAGAGATCTTCTTGGTGGATTTTTCTTTTGACAAGCAAGAAGTGACCTTCTGTGTCTCTTTTGATGACTTTAGGTTGAAAGTAAATTTATCTGATATTAGAATGGCTACTCCGGCTTGTTTCCTGAGACCATTAGCTTGTAAAACTGTCTTCCAGACTTTTACTCTAAGGTAGAGTTTGTCTTTGACACTGAGATGTATTTCCTATATGCAGCAAAATGTAGAGTCCTGTTTCCATATCCAGTCTGTTAGTCTATGTCTCTTTATTGTGGAATTGAGGCCATTGATGTTTAGAGATATTAAGAAATAGTAATTATTACTTCCTGACATTTTTGACATTATCTTTGTATATTTGAGTGGTTGCCTTCTTTTGCATTTGATGAGAGGAGGTTTCTTTCTTGATTCTTCTGGGGTGTTGTTTCCCTCCTTGTGTTGGTATTTTTCTCCTATTATTCTTTGTAGGGCTAGGTTTGTGGAAAGATAATGTGCAAATTTGGTTTTGACATGGAATACCTTGGTTTCTCCATCTCTGACGATTTAGAGTTTTGCTGGGTATAGTAGTTTTGGCTGAAATTTGTGTTCTCATAGAGTCTGCATGATATCTGTCCAGGTTCTTCTAGCTTTCATGGTCTCAGGTAAGAAGTCTGGTGTAATCCTGATAGGTCTTACTGTATAAGTTACTTGGCCTTTTTCTCTTACTGCCTTTAATATTCTTTCTTTGTTTAGTACATTTGGGGTTTTGATTATTATGTCACAAGAGGTATTTCTGTTCTGGCCCAGTCTGTTTGGAGTTTGGTAGGCTTCTTGTATATTCATGGGCATCTGTCCCTTTAGGTTGGGGGAGTTTTCTTCCATAATTTTTTAGTAAATATTTGCTGGCCCTTTAAGTTGTATATCTTCCCTCTCATCTCTTCTTATAACCCTTAGGTTTGGTCTTCTCATTGTGTCCTGGATTTCCTGGATGTTTTTGGTTACAAGCTTTTTGCATTTTGAATTTTCTTGGACAGTTGAATCAATGGTATCTTTGGCATCTGAGATTATTTCTTCTATCTCTTTTATTCTATTGTTTATATTTGCATCTATGGCGCCTGATTTCTTCCCAAGGTTTTCTATCTCCACAGTTGTCTCCCTTTGCAATTTCTTAGATGTTTCTACTTCTGTTTTTAGATCTTGGATGGTTTTGCTCAGATCTTCCACTTGCTTGTTTGTATTTTCATGTATTTCTTTAAGAGATTTTTGTGTTTCCTCTTTCATGACTTCTACTTCTTGACCCACATTCTCCAGCGTTTCTTTAAGTGATATTTGTAATTCCTCCTTATTACCTTCTATTTTTTGATCCATATTCTCCTGAATTTCTGTGTTTTTGTGTTTGCCTTGTAAGGACTTCGAATTTTTGATCCATTTTCTCCTGTATTTCTTTAAGAGATGTATCTATGTGTTTCACTATCAGCATCCTGACCAGTGATTTTAGATCCAAATCTTGTTTTTCTGGTGTGTTGGGGTATCCAGGACTTACTGTTGTTGGGGAACTGGTTTCTGATGCTGCCATATTGCCTTCATTTCTGTTAGTAACATTCCTATGTTTGTCTTTTGCCTTCTGGTTTTCTCTCCCCTTGGTCCTGTATTCACTAGCTGGTGATTGAACCTCCTATGAGCTCGTAAAGCTATTTCCCCACCACTGGATAACTGGGTTTCCCCTGTCACAGATTACTAATGTGTTGTTCTCCTCTTGGGTGCTGTTGGACACCTGGTATATCTTCTAGTTCTGACTGCTCAATCCAAGCAGCCATCACCAAGGTGGCTGCAGTTGTGAGGAGTGCAGGGTCCCCGTCAGGGCGCAGAGCCCAGGCCTGGTTGGACCCAGGAACAGCTGCTCTGCCCAGATCGCTGCCTCGCGGCCTTGAGTCCCCAGAGATATGAATTCTAGATATGAATGATAGGAATAAAAATACAATTTGAATATAACTAAAAGAGACATGGAGGCATTTTCATATAAAACAGGTTTTCACCAAATATATTTATGATAAAAATGAGGATAACATAACATAATTTATAAAATTGAAGATTTTTTTAAAATACTCAGATATATTGATAGGCATATAAATACAATTAGAATGTAATTGTAAAATAAATGCAGACAGATTCATAAATTAATGAAAAATTTCATCTAACATATATATGATAAAATTGAGGATAACATAAGATAATTTCTAAAATTGAAGATTTTTTTTAAAAAAACTCAAATACATTGATAGCCATACAAATATAATTAAAATTCAATTGAAAAAGAAACTGGAGACATTTTATGAAAGAACTGAAGATTTTCGTCTAAAATATGCATGATAAAATTGAGGATTACATAATATATCTGATCAAATTGAAGATTTTTTTGGAAAATCTCACAATGATAGGCATACAAATAGAATTATCAGATAATTAAAAAAGTGTGGAGTCATTTTCTGATAATACTAAAGATTTTGTATAACATATTTCTGATAAAATATGGGAAATTCATAGGAAAATTTTTAAAATTGAAGATTTTTTTGAATTTTCAGATACAATAGTAAGCATACAAATTCAATTAGAACATAATTGAAAAAGGAAGTGGAGCCATTTTCCGATAAAACTGAAGATTTTCCTCTAACATATATGTGATAAAATTGAGGAAAACTTAGGATATATATAAAATTTATAATTTTTTTTGCAAAAACACTCAGATAAAATGATAAGCTTACAAATACTATTCGAAATCAATTGAAAAAGAAGATGGGACATTTTCTCATAAAACTGAAAATTTTCACTTAACACACATATGACAAAAATGAGGATTACCTAGGATAAGTGGTTAATTGAAATTATTCTCTAGAAAAATCTCAGATACAATGTTAGGCATACAAATAAAATTAGAATATAATTGAAAAAGGAGGTGGAGACATTTTTGTATAAAACTGAAGATTTTCATCTAACGTATTACAAAATTGAGGATAACATAAGATAATTTTTAAATCTGAAGATAATTTTGAAAAAGAAAACTCACTGACAATGATAGGCATACAAGTACAATTAGAATACAATTGAAAAGGGACCTGGACACATTTTATGATAGAACTGAAGATTTTCATCTAACATATATATGATAAAATTGAGGATTACATAGGATAATTGATAAAATTGAAGATTTTCTTTGAAAAATCTCTAATACAATGATAGGCATACAAATACAATTATCAAATAATTGAAAAAGAAAGTAAAGACATTTTCTGAATAAACTGAAGATTTCATATAACCTATTCATATAAAATAAGGGAAATTCATAGGAAAAATTTAAAAATTGAAGATTTTGTGCTAATTTTCACATATACAATGGTACGTGTAAAAACACAATTAGAATGTAATTGCAAAAAGAAATGGAGACATTTACCTATAAAACTGAAGATTTTCCCCTAGCATATATATGATAAAATTGATGATAACTTAAGGTAATTTAGGAAATTGAAAATTTTTTTAAAAGAAACTCAGATGCAATGATAAGCATACAAATACCTTTAGAATACAATTGAAAAAAGAAGAGGAGATATTTTCTGATAAAATAAAGATTTTATCTAACATATGTATGATAAAATTGTGAATTACATAATTGATGAAATAGAAGATTTATTCAGAAAAACTTCTCAGGTAAAATGATAGGCTTACAAATACAATTAGAATGCAATTGAAAAAGGATGTGGAGAAATATTTTGTTAATTCTTAAGATTTACATCTAACTTCTGTATGATAAAATGGATGATAACATAGGAAAATAGATAAAACTGAAGATTTTTTGTGATAAAATCTCAGATACAATGAAAGGTATACAAATAAAACTATAAAAAAGTGAATGATTTTTGTGGTAATTTTCACAGATACAAAGGTATGCATACAAATAAATAATAATATAGTTGAAAAAGGAAGTGGGATATTTTCTGATAAATCTTAAAAATTTTGCATAACATATCTGAAAAAATTATGGAAATTCATAGGAAAACTGTAAAATTTGAATTTTTGTGGTAATTTTCACAGATACAATGATAGGCTTACAAACACAATTAGAATGTAATTGAAAGAATGAATAGAGGCATTTTCTGTTAAAACTGCAGATTTTCATCTAACATATGTATGTTTAAATTGAGGACAACATAAGATCATCTATAAAATTGAAGGTATTTTGGAAAACAAACACTCAGATACAAGGATAGGCATAGAAATACAACTAGAGAATTATTGAAAAATGAAGACACATTTTTGTAAAGAACTGAAGATTTTTATCTAATATAATTATTATAAAATTGAGGATAACTTAAGATAATTTACAAAATTGAAGATTTTTTTGGAAAAAACTCAGATACAATGATAGGTATACAAATATATTTACAATATAATTGAAAGAGGAAGTGGAGACATTTTCATATAAAACTGAATATTTTCATATAACATACATATGATAAAGTGAGGAAACCATAAGAAAATTGCTAAAATTAAAAATGTTTTGGAAAAACATTCAGATACAATGATAGGCATAGAAATACAAATAGAATATACCTGAAAAAGAAGTGGAGACATTTTCTGATAAAAATGAAGATTTACATCTAACATATGTATGTTAAAGTTGAGGATAAC
Organism: Apodemus agrarius; assembly: GCA_964023405.1. Lineage (NCBI taxonomy): Eukaryota > Metazoa > Chordata > Mammalia > Rodentia > Muridae > Apodemus > Apodemus agrarius. The sequence continues at coordinate 27,458,156 of OZ030027.1, read as the reverse complement.
ATAAGAAATTTTATAAAATTGAAGATGTTTTTTGAAAACAAAACTTCAGATAAAATGATAGTCATACAAACACAACTAGAGTATTATTGAAAAAGGAAGAGGACACTTTTCTAAAGAACTGAAGATTTTCATCTAACAAATATATGATAAAATGGAGGATTACATAAGATAATTGATAAATTGAAGATTTATTTGGAAAAATACTCAGATATAATGATCTGCATACAAATACAATTAAAATATAATTGAAAAGGGAAGTGGAGATATTTTCTGATAGAACTGAAATTTTTCATCTAAAATATGCATGGTAAAATTGAGGATTACATAGGATAAATGATAAAATTTTAGATATTTTTGAAAAACTCAAATACAACAATAGGCATCCAAATATAATTAGCATATAATTGAAAAAGGAAGTGGAGATATTTTCATGCAGAACTGAAGATTTTAATCTAACATATGTATCATGAAATTGAGGATTACATATGATAACAGATAAAACTGAAGATTTATTTTTGGAAAAAACTCAGATACAATGATAGACATACAAATAGAATTATCACATATTTGAAAATGAAGTGAAGAAATTTTCTGACAAAACTGAAGATTTCATATAGCATATTACTGAAAGATTAAGGGATATTCATAGGAAATATTTAAAAATTGAATATTTTTGTGGTAATTTTCACAGATACAATAGTAAGCATATAAATAAAATTAGAATGTAATTGAAAAAGGAAGTGGAGCCATTTTCATATAAAACTGAAGATTTCCCTCTTAGGACAATTTATAAAATTGAAGATCCTTTTGCAAATAATATCAGATAAAATGATAAACTTACAAATAATATGAGTATTCAATTGAAAAGGAAGACAAGATATTTTCTCATAAAACTAAAGATTTTCATTTAACATATGTATGATAAAATTGAGGATTATATAGGATAACTGATTAATTTGAAGATATTCTCTAGAAAAATCACAGATATAATGATAGGCATAAAAATACAATTAGAATATGATTGAAAAAGGAGGTGGAGACATTTTTGTATAAAACTGAAGATTTTCATCTAACATATGTGTGATAAAATTGAGGATAACATAAGATAATTTTCAACCCGAAGATAATTTTGAAAAAGAAAATTCCGATATAATGATAAGCATGCAAATACAATTAGAATAAAATTGAAAAAGGAACTGGACACATTTACTGATAGAACTGAAGTTTTACATCTAACATAAGAATGAGAAAATTGAGGATTACATAAGATAACTGATAAAATTGAAGATGTTTTTGGAAAAATCTCAGATACAATGATAGGTGTACAAATATAATTATCACATATATGAAAAAGGAAGTGGAGACATGATAAAACTGAAGATTTCATATAACATATTTCATATTAAATAAGGGCAATTCTTTGGAAAAATTTAAAAATTGAAAATTTTTGTGGTTATTTTCACAGATACAATGGTACACATATAAATACAGTAAGGATGTAAATGCAAAAAAAAGTGGAAACATTTCCCTATAAAACTGTAGATATTCCTTTAACATATGTAAGATAAAATTGAGGATATCTTAAGGGAATTTATGAAATTGAAGATTTTTTTGAAAAAAAACTCAGATGCAATGATAAGCATACAATACACTTAGAATACATTTGAAAATGAAGAGGAGATATTTTCTGATAAAACTGAAGATTTTTATCTAATATATGTATGATAAAATTGAGAATTACATAGCATAATAGATAAAATTAAAGATTTTTTTGGAAAAAATACTCACATATAACGATCTGCATACAAATATAATTAGAACATAATTGAAAATGGACATGGAGATATTTTCTGATAGAACTGAAGCTTTTCATCTAAAATATGCATGATAAAATTGAGTATTAGAAAGGATAACTGATAAAATTTTAGATTTTTGAAAAAAAACTCAGATACAATGATAGGCATCCAAATAGAATTATCAGATAATTGAAAAGGGAAGTGCAGATATTTTCTGGAGGAACTAAAGATTTTAATCTAACATATGTACGATAAAATTTAGGATTACATATGATAACTGACAAAATTGAAGACTTTTTTGGAGAAAAACTAAGATACACAGGCCTACAAATAAAATATCACAAATTTGAAAATAAAGTGGAGAAATTTTCTGACACAATTGATTTCGTATAACATATTACTGATAAAGTAAGGGAAATTGGTAGGAAAAAATTACAACACAAATCTACAAATTTTACAATTTTCCTATGAATTTCAATAATTTTATCAGATATATGTTATGTAAAATTCCTCAAATTTTTAGAAAATATCTCCACTTCCTTTTTAACTATATTATTTATTTGTATATCTAACATTGTATCTGTGAAAATTACCACAAAAATCTTTACATTTTAACATTTTCTCATAATTTTCCATAATTTTATCAGAAATATTATAGAAAAATCTTCAGTTTTATCAGATGTCTCCACTTTCTTTTTCGATGATAATTTTATTGTATTTGTATGCCTTCCATTGAATTTGAGATTTTATCAAACAAATCTTCAATTTTTTCAATTTTCCTACGTTATCATCCATTTTATCATATCTAAGTTAGATGCAAATTTTTAGAATTAACAGAATCTGTCTTCACTTCCTACTTCAATTTTATCCTAATTGTATTTGTATGCCTATCATTGTATCCGAGGTTGGTCTGAATAAATCTTCATTTTCCTAAATTACCCTATGTAATCCTCAATTTTATCATGCATATTTTTGATGAAAAGCTTCAGTTATATCAGATAATATTTCCACTTCACTTTTTATTTTTATTATAGTTGTATTTTTATGCCTACCATTGTATTTGGGGTTTTTATCCAAATAAAGCTTCAACTTTATCAATTATCTTTTGTAATCCTCAATTTTTCATACATTGGTTAGATGAAAATCTTCAGTTTTTTATTCAAATGTCTCCTCTTCCTTTTTCAAAAATACTCTAGTGGTATTTGTGTGCCTATCCTTGTATCTGAGTTTTGTTTTCCAAAATATATTCAATTTTATAAATTATATTATGTTGTCCTCAATTTTAACATATATTTGTTAGATGAAAATCTTCACTTTTATCAGAAAATCTCTTTCTTTTTTCAATTACATTCTAATTGTATTTGTAAGCCTATCATTGTATCTGTGAAAATTACCACAAAATTTTCAAATTTTACAGTTTTCCTATGTATTGCCCTCATTTTATCAGATATATGTTTTAGAAACTTCTTCAGCTTTATCAGAAAAATATATCCACTTCCTTTTTCAGCTATCTTATTATTTTACTTGTATGCCTACCATTGTATCTGTGAAAATAGCACAAAAATCTTCAAATGTTAACATTTTCACATAATTTCCATAATTTAATCAGAAATGTTATATTAAAAACTTGAGTTTTATCAGAAAGTGTCTCCACTTTCTTTTTCACTTATATGTTAATTGTATTTGGTATGCCTTTCTTTGTATCAGAGATTTTATCAAAAATATCTTCAATTTTATCAACTTTCCTATGTTATCATCTACTTTATCATACATGTTAATGTAAATATTCAGAATTAACAAAGTATGTATCCACTTCCTTTTACAACTTTAGTCTAATTGTATTTGTAAACCTATCATTGTATCTGAGTTTTTTTCTGAATAAATTTAAATTTTATCATTTATCCTATGTAATCCTCAATTTTATCATACAAATGTTAGATGAAAACCTTCAGTTTTATCATAAAATGTCTCCACTTCGTTTCTCATTTGTATTCTAATTGTATTTGTATGCCTTTCATTGCATCTGTATTTTTTTCAAAAAATCTTCAATTTTATAAATTATCTTACGATATTCTCAATATGTTGAAAATTACTCCAGTTCCATTATCAATTATGTGATAATTATTTTTGAATGCCTATCATTTTATCTGAGATTTTTCTAAGAAATCTTCAATTTTATCATTTATCCCATATAATCCTCAATTTTATCATATATATGTTACAGGAAAATCACCAGTTTTGTAGGAAAATGTCTCCACCTCATTTTTCAATTACATTCTAATTGTATTTGTATGCATATCATTATATCTGTGAAAATTACCACAAAATCTTCAATTTTAAGGTTTTTTGTATGAATTTCCCTTACTTTATCAGAAATATGTTTTACAGAATCATTAATTTTATCAGAAAATGTCTCCCCATCCTTTTCTATTATCTGATAATTCTATTTGTATGCATATCATTGAATGTGAGATTTTTTACAAAATATCTTCCATTTTATCAGATATCCTATGTAATCCTCAATTTTATCAAGCATATTTTAGATGAAAATCTTCAGCTTTATTATAAAATTTCTCCACATCCTTTTACAATTGAATTCTAATTATATTTGTATGACTATCATTGTATTTGAGTTTTTTCAAAAAAAATTTCAATGTTATACATTTTATTATCCTCAATTTTATCATACATATGTTAGTTGAAAATCTGCATTACTTTATGAAAATATCTCCATTTCCATTTTCAATTACATTCTAATTGTATTTATTTTTTTAGTTTTTTAAGCTTTTTTTTATTTTCTATATTCTATGTTTACATTCCAAAGGCTTTCCCCTTTCCCAATTCCCACCCACCATAGTTCCCATAGTTCCTCTCCCCCCCAACTATTCCCCAATCATTCCCCCTCCCCCCTCGGTTTCTTTACTAAACTGGATGCAATCTTTACATGCCCAGGGTCCTCTCCTTTCTTCTTCTTGGGAATCATTTGACTTGCTATTTGTGTCTTGAGTATTTAGTGCTTCTGGGATCATTAATAGCCACTTAGCAGTGATTGCATTTCATGTGCATTCTTTTGTGATTTGGTTAGCTCACTCAGGATGATATTTTCCAGGTCTAACCATTTACCTACAAATTGCATGAATTCATTATTTTTAATTGGTGAGTAGTATTCCATTGTATAAATATACCACATTTTCTGTATCCATTCCTCCTTTGAGGGATATTTGGGCTCCTTCCAATTTCTGGCTATTATAAACAAGGCTGCTATAAACATAGTGGAGCATGTGTCTTTATTGCATGCAGGGGAATCCTCTGGGTATATGCCCAGGAGTGGTATGCCAGGGTCCTCTGGAAGTGACATGCCCAATTTTCTGAGGATCCGCCAAACTGATTTCCAGAGCGGTTTTACCATTTTGCAATCCCACCAACAGTGGAGGAGTGTTCCTCTTTCTCCACATCCTCGCCAGCACTTGTTGTCTCTTGAGTTTTTAATCTTAGCCATTCTGACTGGTGTGAGGTGGAATCTCAGGGTTGTTTTGATTTGCATTTCCCTGATGACTAATGATGTTGAACATCTTTTAAGGTGTTTCTCGGCCATCTGAATTTCTTCTGGTGAAAATTCTTTGTTTAGCTCTGTGCCCCATTTTTTGATAGGGTTATTTGGTTCTTTGCGGTCTAACTTCTTGAGTTCTTTGTATATATTGGATATTAGCCCTCTGTCGGATGTGGGGTTGGTGAAGATCTTTTCCCACTTTGTTGGTTGCCATTTTGTCCTTCTGACAGTGTCCTTTGCTTACGGAAATCCATCAATGTAATCCACTACATAAACAAACTGAAAGAAAAAAGCCACATGGTCATCTCATTAGATGCTGAAAAAGCATTCGAAAAAATTCAGCATCCTTTCATGCTAAAAGTCTTGGAAAGAGCAGGAATTCAAGGCCCATACCTAAACATAGTAAAAGCAATCTACAGCAAACCAGTAGCCAACATCAAAATAAATGGAGAAGCATTCCCACTAAAATCAGGGACTAGACAAGGCTGCCCTCTCTCTCCATATCTTTTCAATATAGTACTTGAAGTTCTAGCGAGAGCAATTAGACAACATAAGGAAGTCAAAGGGATACAAATTGGAACAGAAGAAGTGAAACTATCATTATTTGCAGACGATATGATAGTTTACCTAAGCGACCCAAAAAACTCCACCAGAGAACTTCTACAGCTGATAAACAACTTCAGCAAAGTGGCAGGTTATAAAATTAACTCAAGCAAGTCAGTGGCCTTCTTGTACTCAAAGGACAAGCAGGCTGAGAGAGAAGTTAGGGAAATAACACCCTTCACAATAGCCACAAACAACATAAAGTATCTTGGCGTAACTCTAACCAAACAAGCGAAAGATCTGTACAACAGGAACTTCAAGTCCTTGAAGAAAGAAATCGAAGAAGACCTCAGAAGATGGAAAAATATTTCTTGCTCCTGGATTGGCAGGATCAATATAGTAAAAATGGCCATCTTGCCAAAAGCAATATACAGATTCAATGCAATCCCCATCAAAATCCCAACTCAATTCTTCATAGATCTAGAAAGAGCAATTCTCAAATTCATCTGGAGCAACAAAAAACCCAGGATAGCTAAAACTATTCTCAACAATAAAAGGACTTCTGGGGGAATCAATATCCCTGACCTCAAGCAGTACTACAGAGCAATTGTGTTAAAAACTGCATGGTATTGGTATAGCAACAGGCAAGCAGATCAATGGAACAGGATTGAAGACCCAGAAATTAACCCACAGACATATGGTCACTTGATCTTTGATAAAGGAGCCACAACCATCCGATGGAATAAAGATAGCCTTTTCAACAAATGGTGCTGGTTCAACTGGAGGTCAACATGCAGAAGAATGCGAATTGACCCACTCTTATCTCTTTGCACTAAGATCAACTCCAAGTGGATCAAGGACCTCCACATAAAACCAGACACACTGAAACTATTAGAAAAGAAACTTGGGAAGACCCTGGAGGACTTGGGCACAAGGGAAAAGTTCCTGAACAGAACACCAATAGCTTATGCACTAAAATCAAGAATCGACAAATGGGACCTCATAAAATTACAGAGTTTCTAATTGTATTTATATGCCTATCAACGTATCTGAGTTTTTAAAAATATATTCAATTTTTAAATTATGTTATATTGTCCTCAATTTTATCATATATCTATTAGATCTTCTGTTTTATATGATAATGTCTCCACGTCTCTTTTAGTTATATTCTAATTGTATTTCTATGCCTATCATTGTATCTGTGAAAATTACCACAAAAATCTTCTAATTTTAACATTTTCACATGAATTTCCATAATTTAATCAGAAATGTTATACAAAAATCTTCAGTTTATCAGAAAATGTCTCTACATTCTTTTTAAATTATGTATAGTTTTATTTGTATTTGTCTCATTGTATCTGATATTTTATAACAAAAATCTTCAATTTTATCAACTTTCCTATGTTAACATCCATTTTATCATATAAGTTAGAAGTAAATCTTCAGAATTAACAGAATATGTCTCCACTTCCTCTTCAAGAGTATTCTAGCTGAATTTTATGTCTATAATTGTATCCAATATTTTTCTGAATAATTCTTCAAATTTATCAATTATCATATGTAATCCTCAATTTTATCGTACATATGTGAGATAAAAATCTTCAGTTTTATCAGAAAATGTATACTCTTCCTTTTTCAATAGTATTCAAATTTTATTTGTATGTTTATCATTGCATCTGAGTATTTTTAAAATATCTTCAATTTTATAAATTACCTTCACTTATCCTCAATTTTATCATACATGTTAGAGGAAATATTCACTTTTATAGAAAAATGTCTTCACTTCTTTTTGCAATTACATTCTAATTGTATTTGTATGCTTACCATTGTATCTGTGAAAATTACCACAAAAATCTTCAATTTTTTAATTATTCCTATAAATTTCCCTTAATTTATATGAAATGTTATACAAAATCTTCAGTTTTATAAGAAAATGTCTCCACTTCTTTGTCCAATTATGTGATAATTGTATTTGCATGCAGATCATTGTATCTGAGATTTTTCAAAGAAGATCTTCATTTTTATCAGTTATCCTATGTAATCCTTAATTTCATCATACACATATTAGATGAAAATCTACAGTTCTATAAGAAAATGTATCCAGTTCCTTTTTCAATTGTATTCTAATTGTATTTTATGCCTATCATTGTACCTGTGTTTTCTTTTTCAAAAAATCTTCAGATTTAAAAATTATGTTGTCTAAATTTATCATAAATATCTTAGATGAAAATGTTCAGTTTTATACAAAAAAGTCTCCACCTCCCTTTTCAATGATATTCTAATTGTATTTGTATGCCTATCATTGTATCTGAGATTTTACTAAAAAAATCCTCAATTTTATCAGATATCCTATGTAATCCTCAATTTTGTCATGCATATTTTAGATAAAAATATTCAGTTCTATCATAAAATGTCTCCACTTCCTTTTTCAATTGAATTTTAATTATATTTGTATGGCTATCATTGTATTTGAGGTATTTTTCAAAAAATCTTCAATTTTATACATTATCTTATGTTATCCTCAATTTTATCATACATTTGTTAAATGAAAATCTTCAATTCTTTACAAAAATGTATCTACTTCCTCTTTCAATTACATTCTAATTGTATTTTATGCCTATTATTGTATCTGAGATTTTTCTAGAGAATATCGTCTATTTAATCAGTTATCCTATGTAATCCTCAATTTTCTCATACAATGTTAAATAAAAATATTCAGTTTTATGAGAAAAGGTCTTGATCTCCTTTTTCAGTTGAATTCTAATAGTTTTTGTAAGCTTATCATTGTATCTGAATTTTTTGCAAAATATCATCAATTTTATAAATCATCCTAAGGTTTCCTCAATTTTATCACACATATGTTAGAGGAAAATCTTCAGTTTTAGAGGAAGATGGCTCCACCTCCTTTTTCAATTACATTCTAATTGTATTTGTATGCTTACCATTGTATCTGTGAAAATTACCACAAAAATTTTCAAAGTTTAAATTGTTCCTATGAATTTTGCTTACCTTATCAGAAACGTTATACAAAATCGTTAATTTTATCAGAAAATGCCTCCACTTCCTTTTCAATTATCTGATAATTCTATTTGTATGATTATCATTTTATGTGAGCCTTTTCCAAAAAAATCTTCAATTTAATCAGATATCCTATGTAACCCTTAATTTTATCATGCATATTTTTGATGAAAATCTTCAGATCTATCATGAAATGTTTCCACTTCCTTTTTTAATTGAATTCTAATTATATTTGTATGGGTATCATTGTATTTGACTTTTTTGAAAAAAAAACCTTCAGTTTTATACATTATCTTTTGTTATCCTCAATTTTATCATATATATGTTAGGTTAAAATTTCATTACTTTACAAAAATGTCTCCATTTCCATTTTCAATTACATTCTAATTGTATTTATATGCCTAAAAATGTACGTGAGGTTTTTAAAAAAAATATTCAATTTTATAAATTATGTTATCCTTACTTTGATCATACACATATTAGATGAAAATCTTCATTTTTATATGAAAATATCTCCATGTCTCTTTTAGTTATATTCTAATTGTATTTTTATTCCTATCATTGTATCTGTGTTTTGTCCAAATAAATCTTCAATTTTATCAATCACCCTAGTAATTCTTTATTTGATCATACATATGTTAGATGAAAATCTTCAGTTTTATCAGAAAATGTCTCCATTTCTTTTTTCAGTTGGATTCTAATTGTACTTCTATTCGTATCATTGTATCTGATTGTTTTCCAAAAATAATATCTTTAGTTTTATAAAATACCTTACGATATCATTATTTTATCATTTGTTATATGAAAATCTTCAGTTTTATATGAAAATGTCTCCACTTCCTCCTTCAATTATATTCTAAATATATTTGTATGCCTATCATTGTATCTGTGTTTTTTTCGAAAAAAATCTTCAATTTTATTAGTTATCATGTATAATTCTCAATTTTATAATACATATTTTAGATTAAAATCTTCAGTTCTACCAGAAAATATCTCCACTTCCCTTTGCAATTACATTCTTTTTTTTATTGGATATATTCTATATTTACAATTCATTTTCCTTTTTCTGGTTCCCCACTCGCAAAGGTCCCACATGCCCTTTTCCCTCCCCCTGCTCCCTCCTCCACCCCCTCCCACCTCACTGTTCTTGTACTCCCCCACAATGATGCTTTGGTCCATTCTAGCACCAGTGTCCACTCCTTTCTTCTTGTGAGACATCACTTGGTATGTGATTTATTTCTTTGGTGTTCCAAGCTTCTAGGCTAATATCCACTTATCAGTGACTGCATACCATGGGTATTCTTTTGAGACTAAGTCACCTCACTTAGTATGACGTTCTCCAACTCCATCCATTTCTCTAAAAATTTCATGAATTCATTGTTTCTAATGGCTGAATAGTACTCCATTGTGTATATATACCACATTTTTTGTATCCATTCCTCTGTTGAGGGACATCTGGGTTCTTTCCAGCTTCTGGCTATTATATATAAGGCTGCTATGAATATAGTGGAGCATGTATCCTTATAGCATGCTGGGGAATCTTCTGGGTATATTCCCAGGAGTGGTATCGCTGGGTCCTCCAGAAATATCACGTCCAGTTTTCTGAGGAAACGCCAGACTGATTTCCAGAGTGGTTGTACCAGCTTGCATTCCCACCAGCAGTGGAGGAGTGTTCCTCTTTCTCCACATCCTCGCCAACACCTGATGTCTTCTGAGTTTTTAATCTTAGCCATTCTGACTGGTGTGAGGTGAAATCTCAGGGTTGTTTTGATTTGCATTTCCCTAATGACTAATGGCATTGAGCATTTTTTAAGGTGTTTCTCAGCCATCCGAATTTCTTCAGGTGAAAAGTCTCTGTTTAGCTCTGTACCCCATTTTTGGATGGGGTTATTTGGTTTTCTGGGGTCTAACCTCTTGAGTTCTTTGTATACATTGGATATTAGCCCTCTGTCAGATGTGGGGTTGTTGGTTGCTGATTTGTCCTTTTGACAGTGTCTTTTGCCTTACAGAAACTTTGTAATTTTATGAGGTCCCATTTGTCTATTCTTACTCTTAGAGCATAAGCAATTGGTGTTCTGTTCAGGAATTTTTCCCCTGAACCAATGTCCTCAATGGTCTTCCCCAGTTTCTTTTCTATTAGTTTTAGTGTGTCTGGTTTTATGTGGAGGTCCTTGATCCACTTGGAGTTGAGCTTAGTACAAGGAGATAAGAGTAGATCAATTCTCATTCTTCTGCATGTTGAGCTCCAGTTGAGCCAGCATCATCTGTTGAAAAAGCTATCTTTTTTCCACTGGATGTTTCAACTCCTTTGTCGAAGATCAATTGGCCATAGATGTGCGGGTTCAATTTTGGGTCTTCGATCCTATTCCATTGATCTGCCTCCCTGTCACTGAACCAATACCATGCAGTTTTTAATACTACTGCTCTGTAATATTGCTTGAGGTCCGGGATATTGATTCCCCCAGAAGTTCTTTTGCTGTTGATGATAGTTTTAGCTATCCTGGGTTTTTGGTTATTCCAGATGAATTTGAGACTTGCTCTTTCTAACTCTATGAAGAACTGAGTTGGGATTTTGATGGAGATTGCATTGAATCTGTATATTGCTTTGGGCAAGATTGCCATTTTGACTATATTAGTCCTGCCAACCCACAAGCATGGAAGATTTTCCCATTTTCTGATGTCTTCTTCAATTTCCCTCTTCAGAGACCTGAAGTTTTTGTCATATAAATCTTTCACATGTTTGGTTAGCGTCACTCCAAGATACTTTATATCATTTGTGGCTATTGTGAAGGGTGTCATTTCCCTAATTTCTTTCTCGGCCTGCTTATCCAATTTGCTTGAGTTGATTTTATAGCCAGCCACTTTGCTGAAGTTGTTTATCAGTTGCAGGAGTTCTCTGGTGGAGGTTTTTGGGTCACTTATGTATACTATCATATCATCTGCAAATAGTGATAGTTTGACTTCTTCCTTTGTGATTTGTATCCCTTTGATTTCCCTCTGTTGTCGAATTGCTCTAGCTAGTACCTCAAGTACTATATTAAAGAGATATGGTGAGAGGGGGCAGCCTTGAATTTGAAACTTGCTTCAAGTTTTTCTCCATTTACCTTAATGTTGGCTACTGGTCTGCTGTATATTGATTTTACTATGTTTGGATATGGGCCTTGGATTCCTGCTCTTTCCAAGACCTTTAGCATGAAAGGATGCTGAATTTTGTCAAATGCTTTTTCAGCATCCAATGAGATGACCATGTGGTTTTTTTCTTTGAGTTTGTTTATGTAGTGGATTACATTGATGGATTTCCGTATATTGAACCATCCCTGCATCCCTGGGATGAAGCCAACTTGATCATGGTGAATGATCATTTTGATGTGTTCTTGGATTCGGTTGGCAAGTATTTTCTTTATTATTTTTGCATTGATATTTATAAGATAAATTGGCCTGTAGTTCTCTTTCTTAGTTGGATCTTTGTGTAGTTTTGGTATCAGGGTAACTGTGGCTTCATAGAATGAGTTGGGTAGTGTTCCTTCTGTTTCTATTTTGTGGAATAGTTTGAAGAGTATCGATATCAGGACTTCTTTGAAGGTCTGATAGAATTCTGCACTAAAACCGTCTGGTTCTGTGCTTTTTTTGGTTGGAAGACTGTCTATGGCCCCTTCTATTTCTTTGGGGGTTATGGGTCTGTTTAGACGATCTATTTGATCCTGGTATTTGGTATCTTTCTAGGAAATTATCCATTTCCTCCAGATTCTCCAGTTCTCTTGACTATAGGCTTTTGTAGTAGGATCTGATGATTTTTTGAATTTCCTCAGTTTCTGTTATTATATCTCCCTTTTCATTTCTAATTTTGTTAATTTGAATACTGTCTCTGTGCCCTTTGGTAAGACTGGCTATGTGTTTATCTATCTTGTTGATTTTCTCGAAGAACCAGCTCCTGATTTTGTTGATTCTTTATATGGTTCTCTTTGTTTCAACTTGATTGATTTCAGCCCTGAGTTTGATGATTTTCTGTCTTCTACTCCTCCTGGGTGAAATTGCTTCTTTTTGTTCCAGAGCTTTCAAGTGCACCATTAAATTGCTAGTATATGTTCTCTCCTGTTTCTTTTTGGAGACACTCAGGGCTATGAGTTTTCCTCTAAGCACTGCTTTCATTGTGTCCCATAGATTTGGGTATATTGTGCCTTCATTTTCATTAAATTCTAAGAAATCTTTGATTTCTTTCTTTATTTCTTCCTGGACTAAGGTATTATTGAGTAGAATATTGTTCAGCCTCCACGTGTATAAGGATTTTCTGTTGTTTTTGTTGCTATTGAAGATCACTCTTACTCCATGGTGATCTGATAAGAGGCATGGGATTAGTTCAATCTTTTTATATTTGTTGAGATCTGTCTTGTGTCCAATTATATGGTCGATTTTGGAGAAGGTACCATGAGGAGCTGAGAAAAAGGTATAGTCTTTTGCTTTAGGGTGAAATGTTATATATATATATATATATATATATATATATATATATATATATATCTGTTAAATCCAATTGGTCCAATGTTTCGATGAGTTTCTCCGTGTCCCTGTTTAGTTTCTGTTTTCCTGGTCGGTCCACTGTGGATAGTGGAGTATTGAGGTCCCCCACAATCATTGTGTTAGGTGCAATGTGTGCTTTTGAGCTTTAGTAAAGTTTCTTTTACAAATGAGGGTGCCCTTACATTTGGAGCGTAGATGTTTAGAAATGTGAGTTCTTCTTGGTGGATTCTTCCTTTGACTAGCAAGAAGTGACCTTCTGTGTCTCTTTTGATGACTTTGGGTTGAAAGTCAATTTTATCTGATATTAAAATGGCTATTCCAGCTTGCTGCCTGTGACCATTTGCTTGCAAAATTGTCTTCCATCCTTTTACTCTAACGTAGTGTTTGTCTTTGACTCTGAGGTGCGTTTCCTGTAAGCAGCAAAATGTAGGGTCCTGTTTCTGTATCCAGTCAGTTAGTCTATGTCTTTTTATTGGGGAATTGAGTCCATTGATGTTAAGAGATATTTAGGAATAGAGATTATTACTTCCTGACATTTTTGATGTTATTTTGTTTTTGAGTAGTTATCTACCTTTGAGTTTGATGGAAGAAGGTTACTATCTTGATTTTTCTTGGGTGCAGTTTCCTTCCTTGTATTGGAGTTTTCCTCCTATTATCCTTTGTAGAGCTGGGTTAGTGGAAAGATATTGTGTAAATTTGGTCCTGTCATGCAATATTTTTATTTCTCCATCTATGTTGATTGAGAGTTGTGCTGGGTATAGTAGTCTTGGCTGACATTTGTGTTCTCTTAGGGTCTGCATGAGGTCTGCCCAGGATCTTCTAGCTTTCATGGTTTCTGGAGAGAAGTCTGGTGTGATTCTGATAGGTCTTCCTTTATATGTTACTTGGCTTTTTTCTCTTACTTCTTTTAATATTCTTTCTTTGTTTAGCACATTTTGGGTTTTGATTATTATGTGACGGGAGGTGTTTCTGTTCTGATCCAGTCTGTTTGGAGTTCTGTAGGCTTCTTGTATATTCATGGGCATCTCTCTCTTTAAGTTAGGGAAGTTTTCTTCCATAATTTTGTTAAAGATATTTGCTGGCCCTTTAAGTTGTAGATCTTCACTCTCATCTATCCTTATAATCCTTAGGTTTGTTCTTCTCATTGTGTCCTGGATTTCCTGGATGTTTTGGGTTACAAGCCTTTTGGATTTTGCGTTTTCTTTGACTGTGGAGTCAATGGTTACTATGTTATCTTCAGCACCTGAGATTCTTATCTCTATCTCTTGTTGTTGATGTTTGCATCTACGACCCCTGATTTCTTCCCAAGGTTTTCTATCTCCAAAGTTGCCTCCTTTTGTGATTTCTTAGTTGTTTCTACCTCTGTGTTCAGATCTTGGGTGGTTTTGCTCAGTTCCTTCATTTGTTTGTTTGTGTTTTCATGTAATTCTTTAATATATTTTTGTGCTCCCTCTTTCATGATTTCTGCATGTTGTTTCAAGTTCTCCTGCATTTCTTTAACTGATTTTCTCATTTCCTCTTTATTGGTTTCTGTCTGTTGGCCCATATTCTCCTGGAGTTCTTTAAGTGTTTTTGTGTTTGCATTGTAAGAGTTTCTACCCTATTGATGTTCCCCTGCATTTCTTTAAGAGATTTGTTTATGTCTTTTTTGTGTTCCTCTAGGAGCATCATTACCTGTGCTTTTATATCTAACTCTTGTTTTTCTGGTGTGCTGGGGTATCCAGGACTTGCTGTGTGGTTGGCGAATTGGGTTCAGATGGTGTCATATTGCCTTGATTTCTGTTAATAACGTTCCTACGTTTGCCTTTTGCCATCTCTTTATCTCTGGAGTTAGTTGGTCTTATTGTAGATGGCAGCCCCGCTGAAAGCACAGCGCGCCTGTCCCCAAGGGACAGTGACCTTTGCTGAGCTGTTGGTACCAGGATCTGCTGATCTCTTCTGGCTCTGGGTGCGGGCCAGAGCCTGGCAGCATTGTCTGTGCTGGACTACGCTAGGTCTCAGTCCAAGCCCCTGACTTCAGCTGCTAGAATTCAGTGCTGTGTCCCGAGGCAAGATGGCCCCTTGCTGCCAGCCCGCCCTGAGAGCTGGCCCACGGTGGTCTGCACCCGCAGCTGAGCTGTCTGTGCCCAGATCTCCTGCAGAGCTAAGCTAAGCTATATCTCTGTCCATGCACCTGACTCCAGCCGCTCGCTGTGCCTGCTGTTCGCGCGTGGTGTTCTAATTGTATTTGTATGCAGATCATTGTATTTGTGTATTTTTCCAGATAAATCTTCAATTTGATCAATTATCTTATGTTATCCTCAATTTTATCTTACATATGTCCAATGAAAATCTTCAGTTCTTTAAAAAAATGTGTCCTCTTCCTTTCTCAATAATACTCTAGTTGTATTTGATGCCTATCCTTGTATCTGAGTTTTGGTTTTTCAAAATATCTTCAATTTTATAAATTATATTATGTTATCCTCAATTTTAACATACATATGTTAGATGAAAATCTTCAGTTTTATCAGAAAATGTCTCTATTCCTTTTTTAAATTACATTTTAATTGTGCTTGTAAGCCTATCATTGTATCTGTGAAAATTACCACACAAATCTACAAATTTTATACTCTTCCTTTGAATTTCCATAATTTTATGAGAAATGTTATACAGAATTCTTCAGATTTATCAGAAAATATATCCACTTCCTTTTTCAACTATATTATTATTTATTTGTATGCCTACAATTATATCTGTGAAAATTACCACAAAAATCAAATTTTAACATTTTCACATGAATTTCCATAATTTTATCAGAAACATTATAGAAAACTCTTCAGTTTTCTCAGAAAATGTCTCCACTTTTTTTCACTCATATATAGTTGTATTTGCATGGCTCTCATTTTATCTGAGATTTTATCAAAAAATATTCAATTTTATCAATTTTCCTATGTTACTATCTGTTTTAGTTAGGGTTTTACTGCTGTGAACAGACATCATGACCAATGCAAGTTTTATAAAAGACAACATTTAATTGGGGTTGGCTTACAGCATCAGAGGTTCAGTTCATTGTCATCAAGGCAGAAACATGGCAGCATCCAGGCAGACATGGTACAGGAGGAGCTGAGAGTTCTACATCTTCATCTGAAGGCTGCTAGTAGAAGACTGACTTCCAGGCAGCCAGGGGAAGGTCTTAAGACCACACCCATAGTGACACACCTACTCCAAGGCCACATCTAATAGGTTCACTTCTTGAGTGAATCATATACAAACCATCACATTCCACTCCCTGGCCCTTATAGGCCTGTTCAACATGAGTCTTTGGGGGCCATACTTAAACATAGCATAATGCAAAATACATTTAGTCCAACTTCAAAAGTCCCTGTAGTCTATAGCAGTCTCAACAGTGTTAAAAGTTCAAAGTTCAAGGTCTCTTTTGAGATTCATCCAATCACTTAACTGTAATCCCCCAAGCAAGACAGGAAACCAGCTGGGAAAAGTCCAAACTCTGCATCTCCATGTCTGATGGCAAAGCTGTCTTCAGATATCCAACTCCTTTTTCATCTTTGTTCACTTCAACAAGGTTCTTTCTCGTGGGCTTGTTCCACTCCCTGTTAGCAGCTTTCCTTAGCAGGCATCCTGTGGCTCTGGCAGCTTCTTGTTCCAATGTCTGAGATCCACACATGATCTTCTGTGTATCTCCAAAGAGCTGGTGTCACTTCTCCAGCTCTGCCCTCTGTAGCACTCTAAGTTCAGACTGATCCACTCCACTGCCACTGCTGTTCTTGGTGGTCATCCCATGGTACTGGCATCTCCAATATGCTAAGGTCTTCCACTGCAACTATACTTCACCAAAGCCTCTCATAGCCTCTCTTCATGATACCAAGCCTCAACTCCTTTGCATGACCCCTTCAGTCCTGGGCTGTCAATTATAACTGAGGGTACACTTTCACCAATGGCCTTTCATGGCCTCTCACAGAACCAAGCCTCAGCTGTTCTTCATGATGCCTTCGTGCCTTCAAAACCAGTACCACCTGGATGATTCTTACACATTACGAAGTACAGCTGCAGCATGAGGAACACTTGGCTATCTCTGGAATACAGCTTCTTTGTGCTCTCAGAAAACACTTCCCATATTTCACCTCAGTGATGCTGGTCTTTTCTTAATCATCACTAATTTCTTAGCTCCAGCTAACCAGCATCAATTGTCCCAGTAGTTTCCTTCCTTTTAATATAAAGCCAGAGACACATGGCCGAAGCTGCTGAGTTCTGCTGCTTGCAGGAGCTGGAACATTGGCCACCTTGTTCTATTACATTATCACTAGCTTCTTTTTTCCCAGCTCCTTCACTGCCTAAGTTGGCTGTCCTGAATGAATCTTGCTCCTTAGACTGACCTTGAACTCAAGAGATCTGCATGCCTGTCTCCTAAGCACTGGAATTAAAGGTGTGGTCCACCAAGCCTGGATTAAAGTTTTTCTTCACCTAGAATTTGCTCCCTTCTAGGCTGGCCTTGAACTCAGAGATCTGCTTATCTTTGCCTCCTGGGATTAAAGGCTTGTACTACCATGCCTGGACCTAAAGTTAACTGGGTGAATCTTGCCCCCAAGGTCACCACTCCTTTAATTCAGTTTAATATCCTTGAATTCAGCTCCATTTCACTTCCTGGAGTCCCTTTAATACTCAAACTATATATTTTGTACTTTTCTTTTCTCATCTTGCTATGTTTGTTCAAAATTCTCTTCATCAGACTTAACCAGAGAACAAAGTCTTTGTTGGGCTTTTTTGAGACTTTCTTTGCAGATGCAATTAATATAAATCTCTTTACCTTAGTCCTAGGGAGTCTCTTCAGACAATGGCAAAAAGCAGCAATGCTCTTTACCAAAACATCACAAAAACAGTCTCTCAGACACATATTAAAGTTCTTCTCCACTGAAACCTCTTGGGCCGTCAGGCCTCCACAGTTCAAATGACCCTCAGCACCACTCTCTTCCATATTCCTACTAAGCTGGCCCATTAAGCCCCACTTAAAGCATTCCATGGCTTTACAAATCCAAAGTCCCAAAATCCACATGCTTCCAAACAAAAGCATGGTCAGGCCTATCACAGCAATACCCCAGTCCCTGGTGCCAAATTCTGTTTTAGTTAGGGTTTTACTGCTGTGAAAAGACATCATGACCAATGCAAGTTTTATAAAAGACAACATTTAATTGGGGTTGGCTTACAGGCTCAGAGGTTCAGTTCATTGTCATCAAGGCAGAAACATGGCAGCATCCAGGCAGACATGGTACAGGAGGAGCTGAGAGTTCTACATCTTCATCTGAAGGCTGCTAGTAGAAGACTGACTTCCAGGCAGCCAGGGGAAGGTCTTAAGACCACACCCACAGTGACACACCTACTCCAAGGCCACATCTCCTAATAGGTTCACTTCTTGAGTGAATCATATACAAACCATCACACTATCCCTTTTATCATATAAGTTAGATGTAAATGTTCAGAATTAATAGAACATGTCTCCACTTCCTTTTCAACTGTATTCTAATTGAATTTTTATGCCTATCATTGTATCCAAGATTTTTCTGAATAAATCTTCAATGTTATCAATTATCATATGTAATCCTCAATTTTATCATGCATATGTTTGATAAAAACCTTCAGTTTTATCAGAAAATGCATCTTCTATCTTTTTCAATTGTATTCAGATGGTATTTGTATGCAAATCATTGCATCTGAGTTTTTTTGAAAATATCTTCAATTTTATAAATTACCTTAGGTTAACCTCAAATTTATCATACATGTATCAGAGGAAAATCTTCAGTTTTATATAATAATGTTTCCACTTCTTTTTGCAATTACATGCTAATTGTACTTGTATGCGTACCATTGTATCTGTGAAAATTACCACAAATATCTTCAATTTTTAATTTTTTCCTATGAATTTCTCTTAATTTTTATGAAATATGTTATAAAAAATCTTCAGTTTTATGAGAAAATGTCTACACTTCCTTTTCCAATTATGTGATAATTGTATTTGCATGCCTATCATTTTATGTGAAATTTTTCAAAGAAAATCTTCATTTTTATCAGTTATCCTATGTAATCCTCAATTTTTTCATACATATGTTAGATGAAATTCTTCAGTTCTATCAGAACATGTGTTCATTCCTTTTTCAATTGTATTCTAATTGTATTTGTATGCCTATCATTGTATCAGAGTTTTCTTTTTCAAAAATATCTTCAAATTTAAAAATTATCTTATGTTATCCTAAATTTTATCATACATATATTAGATGAAAATCTTCAGTTTTATATAAAAATTTCTCCTCCTCATTTTTCAATTATATTCTAGTTGTATTTGTATGCCTATCATTGTATCTGAGAATTTTCTAGAGAATATTGTCAACTTAATCAGTTATCCTATGGAATCCACAATTTTATCATACAATGTTAATTGAAAATATTCAGTTTTATGAGGAAAGTATTGTCCTCCTTTTTCAATTGAATTTTAATAATTTTTGTAAGCTTATCATTGTATCTGATTTTTTTGCAAAAAAAATCATCAGTTTTATAAATTATCCTAAGGTTTCCTCAATTTTATCACACATATTTTAGATGAAAATCTTCAGTTCTTTACAAAAATATGTCCTCTTCCTTTTTCAATAATACTCTATTTGTATTTGTATGCCTCTTCTTGTATCTGAAGTTTTGTTTTCCAAAATATCTTCAATTTTATAAATTATCTTGTTATCCTCAATTTTAACATATATATGTTAGATGAAATTCTTCAGTTTTATCAGAAGATATCTCTATTCCTTTTCTCAATTACATTCTATTTGTGTTGGATAGTCTATCATTGTAGCTGTGAAAATTACCATAAAAATCTAATTTTACACTTTTCTTATGAGTTTCCATAATTTTATCAGATATATTATGCAAATATCTTCAAATTCATTAGAAAATATATCCACTTCCTTTTCATCTATATTATTATTTATTTGTATTCCTACCATTTTATCTGTGAAAATTACCATAAAAATCTTCAAATTTTAACATTTTCTCATAAATTATCATAGTTTTATCAGAAATATTATACAAAAATCTTCAGATTTACCAGAAAATATCTGCACTTACTTTTTTATTATAATCCTATTGCATTTGTATGCCTTTCATTGAATCAGATTTTATCAAAAAAATTATTCAATTTTATCAATTTTCCTATGTTATAATCTGTTTTATCACATATAAGTTAGATGCAAATCTTTAGAATTAACAGAATATATCTTCTCTTCCTTTTTCAATTGTATTCTAATTGTATTTATATGCCTATCATTGTCTCCAAGGTTTTTTCTGAATAAATCTTCAATTTTATCAATTATACTATGCAATCCTCAATTTTATCATACATATGTTGGATGAAAATCTTCAATTTTATCAGAAAATCTCTCCTCTTCCTTTTTTCAACTGTATTCTTATTGTATTTGTATGCTTATGATTGCATCTGAGTTTTTTTCAAAAAAAATCCAATTTTATAAATTATCTTATAATATCCTCAATTTTGACATACATATGTTAGAGGATTTTCTATAGTTTTATAGGACTATTGCTTCACTTCCCTTTTCAATTACATTCTAACTGTATTTGTATGCTTAGCATTGTATCTGTGAAAATTACCTCAAAAATCTTAAATTTTTAAATATTACCTAAATATTTCTGATAAAACTAAAGGTTTTGTATAACATATTTCTGATAAAGTAAGGGAAATTCATAGGAAAAATTAAAAAGTTGAAGATTTTTGTGGTAATTTTCACAGATCCAATGGTATGCATACAAATACAACTAGAATGTAATTGTAAAAGGCTGTTGAGACATTATCCTATAAAACTGAAGATTTTCTTCTAACTTATGTTTGATAAAATTGAGAAAAACTTAAGATAATTTGTAAAATTGAAGAATTTTTGGAAAACAAAAACTCAGATACAAGGATAGGCATACAAATACAGTTAGAGTATTATTGAAAAAGGAAAAGGAGATATTTTAGTAAAGAACTGAAGATTTTCATCTAACATTTGTATGATAAAATTGAAGATTGCATAAGATAGTTGATAAAATTGAAGATTTATTTGGAAAAACTTCAGATACAATGATCTGCATAGAAATATATTTAGAATATAATTGAAAAGGGAAGTGGAGATATTTTCTGATACAACTGAAGATTTTCATCTAAAATATGCATGACAAAATTGAGGATTACATAAAATAACTGATAAAATTTTAGATTTTTTTGAGAAAAAACTCAGATACAATGATAGGCATCCAAATATAATTAGAATATAATTAAAAGAGAGGTAGGGACATTTTCTGGTATAACTCAAGATTTTAATCTAACATGTATTATAAAATTGAAGATTACATATGATAACTGTTAAAATTGAACGTTTTTTTGGAAAAACACAAATAAAATGAGAGGCAAAAAAATAGAATTATCACATAATTGAAAATGAAGTGGAAACATTTTCGGGAGAAACTGAAGATTTCATGTAACATAATACTGAAAAAGTAAGGGATATTCATAGGAAAAATTAAAAATTGAATTTTTTGTGGCACCTTTCACAGATACAATGATAGGCATACAAATAAAATTAGAATGTAATTGCAAAATGAAGTAGAGACATTTTCATTTAAAATTGAAAATTTTCCTCTAACTTATGTATGAAAAAATTGAGGATAATTTAAGGTAATTTATTAAATTGAAGATTTTTTTGAAAAAAATCTCAGATACAATGATAGGCATACAAATACATTTAGAATATGAATGAAGAAGGAATTGGAGACATTTTCGTATACAACTGAAGATTTTCATATAACATACATATGATAAATTAAGGATGTCATAAGGTAATTCATAAATTAAAGATTATTTGGAACAAAAAGCTCAGATACAATGATAGACATAGAAATATAATTAGTATACAATTGGAAAACTAAGTGGAGAAATTTTCATATAAAACTGAAGATTTTCATCTAACATATGTAAGATAAAATAGAGGATTACTAGGGTAATTGATAAAATTGATGATTTATTTCTACAAAACTCTTATACAATGATAGGCATAATAATACAATTAGAATATAACTCAAACAGACGTGGAGACCTTTTCATATAAAACTGAAGATTTTCATCTAATGTATGTATAATATAAATGAGGATAACATAACATAATTTATAAAATTGAATATTTAAAAAACACAGATACAATGATAGTCATAGAAATACAATTAGAATATAATTGAAATATGAAGTGGATAAATTTTCTGAAAAAACTGAAGATTTTCATCTACCATATGTATGACAAAATAGAGGATTAGTAGGGTAACTGATAAAAATGAAGATTTATTTGGACAAAACTCAGATACAATGATAGGCACAAAAATAATATTAGAATATAACTCTAACAGACGTGGAAACATTTTCATTTAAAACTGCAGATTTTCATCTAAAGTATGTATAATAAAAATGAGGATAACATAAATAATTTATAAAATTGAATATTTTTTAAAAAACAAACACAATTATAGGCATATAAATACAATTAGAATGCAATTGAAAGAGGAAGTGGAGACATTTTTTAAAAGAACTGAAGATTTTCATGGATCATATGTATGATAAAATTTAAGATAACATGAGAAAATATAAAATTGAAGATACTTTTGGAGGAAAACTCAAATACAATGATAACAAATATAATTAGAATTCAATTGAAAAAAGAAGTAGAGACCTTTTATGATAGAACTGAATATTTTCATCTAAAATATGTATGATAAAATTGAGGATTACATAGGATATCTGATAAAATTGAAGATTTTTTTTGAAAAATCTCAGATACAGTGATAGGCATACAAATACAATTATAATATAATTGAAAAGGAGTTGGAGACTTTTTTGAATAAACTGAATATTTCCAACTAACATGTATATGATAAAATTGAGGATAATTCAATTGAAAAAGGAAGTGGAGACATTTTATGATAGAACTGAAGATTTTCATCTAAAATCTGCATGATAAAATTGAGGATTGCATAGGATATTTGATCAAATTGAAGATTTTTTTGGAAAAATCTCATACAGTGATAGGCATAAAAATAGAATTATCACATAATTGAAAAGGATGTGGAAACATTTGCTGATAAATCTAACAATATATAGCATATTTTTGATAAAGTAAGGGAAATTCATAGGAAAACTTTAAAATTGAAGATTTTTGTGTTAATTTTCACAGATACATTGGTACGCATACAAATAAAATTAGAATGTAATTGAAAACATAAGTGAAGACATTTTCCTTTGAATCTGAGGATTTTCCTCTAATATATGTATGATAAAATTGAGGATAACATAAGGTAATTTATGAAATTGAAGATTTTTTTGAAAGAAAAACACAGATGCATTGATCAGCATACAAATAGGATTAGAGTACAATTGAAACAGGAAGAAGAGATATTTTCTGATAAAACTGAAGATTTTTATCTAGCATATGTATGATAAAATTGAGAATTACATACGATAATTGATAAAACTGAAGATTTATTCAGACAAAAACTCAGATACTGTGATAGGCATACAAAAACAATTACAATACAATTGAAAAAGGACATGGAGACATATTCTGTTAACTCTGAAGCATTACATCTAACATGGATGATAAAATGTATGATAACATAGGAAAACTGATAAATTTGAAGATTTTTGTGAGAAAATCTTAGATACAATGAAAGGCATACAAGTATAACAATATATTAGTGGAAAAGAAAGTGGAGACATTTTCTGATAAAACTGAGGATTTTTGTATAACATTTCTGATTAAATTATGGAAATTCATGTGAAAATGTTAAAATTTGAAGAATTTTGTGGTAATTTTCAGATATAACGGTAGGCATACAAATAAATAATGATATAGTTGAAAATGGAAGTGGAGATATTTTCTGATAAATATGAAGAATTTTGCATAACTTCTATCTGATAAAATTATGGAAATTCATAAGGAAACTATAAAATTTGAAGTTTTTCTGGTAATTTTCACAGATACAATGATAGGCTTACAAACACAATTAGAATGTAATTGAAAAAAGGAATAGAGACATTTTTTGATAAACTGAAGATTTTCATCTAACATATGTATGTTAAAATTCAGAATTATATAATATAATTTATAAAAATGAAGATATTTTGGAAAACAAAAACTCAGATACAAGGATAGTCATACAAATACAACGAGTATTATTGAAAAAGAATGAGGACACATTTTTGTATAGAACTGAAGATTTTCATCTAACATATGTATGATGAAATTGAGGATTACATATGATAATTGATAAAATTGAAGGTATATTTGGAAAAATACTCAGATACAGTGATCTGCATACAAATACAATTAGAATATAATTAAAAAGGGAAGTGGAGATATTTTCTGATAGAACTGAAGATTTTCATCTAAAGTATACATGTTAAAATTGAGAATTACATAGGATAATTGATAAAATTTTAGATTTAAAAAAACACTCAGATACAATGATAGACATTCAAATAGATTTAGAATGTAATTGTAAGTGGAAGTGGAGATATTTTCTGATAGAACTGAATATTTTAATCTAACATATTTATCATAAAATTGAGGAGTACATATAATAACTGATAAAATAGTTTTTGGAAAAAAATCAGATATAATGATAGGCATACAAATAGAAATATCATATATTTGAAAAAGAAGTGGAGACATTTTCTGACAAAACTGAAGCTTTCATATAACATATTGCTGATAAAATAAGGGAAATTCATAGGAAAATTTTAAAAATTGAAAAATTTTGTAGTATTTTCACAGATGCAATAGTAGGCATAAAAATACCATTTGAATGGAATCAAAGATTTTTGTGGTAATTTTCACAGATACAATGATAGGCTTACAAACACAATTAGAATGTAATTTTAAAAAGGAATAGAGACAGTTTCTGATAAAACTGAAGATTTTCATCTAACATGTATGTTAAAATTGAGGATAAGATAAGATAATTTATAAAATTGAAGACATTTTGGAAACAAAAACTCAGATACAATGATAGGCATTCAAATACAAAAAAAGTATTATTGAAAAAGGAAGAGGACTCATTTTTGTAAAGAACTGAAGATTTTCATCGAACATATATATGATACAATTGAGGATTACATAACATAATTGATCAAACTGAAGATTTATCTGGAAAAATACTCAGATACATTGATCTGCATACAAATACAATTAGAATATAATCGAAAAGGGAAGTGGAGATATTTTCTGAGAGAACTGAAGGTTTTCATTTACAATATGCATGATAAAATTGAGGATTACATGGGATAACTGATAAAATTTTTGATTTTTTTGAGAAAAAACTCAGATACAATGATAGGCATCAAAATATAATTAGAATGTAATTGCAAAGGGAAGTGGAGATATTTTCTGGTAGAACTGAAGACTTTAATCTAAAATATGTATCATAAAATTGAGAATTATATATGATAAAATGAGGATATCATAAGATAATTTATAAAATTAAAGTTTTTTTTGGAAAACACTCAGATACAATGATAAGCATAGAAATACAATTAGAATCCAACTGAAAAAAGAAATGGAGACATTTTCTTATAAAACTGAAGATTTTCATCTAACACATATATTTGATCAAATAAAGGATTACTAGGGTAATTGTTAAAATTGAAGATTTATTTGGACAAAACACAGATACAAGGATAGGCATAAAAATACAATTAGAATATAACTTAAAGAGACATGGAGACATTTTCATATAAGAATGAAGATTTTCATCTAATATATGATCAAATGAAGATAATATAACATAATTTATAAAATTAATATTTTTTTTAAAACTCACAAACATTTTTAGGCATATAAATACAATTAAAATGTAATTAAAAAGGAAATGGAGACATTTAGGTAAAGTAATGAAGATTTTCATCTAACATATGTATGAATCTCAGATGCTGAAGATACCATAGTAACCATTCACTCCACAGTCAAAGAAAATGCCAAATGCAGAAGGCTTGTAACCCAAAACATCCAGGAAATCCAGGACACAATGAGAAGAACAAACCTAAGGATTATAGGGATAGATGAGAGTGAAGATCTATAACTTAAAGGGCCAGCAAATATCTTCAAAAAATTATGGAAGAAAACTTCCCAAACCTAAAGATAGAGAGATGCCCATGAATATACAAGAAGCCTACAGAACTCCAAACAGACTGGACCAGAGCAGAAATACCTCCTGTCACATAATAATCAAAACCCCAAATGTACTAAATGAGGAAAGAATATTAAAGGCAGTAAGAGAAAAATGCCAAGTAACATATAAAGGAAGATCCATCAGAATCACACCAGACTTCTCTCCAGAAACCATGAAAGCTAGAAGATCCTGGGAAGATCTAATGCAGACCCTAAGAGAACACAAATGTCAGCCAAGACTACTATACCCAGCAAAACTCAATCAACATAGATGGAGAAATCAAAATATTCCATAACAGGACCAAATTTACACAATATCTTTCCACTAACCCAGCTCTACAAAGGATAATAGGAGGAAAGCTCCAATACAAGGATGGCAACTGCACCCAAGAAAAATCAAGATAGTAACCTTCTTCCATCAAACTCAAAGGAAGGTAACTACTCAAAAACAAAAATAACATCAAAAATGACAGGAAGAAATAATCACTATTCCTTAATATCTCTTAACATCAATGGACTCAATTCCCCAATAAAAAGACATAGACTAACAGACTGTATACAGAAACAGGATCCTATATTTTGCTGCACACAGGAAACACACCTCAGAGTCAAAGACAAACACTACCTTAGAGTAAAAGGCTGGAAGACAATTTTGCAAGCAATTGGTTGCAGGAAGCGAGCTGGAATACTCATTCTAATATCAGATAAAATTGACTTTCAACCCAAAGTCATCAAAACAGACACAGAATGTTACTTCTTGCTAGTCAAAGGAAGAATCCACCAAAAATAACTCACAATTCTAAACATCTATGCTCCAAATGCAAGGGCACCCTCATTTGTAAAAGAAACTTTACTAAAGCTCAAAGTACGCATTGCACGTAACACAATAATTGTGGGGGACCTCAACACTCCACTATCCTCAATGGACTGAACAGGAAAACAGAAACTACACAGGAACAAAGGGAAACTCATTGAAACGTTGGACCAATTGGATTTAACAGATATATATAGAACATTTCATCCTAAAGCAAAAGACTATACCTTTTTCTCAGCACCTCATGGTACCTTCTCCAAAATAGACCATATAATTGGTCACAAGACAGACCTTAACAAATATAAAAAGATCGAACTAATCCCATGCCTCCTATCAGATCACCATGGAGTAAGAGTGTTCTTCAATAGCAACAAAAACAACAGAAAATCCTCATACACGTAGATGCTGAACCATATTCTACTCAATGAAAACTTAGTCAAGAAAGAAATAAAGAAATAAATCAAAGATTTTTTGGAATTTAATGAAAATGAAGGCACAACATACCCAAATCTATGGGACACAATGAAAGCAGTGCTAAAAAGAAAACTCATAGCCCTGAGTGTCTCCAAAAAGAAACAGGAGAGAGCATATACTAGCAACTTAATGGCGCACTTGAAAGCTCTGGAACAAAAAGAAGCAATTTCACCCAGGAGGAGTAGAAGACAGGAAATCATCAAACTCAGGGCTGAAATCAATCAAGTTGAAACAAAGAGAACCATACAAAGAATCAACAAAACCAGGAGCTGGTTCTTTGAGAAAATCAACAAGATAGATAAACACATAGCCAGTCTTACCAAAGGGCACAGAGACAGTATTCAAATTAACAAAATTAGAAATGAAAAGGGAGATATAATAACAGAAACTGAGGAAATTCAAAAAATCATCAGATCCTACTACAAAAGCCTATAGTCAAGAGAACTGGAGAATCTGGAGGAAATGGATAATTTCCTAGAAAGATACCAAATACCAGGATCAAATAGATCGTCTAAACAGACCCATAACCCCCAAAGAAATAGAAGGGGGTCATAGAAAGTCTTCCGACCAACAAAAGCACAAGCGCAGATGGTTTTAGTGCAGAATTCTCTCAGACCTTCAAAGAAGTCCTAATACCAATACCCTTCAAACTATTCCACAAAATAGAAACAGAAAGAACACTACCCAACTCATTCTATGAAGCCACAGTTACCTTGATACCAAAACCACACAAAGATCCAACTAAGAAAGAGAACTACAGGCCAATTTCCCTTACGAATATCGATGCAAAAATACTAAATAAAATACTTGCCAACCAAATCCAAGAACACATCAAAATGATCATTCACCATGATCAAGTTGGCTTCATCCCAGGGATGCAGGGATGTTTCAATATACAGAAATCCATCAACGCAATCCACTACATAAACAAACTCAAAGAAAAAAAACCACATGGTCATCTCATTGGATGCTGAAAAATCATTTAACAAATTTCAGCATCCTTTCATGCTAAAAGTCTTGGAAAGAACAGGAATTCAAGGCCCATATCTAAACATAGTA
Source organism: Apodemus agrarius (assembly GCA_964023405.1). Classification (NCBI taxonomy): domain Eukaryota; kingdom Metazoa; phylum Chordata; class Mammalia; order Rodentia; family Muridae; genus Apodemus; species Apodemus agrarius. The sequence continues at coordinate 27,429,140 of OZ030027.1, read as the reverse complement.
AAATCAATATACAGCAGACCAGTAGCCAACATCAAGCTAAATGGAGAGAAACTTGAAGCAATCCCACAAAAATCAGGGACTAGACAAGGCTGCCCCCTGTCCCCATATCTCTTCAATATAGTACTTGAGTTACTAGCTAGAGCAATAAAACATAAGGAAGTCAAAGGAATGCAAATTGGAAAGGAAGAAATCAAACTATCACTATTCGCAGATGATATGATAGAATACTTAAGTGACCCAAAAATCTCCAGCAGAGAACTCCTACACCTGATAAGCAACTTCAGCAAAGTGGCTGGTTATAAAATAAACTCAAGCTAATCAGTAGCCTTCCTATACACAAAGGATAAGCAGGCTAAGAAAGAAATTAGGGAAATGACACCCTTCACAATAGCCACAAACAATATAAAGTATCTTGGTGTGACTCTAACCAAACAAGTGAAAGATTTGTATGACAAAAACTTCAGGTCTCTGAAGAAGAAAATTGAAGAAGACCTCAGAAAATGGAAAAATCTTCCATGTTCGTGGGTTGCCAGGATTAATATAGTTAAAATGGCAATCTTGCCAAAAGCAATATACAGATTAAACGCAATCCCCATCAAAATTCCATCTCAGTTCTTCATGGAGTTAGAAAGAGCAATTCTCAAATTCATCTGGAATAACAAAAAACCCAGGACAGCTAAAACTATCATCAATAGTAAACAAACTTCTGGGGGAATCAAGATGCCGGACCTCAAGCAATACTACAGAGCAGTAGTGTTAGAAACTGCATGGAATTGGTACAGTGACAGGGAAGTGGATCAATGGAATAGGATTTAAGACCCAGAATTGAACCCACACATCTATGGCCAATTGATCTTCGACAAAGAAGCTGAAAACATCCTGTGGAAAAAAAAGATAGTCTTTTCAACAAATGGTGCTGGCTCAACTGGAGGTCAACATGCAGAAGAATGAGAATTGATCCACTCTTATTTCCTTGCACTAAGCTCAACTCCAAGTGGATCAAGGACCTCCACATAAAGTCAGACACACTGAAACTAATAGAAAAGAAACTGGGAAAGACCCTTGAGGACATTGGCTCAGGGGGAAAATTCCTGAATAGAACACCAATAACTTATGCTCTAAGAGCAAGAATAGGCAAATGGGACCTCATAAAATTACAAAGTTTCTGTAAGGCAAAAGACACTGTCAAAAGGACACATCAGCAACCAGCAAATGGGGAAAAGTTCTTCACCAACCCCACATCTGACAGAGGGCTAATATCCAATGTATACAAAGAATTCAAGAAGTTAGACCCCCAGAAAATCAAATAACCCTATCCAAAAATGGGGTACACAGCTAAACAAAGACTTTTAACCTGAAGAAATTCAGATGGTTGAAAAACACCTTAAAAAATGTTCAACCCCATTAGTCATTAGAGAAATGCAAATCAAAACAACCCTGAGATTTCACCTCACACCAGTCAGAATGGCTAAGATTAAAAACTCAGAAGACATCAGGTGTTGGCGAGGATGTGGAGAAGGAGGAACAGTCCTCCACTGCTGGTGGGACTGCACGCTTGTACAACCACTCTGGAAATCAGCCTGGCAGTTCCTCAGAAAACTGGACATGATACTTCCAGAGGACCCAGCCATACCACTCCTGGGAATATACCCAGAAGATTCGCCAGCATGCAATAAGGATACATGCTCCACTATGCTCATAGCAGCCTTATATATAATAGCCTGAACCTGGAAAGAACCCAGATGTCCCTCAACGGAGGAATGGATACAAAAATTGTGATATATATACACAATGGAATACTATTCAGCCATTAGAAACAATGAATTCATGAAATTTTTAGAGAAATGGATGGAGCTGGAGAACATCATACTAAGTGAGGAAACCCAGTCTCAAAAGGAATACCCATGGTATGCAGTCACTGATAAGTGGATATTAGCCTAGAATCTTGGAATACCAAAGACACAAATCACATACCAAATGATGTCTGACAAGAAGAAAGGAGTGGACACTGGTGCTGGAAAAGATCAAAGCGTCAGTGTAGGGGAATGCCAGAACAGGGAAGTGGGAAGGGGTGGATGAGGGAGCAGAGGGAGGGAAAAGTGCATGTGGGACCTTTGGGTGGTGGGGAACCAGAAAAAGGTAAATGAATTGTAAATATAGAATATATCCAATAAAAAATTGAGGATAATATGAGATATTTTATAAAATTGAAGAAATTTCGTAAAACAAAAACTCAGATAGGATAGGCATACAAATACCACTTGAGTATTATTGAAAAAGTAAGAGGAGACATTTGCATAAAGAACTGAAGGTTTTCATTTAACATATATATGAAAAATTTGAGGATTACAAAAGATGATTGATAAAGTTGAAGATTTATTTGGAAAATAAATGAGATCCAACGGTTGGCATTCAAATACAATTAGAATATAAATGAAAAGGGAAATGGAGATATTCTCTGATAGAATTGAAGATTTTCATCTAAAATATGCATGATAAAATTGAGGATTACATAGGGTAACAGATAAAATTGAAGATTTTTTTGAAAAAAAAACCTCAGATACAATTATAGGCATTCAAATATACTTAGAATATAATTGAAAAGGGAAGTGGAGATATATTCTGGTGAACTGAAGATTTCAATCTAAAATATGCATGATAAAATTGACGATTACATATGATAACTGATAAAATTGAAGATGTTTCTGGAAAAATCACAGATAGACTGATAGACATACAAATAGAATTATCACATAATTGCAAATGAAGTGGAGACATTTTCTGACAAAACTGAAGATTGCATGTAACATATCTCTGATATAGTAAGGAAAATTCATGGGAAAAATTTAAAAATTGACATTTTTGTGGTAATTTTCACAGATATAATGGAAGGCATACAAGTACAATTAGAATGTAATCTAAAAATAAAGTGGAGACATTTTTGATTAAAATTGAAGATTTTCCTCCAACATATGTATGATAAAATTGAGGATAACTTAAGATAATATATAAAATTGAAGATTTAAAAAAAACACTCAGATACAATGATAGCCAGAGAAATACAATTAGAATATAATGGAACAAGGAAGTGGAGACATTTTAGTATAAAACTGAAAATTTTCATATAACATACATATGATATATTGAGGACATCACAAGGTAATTTATAAAATTAAAGATTCATGGAAAAATTTCAGATACAATGATAGGCATAGAAATACAATTAGAATACAAAATTACAAAATTTTTCTATCTCCTTTTTCAATTATATTCTAATTGTATTTGTATGCCTATCATTGTATCCGAGCTTTCATTTTCAAAAATATCTTCAGATTTAAAAGTTATCTTATGTTATCCTCAATTTTATCATACATGTTAAATGAAAATATTCAGTTTTATACTAAAATGTCTCCACCTCCTTTTTCAATCATATTCTAATTATATCTGAATGTCTATCAATGTATCTGAGATTTTTCTAGAGAAAATCTTCAATTTAATCAGTTATCCTATGAAATCCTCAATTTAATCATACATATTCTAAATGAAAATCTTCAGTTTTATGAGAAAATATCTCATCTTCATTTTCAAATGAATTCTAATAGTATTTAAAACTTATCACTGTATCTGAGTTTTTTGGAAGAAAATCATTAATTTTATAAATTATCCTAAGTTTTCCTAAATTTCATCACACATATGTTATAGGAAAATCTTCAGTTTTATAGGAAAATGGCTCCACTTCCTTTTCAATTACATTCTAATTGTATCTGTATGCTTACATTTATATATGTATAAATTACCATAAAAATCTTCAATTTTTAAATTTTTCCTATGAATTTCCCTTACTTTATCAAAAATATGTTATACAAAATCTTTAGTTTTATCAGAAGATGTCTCCACTTCCTTCCAATTATCTGATAATTCTATTTGTATGCCTATCATTGTATGTGAGATTTTTCCAAAAAAAATCTTCAATTTTATCAGATATCTTATATAACCCTCAATCTTTTCATGAATATTTTTAATGAAAATCTTTAGTTCTATCATAATATGTCTCCACTTTCCTTTTCAATTGAATTCTAATTTTATTATTTTATATTATATTTGTATGTCTATCATTGAATCTGAGGGTTTTTTTTTCAAAAAAATCTTCAATTGTATAAATTACCTTAATTTATCCCAATATTATCATAGATATTTTAGTGGAAAATCTTCAATTTTAAATAAAAAGGTCTCCACTTGATTTTTAGATTACGTTCTATGTGTATTTGTATTCCTACCATTGTATCTGTTGAAATTACAATAAAAAATTCATTTTTAAATTTTTCCTAATAATTTCCCTTACTTTATCATTAATATCTTATATGAAATTTTCAGTTTTGTAAGAAAATGTCTCCACATCATTTTCAAATATGTGATAATTCTATTTGTATGCCTCTCATTGTATTTGAGTTTTTTCCAAAAAAACCTTCAATTTTATCAGTTATCATATGTAATCCTCAATTTTATGATACATGTGCTAGAATAAAATCTTCAGTTCTACCACAAAATATCTCCACTTCCCTTTTCAATTACTTTCACTACAATGTAAATGTATTCATGTTACATTCAGGTCTAATGGTGAGAGATTTGTTCTTTTACAATTTACAAGTTCAGTAAGTTTTAAAACATGATGCATTTAAAGAGTATTTTAGCAGAAAACAAGAACATTTCACACAATGTATTTACTGGCTTGTTTTGTGTGTCAACATGACTCAGGGTGGAGTTATCATAGGAAAAGGAGCTTCAGGTGGGGATGTTCCTCCGTTAGATCCAGCTGTTGGGCATTTTCTCAATTAGTGATCAAGTGGGGAAGGCCCCTTGTGAGTGGTACCATCTCTTGCTGGTATTGGGTTCTGTAAGACAACAGGGTGTGCAGGCCAGGGGAAGCATGTCAGTAAGGAGCATCCCTCCATGGCCCCTGCATCAGCTCCTGCTTCCTGACCTGCTTTAGTTCCAGTGTTTACTTCCTTTAGTGATGAACAGCTGTGTGGAAGTGTAATCTGAATAAAACATGTGCTCCCCAACTTGCTTCTTGGTCAAGATGTTTGTGCAGAAAAAGAAACCCTGAGTAAGACAAAGTGTGATAATTTCTAACTGTACATACAGAGTTCTTATTAGTATGTGATTGTCTTTACTCGGCAACATGGTATTTCAATAGTATATAGGTTTTTCATATGCATTCATAAGAGAAAGCTGTACAATGCAGTTTACATGGAGGAAACATGCTTAAAACTAGAGGAAACACCAAACACACTACAAAGTGAATGCATTCATGTTACATTCAGGTCTATTGACAATAAGTTTGTTCTTTTACAATTAACACGTTCAGTAAGTTTTAAAACACTATGTGTTTAAACGACTAATTTAGCTGAAAACGAGAACATTTAGCACAATGTATGATAACTTCTAACTGCACATACAAAGTTCTTACTAGTATGTAATTGTCTATAAAAGGGAACACTATTTCAATCTTACATTTGATTTTCATATGCATTTATCAAAGAAAGCTGTACAATGCAGTTTACATAGAGGATATGTGTTTAAACATGAACTCAACAGCAAACACACTACAATGTGAATGCATTCATATTACATTCAAGTCTAATGAGGAGAATTTTGTTCTTTTACAATTAACATTTCCAGTAAGTTTTAAAGCACTATGCGTTTAAATGACTAATTTAGCAGAAAACGAAAACATTTGGCACAATGTATGATATCCTCTAACTGCACATACAAAGTCCTTACTAGCATGTGATTGTATTTACTCGAGAACAATATATTTCAATAGTATATGATTTTTAAGCATTTATGAGAGTAAGCTGTACAGTGCAGTTTAATTGGAGGAAACGTGTTTATACAAAGAAGCACGACCAACCACACTACAATGTGAATGCATTCATGTTACATTCAAGTCTATTGACTAGAAGTTTCTTCTCTTACAATTACACGTTCAGTAAGTTTTAAAACAATATGTGTTTAAACAAATTACTTGACAGAAAAGGAGAACATTTCCCACAATGTATGGTAACTTCTAACTGCACAGACAGAGTTCTTATTAGTATCTGATTGTCTTTACCCGGGAACACTGTATTTCAATAATATATAGGATTTTCATATGCATTTCGGAGAGAAATCTCTACAATATAGTTTGGAGGAAACTTGTTTAAACCTAGATGCACAACCAAACACACTACAATGTGAATGCATTCATTTTACATTCAGTTGTAATGAGAAGTTTGTTCTTTTACAATTAACACGTTCAGTAAGGTTTAAAAACAAACTGTGTTTAAACAACTAATTTAGCAGAAAACGAGAACATTTCGCACAATGTATTATAACTTCTAATAGCACATACAAAGTTCTTACCAGTATGTGATTGTCTTTTCTCAGGAACACTGTATTTTGTAGTATTTAGGGTTTCATATGCATTCATGAGAGAAAGCTATACAATGCAGTTTACGTGGAGGAAACGTGTTTAAACCTAGATGCACCACCAAACACATTACAAAGTGAATGCATTCATGTTACATTCAGTTGTAATGATGAGAAGTTTGATCTTTTACAATTAACACGTAAGCTTTAAAACACTATGCATTTAAACTACTAATTTAGTAGAAAACAAGAACATTTCACACAATCTATGATAACTTCTAACTGCACATACAGAGATCTTACTAGTATGTGATTGCCTTTACTCGGGAACACTATATTTCAATATTACATTTGATTTTCATATGCACTTATCAGAGAAAGCTGTATAATGCAGTTTATGTAAAATAAACGTGTTTATACATAGACTCAACAAAAAATACAGTGCGACGTGAATGCATTCATGTTACATTCAATTCTAATGAAGAGGTTTGTTCTTTTACAATTAAAACGTTCAGTATGTTTTAAAACACTATGCATTTAAATGACTAATTTAGTAGTAAACGAAAAAAATTTCTCACCATGTATGTTAACTTCTACCTGTGCATACAAACTTCTTATTAGTTTGTGATTGTCTTTACTTGGGAACACTGTATTTCAACAGTATATAGGATTTTCATATGCATTTAGGAGTGAAAGCTATACAATGCAGTTTATGTGGGGAAGATGTGTTTAAACCTACACGAAACAACAAACACACTACAAAATGAATGCATTCATGTTACATTCAGGTCTAATGACGAGAAGTTTCTTCTTTTACAATTAACATTCAGTAAGTTTTAAAACACTTTGTGTTAAATGACTGACTAATCCTGGAGAAAACAAGAACATTTCGCACAATGTATGATATCCTCTAACTGCATATACAAAGTTCTTACTAGTACGTGATTGTCTTTACTCGGGAAAATGTATTTCAGTAGTATATATGATTTTCTTATGCATTTATGAGAGAAAGCTATACAATGCAGTTTAGCTGGAGGAAATGTGTTTATACATAGACACTCCACCAACCACACTACAATCTGAATGCATTCATGTTACACTCAAGTCTTATGAAGAGAAGTTTGTTCTTTTACAATTAACACGTTCAGTAAGGTTTAAAACACTATGCATTTAAACGAATAATTTAACCCAAAACGAGAACATTTCACACAATATATGATAACTTCTAACTGCACATACAGAGTTCTTATTAGTACGTGATTGTCTTTACTCGGGAACACTGTCTTTCAATAGTGTATAAGATTTTCATATGCATTTAGGAAAGAAAGCTCTACAATATCGTTTACATGGAGGAAACCTATTTAAACCTAGATGCACCACCAAACACACTACAAACTGAATGCATTCATGTTACATTCAGTTGTAATGAGGAGAAGTTTGTTCTTTTACAATTAACATGTCCAGAAAGGTTTAAAACAATGCGTTTAAACAAGTAATTTAGTAGAAAATGAGAATTTTGCACAATGTATAACTTCTAATTGCACATACAAAGTTCTTACAAGTTTGTGATTGTCTTTACTTGGGAACACTGTATATCAATCGTACATTAGATATTCATATGCATTTATCAGAGAAACAGGTACAATGCAGTTTACAGGAGGGAAATGTGTTTAAACATAGACACAACACCAAACACACTGCAACTTGAATGAATTCTTGTTACATTCAAGTCTAATGAGGAGAATTTTGTTCTTTTACACTTAACAATTTCAAAAAGTTTTAAAATGCTATATGTTTAAACAACTAATTTAGCAGAAAATGAGAACGTTTCACTCAATGTTTGATATCCTCTAACTGCACGTACAAAGTTCTTACTAGTATGTGATTGTCTTACCTCGGGAAAAATGTATTTCAATCTTACATTTGATTTACATATACATTTATCAAAGAAAGCTGTACAATGCAGTTTACGTAGAGGAAACTTGTTTAAACCTAGACACAATAGAAAACACACTCCAGCGTGAATGCATTCATGATGCATTCAAGTCTAATGAGGAGAATTTTGTTCTTTTACAATTAACAATTTCAGTAAGTTTTAAAACACTATGCTTTTAAATGAGTAATTTAGCAGAAAACAAGAAAATTTTGCACAATGTATGATATCCTCTAACTACACATACAAAGTTCATACGAGTATGTGATTGTCTTTACTTGGGAACACTGTATTTGAATAGTATATAGGGTTTAATATGCATTTATGAGAGAAAACTGTACAACGCAGTTTACATGGAGGAATCGTTTTTAATCCTAGATGCATCACCAAACACACTACAAAGTGAATGCATTCATGTTACATTCAGTTGTAATGATGAGAAGTTTGTTCTTTTACAATTAACACATACAGTAAGTTTTAAAACACTATGCAATTAAAGGACTAATTTAGCAGAAAACGAGAACATTTTGCACAATGTATGATAACTCCTACCTGCACATACAGAGTTCTTACTAGTATGTGATTGTCTTTACTCGGGAATACTATATTTCAATCTTACATTTGATTTTCAGATGCATTTATCAGAGAAAGCTGTATAATGCAGTTAATGTAAAATAAATGTGTTTAAACATAGACGCAACAAAAAACACACTACAACGTGAACGCATTCATGTTACATTCAAGTCTAATGAAGTGAAGTTTGTTCTTTTTCAATTAGCACATTCAGTAATTTTTAAAACACTACATTTCACCAACTAATTTAGCAGAAAATGAGAACATTTCGCACAATGTATGATAACTTCTAACTGCACATACAAAATTCTTACTAGTATGTGATTGACTTTACTCAGGAAGAATGTCTTTCAATAGTATATAGGATTTTCTTATGCATTTATGAGAGAAAGCTCTACAGTGCAGTTTAGGTAGAGGAAATGTGTTTATGCATAGACACACACCCGACCACATTACAATATGAATGCCATTATGTTACATTCAGGTCTAATGATGAGAATTTTTTCTTTTACAATTAACACATTCAATAAGTTTTAAAACCCTATGCATTTAAATGACTAATTTAGCAGAAAATGAGAACATTTCGCACCATGACAACTTCTACCTGAGCATACAAAGTTCTTATTAGTTCGTGATTGTCTTTACTCAGAAACACTGTATTTCAACAGTATATAGGATTTTAATATGCATTTATAAGTGAAAACTATACAATGAAGTTTACGTGGAGTAAACATGTTTAAACCTAGATGCAACAACAAACACAATACAAAGTGAATGCATTCATGTTACATTCAGGTCTAATGATGAGAAGTTTCTTCTTTTACAAATAACATGTTCAGTAAGTTTTAAAACACTATGCATTTAAATGACTAATTTAGCAGAAAACGAGAACATTTCGCACAATGTATGATGACTTCTAACTGCACATTCAAAGTTCTTACTAGTATGTGATTGTCTTTACTCATGAACACTGTATTTCATTAGCAGATAGGATTTTCATATGCATTTATGAAAGATGTACAATGCAGTTGAGATGGAGGATTCGTGTTTAAACCTAGATGCACCACCACACTACAATGTGAATGCATTCATGTTACATTTAGGTCTAATGGCAAGAAGTTTGTTCTTTTACATTTTAAAAGTTTGGTAAGTTTTAAAACACGATATGTGCTAGCCACGGGAAGAAAGCCAGTAAGGAACATCCCTCCATGGCTTCTGCATCAGCTCCTGCTTCCTGACCTGCTTGAGAGCCACTGCTTCCTTTAGTGATGAACAGCTGTGTGGAAGTGTAAGCTAAATAAAGCATTTCCTCCCCAACTTGCTTCTTGGTCATGATGTTTGTGCAGAAAAAGAAACGCTGAGTAAGACAAAGTGTGATTACTTCTAACTGCACATACAGAGTTCTTATTAGTATGTGATTGTCTTTACACGGCAACACTGTATTTCAGTAGTATATGATTTTCATAGGCATTTATGTGAGAAAGCTGTACAATGCAGTTTACGTGGAGGAAACGTGTTTAAACCTAGAGGAAACACCAAACACACTACAAAGTGAATGCATTCTTGTTACATTCAGGTCTAATGATGAGAAGTTTGTTCTTTTACAATTAAGTTCAGTAAGTTTTAGAACACTATGCATTTAAATGACTAATTTAGTTGAAAACGAGAACATTTAGCACAACGTATGACAACTTCTAACTGCAAATACAAATTCTTACTAATATGTGATTGTCTTTACTCAGGAACACTGTATTTCAATCTTACATTTGATTTTCATATGCATTTGTCAAAGAAAGCTGTACAATGCAGTTTACTTAGAGGAAATGTGTTTAAACATATATGCAACACCAAACCCACTACAATGTAAATGTGTTCATGTTACATTCAAGTCTAATGATGAGAAGTATTTTCTTTTACAATTTACACGTTTAGTATGTTTTAAAACACTATGCATTCAAATGACCAATTTAGCAGAAAACGAGAACATTTCGCAAAATGTATGATATCCTCTAACTGCACATACAAAGCTCTTACTAGTATGTGATTGTCTTTACTCAGGAACAACATGTTTCAATAGTATATAGGATTTTCTTATGCATTTATGAGAGTAAGCTGTACAGTGCAGTTTAGGTGGAGGAAATGTGTTTATACTTAGACGCATCACCAACCACATTACAATCTTAATTCATTCATGTTACATTCATGTCTAATGAATAGAAGTTTGTTCTTTTACATTTAGCATGCTCAATAAGTTTTAAAATACTATGCATTTAAATGACTTAGCAGAAAACGAGAACATTTCACACAATGTATGATAACTTCTACCTGCACATACAGAGTTCTTATTAGTATGTGATTGTCTTTATTCAGGGATACTGTATTTCCATAGTATATAGGATTGTCATATTCATTTATGAGAGAAAGCTCTACAATATAGTTTACGTGGAGGAAAAGTATTTAAACCTAGATGCACCACCAAACACACTACAAAGTGAATGCATTCATGTTACATTCAGTTGTAATGATGAGAAGTTTGATCTTTTACAGTTAACAAGTTCAGTAAGGTTTAAAACACAATGTGCTTACCAAGTAATTTAGCAAAAACAAGAACATTCCACACAATGTATGATAACATCTAACTGCACACACAAAGTTCTTACCAGTATGTGATTGTCTTTACTCGGGAACTGGGAACATATCACTGCGCATTTCTTGGATCCCGTAATTTCACGCAGCCAAGCTGCAATCCAGGCAGAGGCTGTATGATATTTACTGGGGAACGCCTTGTTTGGCAGGGCTGTCCAAGATGAATGCCGCTGTGGGCCTCCTTGGCTGCAGATAGAGCTGAGCTGAAATTTCTCATGGCAAGCTGTGTAAACCTTTATCTGACCTGTTCTTTTACTTACGAGATGTCTCTGCCAGCCAGAGGCGCGAGCATTCCAGGCGTGACAGTTCATTCAGAGTTCATTCTTTGAACTACAGTACTGGCCATGATTTTCCTTCTAGAGATCCATTGCTTTGCTTTTAATTAGCTGTACAGTTATTACCTAGATACATTAAAGAATTAACCTCCCAACAATTTATTTGTATGGTTAGCTGACTTTGGCACTCTGACATGGAAACCATCAGTTAAGTAAAGTTTCTATGAAGATAGCATACATAGTGTTTCCAAAAACTAATTACTAATTCCAATTACTAATTTATCATTGACTACAGAGGGACGCGATGACCTTGTGTGTAATCTCTGACTCTTGAATCACTAATTCATCATTGACCACAGAGGGGCGCAATGACCTTGTGTGTAATCTCTGACATTCATACCTGACTAATTTTGTATTTCCTTGTGCCAGATACTCATGGTAACCATTCTTTGTAAACATTTCACTGAATATCAACTTGTGATATGTATAAAAATACCTGCCTCAGAACAGTAAAGTGCATTCAGACGCATTCAGATCTTGTGTGTGTCTGTCTGTCATTCGCCGGACCTGTACCTTCCTGCATACCAAAGACCCTGATTTCCCCACAGGAGTGTGTGTTCCGACTGAGTCGGTCCGTGGCAGCTGGCGCCTCAGAACAGGGACCTTGGGCAGGTAAACTTTCCTTCTTTCTTTCTTTCTTTCAAGGTAACAGGCCGGATCTTGCGAGGGAGCCGCGGTCCCGCCGGTAAAGGATCACCGGTTAAGTGCAAGTAATCTGATATCATGGGGCAGACCGAGTCAAAGCAGGAACGAATGTTCTTTTCAGTGTTTAAGCATATGATGGCTAGCAGAGGATTTAAAGTTTCAGAAAGTACAACCAGGGAATTCTTTGAGATACTCCTTAAGCAGTTGGCTTGGCAGAATGCTAATGCTTTATGCCAAGATTTGATAAAGCCTATTAGAAAGAAAGGAACAGTGCAGGACTATGTGAAAGTTTGCATGGATGCCTCACCAGCCATAGTCCAAGGTATGGCCTACGCTGCAGCTATGAAGGAAGAGGAACTCAGTGCCTATATTAAAAAGACTTATGGTAAAGGAGGAAAAGAAACCTCCAAGCCCACTTGTTTTAAATGTGGGAAATCAGGACATGTGCAAAAGCAATGTCCAGAGAACAATAAGAGGGACTCCAATAGAAAGGGTCCTCCCCCAGGAGTATGCCCTCGTTGCCAAAAAGGCAGGCACTGGAAAAGTGAGTGCAAGTCTAGGTTCCACAAAGATGGAACACCCCTTAATGGGGAAAAGAAGGAGGAGGAATCAAAAAACTAAATCAGGGGCAGCCTCTCAGCCCCGAATTCGAAAGAGAGGAAACTACTGTAGTTACATCAGGGAGTCCTCTGAATCCTGAGGCTCCTGAATTTACTATACATGATTTGCCTAGAGCTACTCCTGGTAGTGCTGGTTTAAATTTAGCCTCCTGTGATGATGTAATATTCTCTAGATGGGACGGTGTTTCCTTGGTCTCTACGTCTACCTTGGGAACTCTGCCACAGGGAACTGTGGGGTTAATAATTGGCCGTAGTTCAAATTATAAAAAGAATTTTGAGGTGCTGCCTGGTGTGATCGATAGTGATAGCACAGGAGAAATAAAAGTCATGATTAGACCATTAAAAGAAACTATACAAATTCATAAGGGGCAGAGAATAGCTCAGCTTCTGCTCCTGCCTTATCTTAACTTACCTAATCCAATCTTAAAGCATGAACGTGGACAAGGGAAGTTTGGTTCTACAGATGTTGTGGCATGGGTCCAAAATATTGGTATGGAAAGACCTTTTAAAGCAGTTAGAGTAAATGGAAAGTTGTTTCAAGGACTTTTGGATACAGGGGCAGATAAGACTTGTATAGCAGGAAAGGATTGGCCTTCATCTTGGCCATGTAAGAGGACTTCTTCTTCTTTGTTAGGTTTAGGGACAGCTTTTAATGTGGCTCAAAGTTCACAGTTCCTAAAATGGGAATTGGAAGGAAAGACAGGAATGATTCAGCCTTACGTTGTTCCTTCTCTCCCCTTTTCCTTGTGGGGAAGAGACATGATGAGTGACATGGATGTAAAATTAGTCACCTCAGATAATTTGAGTGAACAGCATTTTTCATAGGGGCCGCTGAGGGCTTGTTGTATGCAGATAAATTAAATTGGAAATCAGAGCGGCCTGTATGGCTTAATCAGTGGTCCCTAACAGAAGAAAAAATACAGGCTATAGAACAACTTGTGCAAGAACAATTAGAAAAAGGACATCTTGAAGAAAGTAATAGTCCTTGGAACACTCCCATATTTGTAATAAAGAAAAAATCTGGGAAGTGGAGATTGCTACAGGACCTTAGGGCAGTAAATGCTACCATGGAAGACATGGGAGCTTTGCAGCCAGGACTGCCCTCTCCAGTGGCAGTTCCTGCAGGATGGGATGTGATAGTAATTGATTTGCAAGATTGCTTTTTTACTATAAAATTACATCCTGAGGATTGTAAAAGATTTGCTTTTAGTGTGCCAGCTGTAAATTTGAGAAGGCCATATAGAAGGTATCAATGGAAAGTGTTGCCTCAAGGAATGAAAAATAGTCCGACATTATGTCAAAAATTTGTGGATCAAGCTTTAGTATTGATCAGAAAAAAATATCCTGAGGCTTACTTTGCCCACTTTATGGATGACATCTTGATTGCTCATCAATCACCATCAATTAATAAGGAAATATTACTTTATACAATTGAACATTTTACCAAATTTGGAGTAGTAATAGCCCCAGATAAGATACAAAAGAATAGACCTTTAAGTTATTTGGGACAGTTAATTCATGATGACTATATTGCCTCACAAAAGGTGTCTATAAGAGTAGACAAATTAAGGAATTTAAATGATTTTCAGAAATTATTAGGAAATATTAATTGGATTAGACCTTTTTTGAAAATTACTACAGGAGAATTAAGTCCTTTGTTCCAACTATTACAAGGGGATACTGATCCTAAGTCTCCAAGAGTTATGACTCAAGAAGCCATAAAAGCTTTAGCATTGGTGGAAGAAAACTTAAATGATGCAAAGGTAAAGCAGATATTTTATGATAAAGAGTGGGACTTGATAATTTTTAAAACACCTTACACTCCCACTGGATGCTTATGGCAGGATGGTGTGTTGGAATGGATACATTTACCTCATGTGCAACAGAAAATGTTGGCTTCTTATCCATATATGTGCTCATTATTGATTAAGAAAGGAAGAATGAGATCCAGGGAACTATTTGGTAGAGAAATGCATAATATTATATTACCATATAATAAAAGGCAATTTGAAATACTATTGATGGAAGATGATGATGATTGGGGAATTGCATTGCAAGGTTATACAGGACAAATTAAATACCATTATCCTAAACATCCTTTAATTGAATTTTTTAAGGAAACAGAAATAATTTTCTCAAATAAGTGTTCTTCACAACCTTTGGAGTCTGCCTTATGTATTTTCACAGATGGCTCCTCTAATGGGAGGTCTGTGGTTTATGTACCAGGACAAAAGCCTCTGATAGAGGAAGGTGTGCAGACTTCTGCTCAGCAAGCAGAGATAAGAGCAGTTCTACTTGCTTTTCAAAATTTTACAGAAAAATTTAATCTTTATACGGATTCAAAGTATGTGGTTAATTTGTTTCCAGCCATAGAAACAGCCTTGCTTTCAGGGCAGTCTCAAATTTTAAATTTATTACAGCAATTGCAAAATACGATTAGAAAAGGAGCAGAAAAATTTTATGTAGGACATATACGGGGTCACTCTAATTTACCAGGCCCCCTTAGTAAAGGAAATTATATGGCTGATGCATTAACTAGAGGAACAGTTATGAATGTATTAGAGGCAAAGAATAGTCATGAGCTACATCATCAAAATGCTCTTGCTTTAAGAAGGATGTTTCATATTACTAGAGAACAAGCCAGACAGATAGTTAAGGATTGTGGTAATTGTCCTCAAGTTTATCACCCACAAAAAATGGGAGTAAATCCCCGAGGCCTTAAGGCATTGGCTTTATGGCAAATGGACGTTACACATATCCCTGAATTTGGAAAATTGGCTTATGTTCATGTGACAGTGGATACTTATTCTCATGTGCTGTTTGCCTCTGCTAGAAGTGGAGAAGCTGTGAAAGATGTAATTCAACATCTTGTACAAAGCTTCATGATGATGGGAAAGCCATTGAGAATTAAGACAGATAATGCTCCAGCTTATACATCTAAGGCTTTTGCCTCTTTTCTGCGAGCATGGGATATACACCATACCACAGGAATACCATATAATCCCCAAGGACAGGCAATAATTGAGAGATCTCACCAAACTTTGAAAAATCAGATTGAACGCCTCAGGGCTGCTAATAAATATTTTTCTCCCCATCATCTTTTGAATCATGCTCTTTTTGTGATAAATTATTTGAATACTGATGAACAAGGAAACTCCCCTGCTATGAAACATTGGGGAGGAATAAAAGGAGAACAACTTCCACAAGTAATGTGGAAAGACTTATTAACCGGATCCTGGAAAGGACCGGATGCTTTAATTTCCTCTGGAAGAGGGTATGCTTGTGTTTTTCCACAGGATGCAGATAATCCAATCTGGATCCCAGACAGGCTCATTCGGCCGTTTAACCAGAGGGCCTCTATCGAGGAATCAGAGGAGAAAGCAGAGACTGAAAAAGAAGAAGATGCTGAGAATGATGATGGGACTTGATCTTGCTGTTCTACGAGAGACCTCAACTGTTCCTGAGTCACAGGAGTCAAGGGAGGATCTGCCCACCTGGGGACAGCTGAGGAGACTCGCCCGAGAAGCACAGCAGATGATCACTAGCACCAGAAAGCAGTTATCGACAGAAAATATGTTTCTTGCTATGTTTGTTATCCTTTCTATGCAAATGTGTCCTGTGTCTGCAGTTTCATATTGGGCTTATGTTCCTCATCCCCCACTTCTTCATCCCGTGGGTTGGGGGGAGAATGTAAATATTAGAGTGATGACCAATGATACTAGACTTATGGGGGGACATGCTACTCTTTCCTCCCATCTAACCTCTACTCCATTTAGATATAAGGGGATGTCAGACTCTGCTCCGATTTGCATTGATTTAGCTAGATCGGGGTCTATGGGTTGTCTTTCTCTCGCCTATAAAACTATTCTCGCCGATGCTCCAGATAAATCGTCTCCAGCGAAAGAACCTCCATATCATAGAAGATTTATGTGGGAAATTAAACTAAAGATTTTGGGGACTAATTTTCATAATGAAACCTTTAGGAAGTTATTTGAGAAAATCCCTTTAGATTTATGTTCCTGGAACTATAAAGATAAAGATAAGATGTGGGAGCTTCCTCGGATTTATGAAAGACCAAGTTGGCTTAAATGTGGTTTTGAACGTTGGGCTATAGCACATATTCCCTGGGAGAATCAAGAGAGGATTTATGATTATTCCGTAGCCACACCAAATAATAACTATAGAGCTTTCCTTCTTGGTGAAAAATTACAGTATCATGGATATAAACCTGAAAGGTTTACTTTAGAACCTATTAATAGGTGGTTTACACCAGGATGGGTAGAACCTATCTATGTTAGTCATTCTCCTTTAGGTGATGTTTTGAATACATTTCCAGGACTATTTAGACTTTTTGCTGCATCTAGTATAATTTACTTTAAGAAGCCTCTGGAGTCTAGACCTCTTCCTATAGCAATTAGATCTTGTTTGAGCTATCCTTATAGTATACTTGCTGGAAATGATACAGATTTAATCATTACTAAATTAGGGCACTCTTATGAGGTTCACTGTTCTGAATGTATTTTAACTAATTGTGTTGATCATAAGTTGGTTGAATCCTATTCACGCATCGTGATATTACAAAGACCTTCCTACGTAATGCTTCCTGTAGATCTAAAGGATGAAGCTTGGTTTGACAATGAGGCTTTACAGGTAGTTACTAGAATTAGTGAGCTTATTAGGCCAAAGCGTTTTGTAGCAGCTTTAATGTTAGGTATCAGTGCCTTGATAGCTATTGTAACTTCACTTACAGTTTCATCAGTTGCTTTAGTCTCAGAAATGAAGACTGCACACTTTGTTAATGATTTGAGTAAGAATGTTTCTTTGGCACTGGTAAAACAAGAGGTTATAGATAAGAAATTGGAAGCAAAGATTGATGCTCTAGAGGATGTAGTTCTAGAGTTAGGACAAGAGATAGAAAATATTAAGGTTCAGCTTTCCACCAGATGTCATGCCAGCTTTCGATACATATGCGTAACGCCATTAATCTATGACAAGCAACATAATTGGACTCTTACAAAAAATCATTTGTTGGGAATTTGGAAAGATAATGATATTTCTCATGATATGGCTCAATTAAAAGCTCAAATTGCGGTTATGAGTAAAGCACAAGATGGATCGGTTAACTTAGAGGATTTGGCTCAGGCCTTTAGTTCTGGTTTGAAGTCTCTGAACCCTGTAACTTGGTTACATTGGATTGTTGTCGTCGCCGTGGCTGCAGGGGTAATCTTTCTTTTTCTTCTTATCCTTCCAATAATTTTCAAACTAGTCTTCTCCTCCATCTCTGCTGCCAAAAGAGATATTCATGAGCTCAAAATTAAAAAATAAAAAAGCGGGAGATATCACTGCGCATTTCTTGGATCCCGTAATTTCACGCAGCCAAGCTGCAATCCAGGCAGAGGCTGTATGATATTTACTGGGGAACGCCTTGTTTGGCAGGGCTGTCCAAGATGAATGCCGCTGTGGGCCTCCTTGGCTGCAGATAGAGCTGAGCTGAAATTTCTCATGGCAAGCTGTGTAAACCTTTATCTGACCTGTTCTTTTACTTACGAGATGTCTCTGCCAGCCAGAGGTGCGAGCATTCCAGGCGTGACAGTTCATTCAGAGTTCATTCTTTGAACTACAGTACTGGCCATGATTTTCCTTCTAGAGATCCATTGCTTTGCTTTTAATTAGCTGTACAGTTATTACCTAGATACATTAAAGAATTAACCTCCCAACAATTTATTTGTATGGTTAGCTGACTTTGGCACTCTGACATGGAAACCATCAGTTAAGTAAAGTTTCTATGAAGATAGCATACATAGTGTTTCCAAAAACTAATTACTAATTCCAATTACTAATTTATCATTGACTACAGAGGGACGCGATGACCTTGTGTGTAATCTCTGACTCTTGAATCACTAATTCATCATTGACCACAGAGGGGCGCAATGACCTTGTGTGTAATCTCTGACATTCATACCTGACTAATTTTGTATTTCCTTGTGCCAGATACTCATGGTAACCATTCTTTGTAAACATTTCACTGAATATCAACTTGTGATATGTATAAAAATACCTGCCTCAGAACAGTAAAGTGCATTCAGACGCATTCAGATCTTGTGTGTGTCTGTCTGTCATTCGCCGGACCTGTACCTTCCTGCATACCAAAGACCCTGATTTCCCCACGGGAGTGTGTGTTCCGACTGAGTCGGTCTGTGGCAGGAACACTGTATTTCAATGTTACATTTGATATTCATATGCATTTATCAAAGAAAGCTGTACAATGCAGTTTATGAGGAAACGTGTTTAAACATACCCGCAACACCAAACACACCACAACTTGAATGCATTCATGTTACAGTCAAGTTTAATAACGTGAAGTTTTTCCTTTTACAATGAACAAGTTCAGGACTTTTTAAATCACTATGCATTTAAATAAATAATTTAGCAGAAAACGAAAACATTTAGCTCAATGTATGATATCCTCTAGCTGAACATACAAAGTTCTTATGATGATGTGATTGTCTTTTTCAGGATCAATGTATTTCAATAGTATATATATTTTTCTTATGCATTTATGAGATAAAGGTGTACAATGCAGTTTAGGTGGAGGAAACATGTTTATACATAAATGCACCATCAATCACACTACAATCTGAGTGCATTCATGTTACATTCATGTCTAATGATTCATGTCTAATGAATTTTGCATAACATAACTTGTAAAGTTATGGAAATTCATAGGAAAATTGTAAAATTTGAAGATTTTGTGGTAATTTTCAAAGATACAATGATAGTCTTAGAAACACAATTAGAATGTGATTGAAAATTGGAATAGAGACATTTTAGAAAAAATTAAATATTTTCATCTAACATATGTTTGTTAAAATTGAGGATAACATAATTTATAAAATTTAAAATATTTTGGAAAACAAAAACTCAGATACAAGGATAGGCACGCAACACTATTAGAGTATAATTGAAAAATGAAGAGAACACATTTTTGTAAAGAACTGAAGATTTTCATTTCACATAGATAAAATTAAGGATTACATAGATAATTGATAAAATTGAATATTTATTTGGAAAAATACTCATATGCAATGATCTGCATACAAATACAGTTAGAATATAATTGAAAAGGGAAGTAGAAATATTTTCTGATAGAACTGAAGACTATCATCTAAAATATGCATGACAAAATTGAGGATTACATAGGATATCTGATATAATTGAAGATTTTTTGGTAAAATCTCAGATTCAATGATAGGCATACAAGTACAATTAAAATAAAATTGAAAAGGAAGTGGAGACATTTTCGCATAAAACTGAAGATTTTCATCAAACATATTTATGATGAATTGAGAATAACATCAGATAAATTATAAAATTTAAAATATTTTGGAAAACAAAAACTCAGATACAAGGATAGGCACACAATACTACTAGAGTATAATTTAAAAAGGAAGAAGAAACATTTTTGTAAAGAACTGAAAATTTTAATCTAACATATGTATCATAAAATTGAGGATTACATATGATAAAATAGAAGATTTTTTGGAAAAACTCAGATACAATGATAGGCATACAAATATATTTAGAACATAACTGAAGGAGGAAGTGGAAACATTTTTATATAAAACTGAAGATTTTCATATAGCACACATGATAAAATGAGGATATCATAAGGTAATTTATAAAATCAAAGATTTTTGGGGGAAACACTCAGATAAAATGATAGGCATAGAAATACAATTATAATACAACTGAAAAAAGAAGCGGAGACATTTTCTGATAAAACTGAAGATTTTCATCTTACATATGTATGATAAAATAAAGGATTACTAGCATAATTGATTGATTAAATTGAAGATTTATTTGGATAAAACTCAGATAGAATGATAGGCATAAATATACAATTAGCATATAATTAAATGAGAGGTAGAGACATTTTTATATAAAATAGAAGATTTTCATCTAATAAATGTATGAAAAAAATGACTATAATATAAAATAGTTTATAAAATTGAATATTATTTAAAAAACCTCAGTTATGTTGATAGGCATATAAATACAATTAGAATGTAATTGAAAAAGGAAATGCAGACATTTCATAAAGTAATAAAGGTTTTCATCTAACATATGTATGATAAAATTGAGGATAACATAATAATGTATAACATTGAAGATATTTTTGGAAAAAACTCAAACACAATCATAGCCATGCAAATATAATTAGAATTAAATTGAAAAGGAAGTGGAGACATTTTATGATAGAACTGAATATTTTCATCAAAAATATGCATGATAAAATTGAGGGTTACATAAGATATCTGATTAAATTGAAGATTTTTTGGAAAAACATCACATACAAAGATAGGCATACAAAAATAATTATCAGATAATTAAAAAGTAAGTGGAGACATTTTGTGATAAAACTAAAGGTTTTGCACACCATAATTATGATAAAGTAAGGGAAATTCATAGGAAAAATTTAAAAATTGAAGATTTTTGTGGTAATTTTCACAGATACAAAGGTAAGCAAACAAATATTATTAGAATGTAATTGAAAAAGAGAGTGGAGTCATTTTCCTATAAAACTGATGATTTTCCTCTAACATATGTGTGATAAAATTAAGGAAACCTTAGGATAATTTATAAAATTGAAAATTCTTTTGCAAACAACTCAGATACAATGATAAGCTTACATATACTATTAGAATTCAATTTAAAATGGAAGATGAGACATTTCCTCATAAAGTTGAAGATTTTCATTTAACCTACATATGATAAAATTAAGGATTACATAGGGTAATTTATAAAATTGAAGATACTTTGAAAAATTTCAGATACAGCGATAAGCACACAAATACAATTTGAATACAATTGAAAAAGGAAGAGGATACATTTTAGGATAATAGATATAATTGAAGATTTATTCAGAAAAATCTCAGATACAATGACAGGTATAAAAATACAATTAGAATACAGTTTAAAAAGAAGTAGAGACATATTCTCTTAATTCTGAAGAGTTCCATCCAACTTATATGATAAAATGGATTATAATGTAGGAAAATTGATAAAATTGAAGATTTTTGTTATAAAATCCCAGATACAATGAAAGGCATACAAATACAACTTTATATAAGTGAAGAAGAAAGTGGAGACATTTTCTGATAAAACTGAAGATTTTTATGTAACATTTCTGATAAAATTATGGAAATTCATGTGAAAATGTTAAAATTTGAAGATTTTTGTGGTGATTTCCACAGAAACAATGGTAAGCATACAAATAATTAATAATATAGTTGAAAAAGGAAGTATTTTCTGATAAATCTGAAGAATTTTGTATAACATATCATAAAATTATGGAAATTCATAGGAAAGTAAAATTTGAAGATTTTTGGGTTAATTTTCTCAGATACAATGATAGGCTTAGAAACACAATTAGAATGCAATTGAAAATGGAATAGAGACATTGTTGAATAAAACTGAAGATTTTCATCTAACATATATGTTAAAATTGAGAGGCACATAAGATAATTTATAAAATTTAAGATATTTTGGAAAACAAAAACAGATACAAGGATAGGCATACAAATACTACTAGAGTATAATTGCTAAAAGAAGAGGACACATTATTGTAAAGAATTGAACACTTTTATCTCACATATGTATGCTAAAATTAAGGATTATATAAGATAATTGATAAAATTGAAGATTTACTTGGGAAAATATTCAGACACAATGATCTGCATACAAATAAAATTAGAATATAATTGAAAAGGGTAGTGGAGATATTTTCTGATAGAATTGATGATTTTCATCTAAACTATGCATGTTAAAATTGAGGATTACATAGGATAATTGATAAAGGATTAGGTTTTTTTTTTAAAAAAACACTCAGATACAATAATAGGCATCCAAATAGATTTAGAATGTAATGGTAAATGGAAGTGGAGATATTTTCTGGTAGAACTGAATATTTTAATATAACATATGTATCATGAAATTGAGGATTATATATGATAACTGATAAAATTGAATTTTTTTTGGAAAAAAATCCGATGCAATGATAGGCATACAAATACAATCACATATTTGAAAAAGAAGTGGAGACATTTTCTGACAAAACAGAAGATTTCATATAATATATTACTGATAAAGTAAGGGAAATTCATAGGAAAAATTTAAAATTTGAATTTTTTTGGTAATTTTCAAAGATACAATAGTAGGCATAGAAATACTATTTGAATGGAATCAAAAAAATGAAGTGGAGACATTTTTTTAATTGAAGATTTTCTTCTAAAATATCTATGATAAAATTGAGGATAACTTAGGATAATTTATAAAATTGAACATTTTTTGAAAAAAACACAGATGCAATCATAGGCAAGAAATATATTTAGAATATAATTGAAGGAGGAAGTGGAGACAATTACATATAAAACTGAAGATTTTCATATAGCATACATATGGTAAAATGAGGCTATCGTAAGTTAATTTATAAAATTAAATTTTTTTGGAAAAACACTAAGATACAATAATAGTCATAGAAAAACAATTAGAATACACCTGAAAAAAGAATTGGAGACATTTTCTGATAAAACTGAAGATTTTCATCTAATATATGCATGATAAAATAAAGTATTACTAGAGAATTTGATAAAATTGAAGATTTATTTGGACAAAACTCAGATAAAATGATAGGCATAAAAATACAATTAGAATATCTCTAAATCAGACCAGGAGACATTTTCATATAAAACTGAAGATTTTCATATAAGATATGTCTGATTAAAATGAGGATAACATAACATAATTTATAAAATTGTATATTTTTTAAAGAAACCTCAGATACTTTGATAGGCATATATAAACAATTAGAATGTAATTGAAAAGGGAAATGGACATTTTCGTAAAATAATGATGATTTCATCTAACATATGTATGATAACATTGAGGATAACATAAGATAAGGTATAAAATTGAAGATTTTTTGAAAAAACACAAATACAATTATAGCCATACAAATATAATTATAATTCAATTGAAAAAGGAAGTGCAGATATTTTATGATAGAACTGAAGAATTCCATCTAAAATACGCATGATAAAATTGAGGATTAAATATGATATCTGATCAAATTGAAGCTCTTTTGGAAAAATCTCACATACATTGATAGGAATACAAATAGAATTATCAGATAATTAAAAAGGAAGTGGAGACATTTTCTGATAAAACTAAAGATTTCATATAACATATTTCTCATAAAGTAAGGGAAATTCGTAGGAAAAATTTAAAAATTGAGAATTTTTGCAGAAATTTTCACAGATACAATGGTATGCATACCAATACAGTACGAATGTAATTGAAAACAAAAGTGGAGCCATTTTCTTTTAAAACTGAACATTTTCCTCTAACATATGTGTGATAATATTGAGGAAAATTTAGGATAATTTATAAAATTGATTATTTTTGCAACAAAGCACAGATACGATGATAAGCTTACAAATAATATTAGAATTCATTTGAAAAAGGAAGACGAGACATTTTCTCATAAAACTGAAAATTTTCACTTAACATATGTATGATAAAATTGAGGATTACACGGGATAACTGATTAAATTGAAGATATTCTCTACAAAAATCTCAGATACAATGATAGGTATACAAATACTATTAGTATAAAATTGAAAATGGAGGAGGAGACATTTTCATAAAAAACTGAAGATTTTCATTCTAACATATGTATGATAAACTTGAGCATAACATGATTTTTATCTCTGAAGATATTTTTTGAAAATGAAAGCTCAGATACAATATTAGGCATCCAAATCCAATTAGAATACAATTGAAAAAGAATGAGGAGATATATTCTGTTAATTCTGAATCTTTTCATCTAATTTATGAATGATAAAGTAAATGGATGATAACATAGGAAAATTGATAAAATTGAAGACTATTGTGATAAAATCTCAGATACAATGAAAGTCATACAAATACAAATATAAATAAGTGAAAAAGAAAGGAGACATTTTCTGATAAAACAGAATATTTTAGTATAACCTTTTTGATTAAATTATAAAAATTCATGTGAAAATATTAAAATTTGAAGATTTTTGTGGTAATTTTCACAGATAAAGTGGTAGGCATACAAATAAATAATAATATAGTTTAAAAAGGAAGTGGAGATATTTTCTGATAAATCTGAGGATTTTGCATAACATATATCTGCTAAAATTATGGAAATTTATAGGAAAACTGTAAAATTTGAAGATTTTTGTGGTAATTTTCACAGATACAATGATAGACTTACAAACACAATTAGAATGTAATTGAAAAAAGGAATAGAGACATTTCCTGATAAAACTGAAGATTTCCCCCTAACATATATATGTTAAAATTGAGGACTACATAAGAATTTATAAAATTGAAGTTATTTTGGAAAACAAAAAAATTAGATACAATGATAGTCATAAAAATACATGTGGAATATAAATGAAAGAATCATTGGAGATATTTTCCTATAAAACTGAAGATTTTCATCTAACATATATATGATAAAATTGAGGATTACATAGGATAAATGATAAAATTTAAATATATTCAGAAGAAAACTCGGGATACAATTATAAGTTTACAAATAAAATTAGAATAAAATTGAAAATGGAGGTAGATACATATTTTGTTAACTCTGAAAATTTACATTTAACTTATGTATGATAAAATAGATGATAACTAGGAAACCCGAAAAAAAATTGAAGATATTTTTGGTAAAATTTCAGATACAATGAAAGGAATATTAATACAATTAAAATATAAGTGAAAAAGAAAGGGGAGACATATTCAGATAAAAATGAAGACTTTTATATAACATTGCTGATATTTTAGAAATTAATGTGAAAATGTTAAAATTAGAAGATTTTTGTGCTAATTTTGACAAATAAAATGGTAGGCATACAAATAAAATAATAATATAGTTGAAAAATGAAGTGGAGATATTTTTCTGATAAATATGAAGAAGTTTACACAACATATATCTTATAAAATGATGGAAATACATAGGAAAACTGTAAAGTTTGAAGATTTTTGTGGTAATTTTCACAGATACAATGATAGGCTTACAATTACAATTGGAAAGTAATTGAAAAAAGGAATAGAGGTATTTTCTGATAATACTGAAAATTTTCATCTAACATTTATGTTAAAATTGAGGATAACATAAGGTAATTTATAAAATTGAAGATATTTTGGAAAATAAAAACTCAGATACAAGGATAGACATACAAATACAACTTGAGTATTATTGAAAAAGGAAGAGGGGACATTTGCATAAAGAACTGAAGATTTTCACCTAACCTATGTATGAAAAAATTGAGGATTACAAAAGATGATTGATAAAGTTGAAAATTTATTTGGAAAATAACTGAGATCCAATAGCCGGCATTCAAATACAATAAGAATATAAATGAAAAGGGAAGTGGATGTATTTCCTGATAGAACTGAAGATTTTCATCTAAAATAAGCATGATAAGATTGGGGATTACATAGGGTAACAGATAAAATGAATAGTTTTTTTGAAAAAAACTCAGATACAATTATAGACATTCAAATATAATTAGACTATAATTGAAAATGGAAGTGGAGATATATTTTGGTGAACTGAAGATTTTAATACAACATGTATGATAAGATTGAGGATTACATATGATAACTGATAAAATTGAAGATGTTTTTGGGAAAAGCTCAAATACACTTATAGACATACAAATAGAATTATCATATATTTGGAAATGAGGTGGAGACATTTTCTGACAAAACTGAAGATTTCATATAACATATTTTTGATAAAGTAAGGGAAATTAATAAGAAAAATTTAAAAATTGAACATTTTGTGGTTATTTTCACAGATACAATGGTAGGCATATAAGTACAATTAGAATGTAATCTAAAAATGAAGTGGAGACATTTTTTATTAAAATTGAAGACTTTCCTCCAACATATGTATAATAAAATTGAGGATAATTTAAGATAATATATAAAATTGAAGAATTTTTTGGAAAAAAACTCAGATACAATGATAGCCATAGAAATACAATTAGAATATAATTGAACAAGGAAGTGGAGACATTTTTGTATAAAACTGGATTCTCATATAACATACATATAATATATTGAGGATATCACAAGTTAATTTATAAAATTATTTATTTACGGACAAAATTCAGATACAATGATAGGCATAGAAATACAGTTAGAATGCAATGGAAAAAAGAAGTGGAGACATTTTCAGATAAAGTGAAGATTTTCATCTAACTTATGCATGATAAAATAGAGGATTACTAGGGTAATTGATAAAATTGAAGATTTATTTCTACAAAACTCTGATACAATGATAGGCATAAAAATACAATTAGAATATTACTAAAAGTGATGTGGAGACATTTTATTGGGAATTAATTTATTTACATTTCTTTTATAATTTTCTATATTCTTTGTTTACATTCCAAGGGCTTTGCCTGTTCCCAGTTTCCCCCTCACCATATGTCCCATAAGTCCTTTCTCCTCCCCCAGCCCCCGCCTATTCGCCAATCAACCCCCCCTCCCGTCATTTCTCTGTTCTGGTACTCTCCTACATAACTGGATCCAGTCTTTTCAAGAGCAGGCTACTCTCCTTCCTTCTACTTGGGAATCTTTTGACTTGCTAATTATGCCTTGTGTATTCAGAGCTTCTGGGCTCATTAATATCCACTTATCAGTGATTGCATTTCATGTGTATTCTTTTGTGATTGGGTTAACTCACTTGGATGATATTTTCCAGAACCAACCATTTGCCTACAAATTGCATGAATTCATTATTTTTAATTGCTGAGTAGTATTCCATTGTATAAATATACCACATTTTCTGTATCCATTCCTCCTTTGAGGGACATCTGGGCTCCTTCCAGATTCTGGCTATTATAAATAATGCTGCTATGAACATAGTGGAGCATGTGTCTTTATTGCATGCAGGGGAATCCTCTGGAGATATGCCCAGGAGTGGTATGACCGGGCCCTCTGGAAGAATCTCAGGGTTATTTTGATTTGCATTTCCCTGATGACTAATGATGTTGAACATCTCTTAAGGTGCTTCTCAGCCATCCGAATTTCTTCAGGTGAAAATTCTTTGTTTAGCACTGTACCCCATTTTTAATAGGGTTATTTGGTTCTTTGGGGTCTAACTTCTTGAGTTCTCTGTATATATTGGATATTAATCCTCTGTCGGATGTGGGGTTGGTGAAGATCTTTACCCAATGTGTTGGTTGCTGTTTTGTACTTCTGACAGTGTCCTTTGTAATTTTATGAGGTCCCATTTGTCAATTCTTGATATTAGAGCATAGGCTATTGGTGTTCTGTTCAGGAACTCTCTCCCTGTGCGAATGTCCTCCAGAGTCTTCCCCAGTTTCTTTTCTATTAGTTTCAGGGGGTCTGGTTTTATGTGGAGGTCCTTGATCCACTTGGAGTTGATCTTAGTACAAGGAGATAAGTGTGGGTCAATTTGTATTCTTTTTCATGATGTCCTTCAGTTGAACCAGCACTATTGGTTGAAAAGATGTTTTCCCCCCCACTGGATGGTTGTATCTCCTTTATTAAATATCAAGGGACCATGACTCTGTGGATTGATTTGAGAAAATCAACAAGATAGATAAACCCTTAGCCAGACTAAACAAAGGGCACAGAGACAGTATCCAAATTAACAAAATTAGAAATGAAAAGGAGGATCTAACAGAAACTGAGGAAATTAAAAAAAAATCAGATCCTACTACAAAAGCCTATATTCAACTTGAGAACCTGGAGGAAATGGACAATTTCCTAGATAGACACCAAATACCAAAATTAAACCAGGATCAATTAGATCAGCTAAACAGTCCCATAACCCCTAAAGAAATAGAAGGGGTTATATAAAGTCTTCCAACCAAAAAAAGTATGGGACCAGATGGTTTAAGTGCAGAATTTTATCAGACCTTCAAAGAAGAGCTAACACCAATACTCTTCAAACTATTCTACAAAATAGAAACAGAAGCAACACTGTCCAACTCTTTCTACGATGCCACAATTACACTGATACCAAAACCACACAAAGATCCAATAAAGAAAGAGAACTACAGGCCAATTTCCCTTATGAATATGGATGCAAAAATACTAAATAAAATTCTTGCCAACCGAATCCAAGAGCACATTAAAATGATCATTCACTATGATCAAGTAGGCTTCATCCCAGGGATTCAGGGATGGTTCAATATACGGAAATCCATCAATGTAATCCACTACATAAATAAACAAAAGGAGAAAAACCACATGGTCATCTCATTAGATGCTGAAAAAGCATTTGACAAAATTCAGCATCCTTTCATGCTAAAAGTCTTGGAAACAGCGAGAATTCAAGGCCCATACCTAAACATAGTAAAAGCAATCTACAGCAAACCAGTAGCCAACATCAAAATAGATGGAGAGAAACTTGAAAAAATCCCACTAAAATCAGGGACTAGACAAGGCTGCCCTCTCTCTCCACATTTTTCAATATAGTACTTTAAGTTGTAACAAGAGCAATTAGACAACATAAGGAAGTCAAAGGGATACAAATTGGAAAGGAAGAAGTCAAACTATCATTATTTGCAGATGATATGATAGTATACTTAAGTGACCCAAAAAATTCCACCAGAGAACTCCTACAGCTGATAAACAACTTCACCAAAGTGGCTGGTTATAAAATCAACTCAAGAAAATCAGTAGCCTACCTATACTCAAAGGACAAGCAGGCTGAGAAAGAAATTAGGGAAATAACACCCTTCACAGTAGCCACAAACAATATAAAGAATCTGGGCATGACTGTAACCAAACAAGTGAAAGATCTATATGACAGGAACTTCAAGTCCTTGAAGAAAGAAATCGAAGAAGACCTCAAAAGATGGAAAAATATTTCATGCTCTTGGATTGATAGGATCAATATAGTAAAAATGGCCATCTTACCAAAAGCAATCTACATATTCAATGCAATCCTCATCAAAATACCAAATCAATTCTTCATAAATCTAGAAAGAGTAATTCTTAAATTCATCTGGAGTAACAAAAAAGCCATCTGGTGTAAAAAATAGCTAAAAATATTCTCAACAATAAAAGAACTTCTGGGGGAAATCGATATCCCTGACTTCAGGCAGTACTACAGAGCAATTGTGTTAAAAACTGCATGGTATTGGTACAGCAACAGACAAGTAGATCAATGGAAAAGGATTGAAGACCCAGAAATGAACACACAGAGATATTTTCTTTTAAAACAGAAGATTTTCATCTAATATATGTATGATAAAAATGGTGACAGCTTAACATAATTAATAAAATAGAGTATCTATTTAAAAAAGGTCACATACCATCATAGGCATATAGATATAATTAGAATGTAATTGAAAAAAGAAAGTGGAGACATTTTTGCAAAGAACTGAAAATTTTCATCAAAATATGTATGATAAAATTGATAACAGGAAATAATGTATAAAATTGAAGATTTTTGAAAAAACTGAAATACAATGACAACAATATAAATAAAATTAGAATTCACGTGAAAAGGAAGTGGAGACATTTTATAATAGAACTGAAGATTTTCATGTAAAACATGCAAGATAAAATTGAGGATTACATAGGATATATGACCAAGTTGAAGATATTTTTGGAAAAATCTCACATACAATGATAGGCATACAAATAGAACTATCACATGATTGAAAAGGAAATGGACATATTTTGTGACAAAACTAAAGATTTTGTAGAACATATTTCTGAGAAAGTAAAGGAAATTCATAGGAAAAAATTAAAAAATGAAGATTTTTGTGGTAATTTTCACAGATACATTGGTATGCATACTAATACAGTTAGAATGTGATTGTAAAAGGATGTGGAGACATTTTCCTATAAAACTGAAGATTATACTCTAACATGTTTGATAAAATTGAGGAAAACCGAGGATAATTTATAAAATTGAAGAATTTTTTTGAAATAAAAGCTCAGATGCAATGATAAGATTACAAAGATTATTAGAATACAATTGAAAAAGGAAGATGAGATATTTTCTGATAAAACTGAAGATTTCGTATAACATGTTACTGAGGATTACATATAACTGATAAAATTGAAGATTTTTTTTGGAAAAAACTCAAATACAATGAGAGGCATACAAATAGAATTATCACATAATTGAAAATGAAGTGGAGACATTTTTTGACAAAACTGAAGTTTTCATGCAACGTATTACTGATAAAGAAAGGATATTCATAGAAAAAATTTAAAAATTGAATTTTTCATGGCAGTTTTCACAGATACAATGGTAGGCATACAAATACAATTAGAATGTAATCAAAGAACAAAGTGGAGACACTTTTGTTTAAAATTGAAGATTTTCCTCTTACATATCTATGACTAAAATCAGAATAACAAGATAATTTATAAAATTGAAATTTTTTGAAAAAACTCAGATACAATGATAGGCATACAAATACAATTAGAATAAAGTTGAAAAAGGACATGGAGACATGTTCTGTTAATTTGAAGCTTTACATCTAACTTATGGATAATAAAATTTAAGATAACATAAGAAAATTGATAAAATTGAATATATTTGTGATAAAATCTCAGATACAATGAAAAGCATACAAATACAACTATAAATAAGTGAAAAATAAGTGAAGACATTTTCTGATAAAACTGAAGATTTTCAAATTACATATGTATGCTTAAAATGAGCATAACATAATAATGTGATAATTTATAAAATTGAACATATTTTAGAAAGCAAACACTCAGATACAAGGATAGGCATACAAATACAACTAGAGTATTATTGAAAAGGGAAGATGAGTCATTTGCATAAAGAACTGAAAAATTTCATCTAACCTATATATGATAATTTTGTGGATTACAAAAGATAATTGATTAAATTAAAGCTATATTTGGAAAAAACTCAGATACAATGATCGGCATACAAATACAAATAGAATATAAATGAAAAGGCAAGTAGAGATATTTTTTAATAGAACTAAAGATTTTCATCTAAAATATGCATGATAATATTGAGGATTACATAGGGTAACTGATAAAATTGAAGATTTTTTTGAAAAAATACACAGATACAGCGATAGGCATTCAAATATAATTTGAATATAGTTTAAAAAGGAAATGGAGACATTTTCTGGTAGATCTGAAGATTTTAATCTAACATATGTATAATAAAATTGAGGATTACATATGTTAACTGATAAAATTGAAGAGTTTTCAGAAAAAGCTCAGATACACTGATAGGCATACAAATAGAATTATCTCATAATTGAAGTGGAGATATTTTTGACAGACCTGAAGAGTTTGTATAACATATTTCTGATAAAGTAAGGGAAAACCATAGGAAAAATTTAAAATTTGAAGATTTTTGTGGTAATTTTCACAGATACAATGGTAGGCATACAAATACAATTAGAATGTAATATAAAAATGAAGTGGAGATATTTTTGATTAAAATTAAAGATTCACCTCTAAAATAACTATGATAAAATTGAGGATAACATAAGATAATTTTTAAATCTGAAGATATTTTTGAAAAAGAAAACTCAGATACAATGATAGGCACACAAATACAATTAGAATACAATTGAAAAAGGAAGTGGACACATTTTGTGACAGAACTAAAGATTTTCATCTAACATATGTATGACAAAATTGAGGATTACATAGGATAACTGATAAAATGGAAGATTTTATTTGAAAACAATCATATAAAATGATAGGCATACAAATACAATTATCTCATAATTGAAAATGAAATGGAGACATATTCTGACAGAACTGAAGATTTCATATAACATACTTCTGATTAAGTAAGTGAAATTCATAGGAAAAATTTAAAAATTGAAGATTTTTGTAATTTTCACAGATCCAATGGTACACATAGAAAAAAATTGGAAAGTAATCAAAAAATGAAGTGGAGACATTTTCAATTAAATTTTAAGATTTTACTCTAACATATGTATGATAAAATTTAGGGTAACTTAATATACAAAATTGAAGATTTTTTTGAAAAAACAGTCAGATGCAATGATAGGCATACAAATACATTTAGAATATAATTGAATGAGGATGTGGAGAACTTTTCATATAAAACTGAAGATTTTCATATAATATGCATATGAAAAATTGAGGATATCACAAGGTAATTTATAAAATTAAAGATTTTTTGGAAAAAAATTCAAATACAATGATAGGTTTAGAAATACAATTAGAATACAATTGAAAAGCAAACTGGAGACATTTTCAGCTGAAACTGAAGATTTTCATCTAAGATATGTTTGATAAAATAGAGGATTACTAGGGTAATTGATAAAAATGTAGATTTGGACAAAACTCTGATACAATGATAGGCATAAAAATAGAATATAAGTAAAGCAGACATGAAGAGATTTTCATATAAAATTGAAGATTTTCATCAAATATATGTATGCTAAAAATTAGGATAACATAATGTAATTTATAAAATTTGATATCTATTTAAAAAACTCACATATCATCATAGGCATATAGATACAATTATAATGTAATGGAAAAAGGAAGTAGAGACATTTTCACAAAGAACTGAAGATTTTCATCAAACATATGTACGATAAAATTGAGGATAACAGGAGATAATGTATAAAATTGAAGATTTTTTTTAAAAAACTGAAATACAATGATAACCATAGAAATAAAATTAGAATTCAATTGAATAGGAAAGTGGAGATTTTTTATCAAAAACTGAAGGATTTCATCTAAAATATGCATGATAAAATTGAGTGTTACATAGGATATCTGATAAAATTGAAGGTTTTTTTGGAAAAATCTCAGATACAATGATAGGCATACAAATAGAATTATCACATGATTGAAAAGGAAGTGGACATATTTTCTGAAAACACTAAAGATTTTGTATAACATATTTCTGATAAAGTTAGGGAAATTCATAGGAAAAAATAAAAATTGAAGATTTTTGTGGTAATTTTCACAGATACAATGATATGCATACAAATACAATTAGAATGTAACTTTAAAAGGATGTGGAGACATTTTCCTATAAAACTGAACATTTTCCTCTAACATATACTTGACAAAATTGAGAAAAACTTAGGATAATTATAGAATTGAAGTTTTTTGCGAAAAAACTCAGATGAAATGCAAAGATTACAAAGATGATTAGAATACAATAGAAAAAGGAAGACAAGACATTTTATGATAAAACTGAAGATTTTCATATAACATATGTATGATAAAATTGAGGACTACATAGGATAACTGATTAAATTGAAGATTTTTTAGCAGATTCTTAGATACAAGGATAGGCATACAAATATAATAAGAATATAATTGAAGAAGAAAGGAGAGGAAGCTGGGCCTGAACAGATTGGATCCAGTTTTGTAGGAGAGTACCAGAATAGAGAAATGGTGTGGGAGAGGGGGATTGGGGAATAGTTGGGGGGAGGACTTATTGGACATATGGGGGGGGACTTGGAAAGGGGAAAGCCTTTGGAATGTAAACAAAGAATATAGAATAAAAAAATTTAAAAAATTGAGGATTACATAGGATAACTGGTTAAATTGAAGATTTTCTTAGAAAATTCTCAGATACAAGAATAGGCATACAAACACAATTAGAATATAATTGAAAAAGTAGCTGGAGACTTTTTCCTAGTACATCTTCAATTTTATCAGTTATCATATGTAGTCCTCAATTTTATCATACATATATTAGATGAAAATCTTCAGTTCTTTACAAAAATGTGTCCTCTTCCTTTTTCAATAATACTCTAGTTGTATTTGTATGCCTATCCTTGTATTTTAGTTTTTGTTTTTCAAAATATCTTCAATTTTATAAATTATCTTAAGGTATCCTAAATTTTAACATACATTTGTTGGATGAAAATCTTCAGTTTTATCAGAAAATGACTATTTATTTTATCAATTACATTCTAATTGTGTTTGAAAGCCTATCATTGTATCTGTGAAAATTACAACACAAATCTCCAAATTTTACAGTTTTTCTATGAATTTCCATAATTGTATCAGATATATGTTATATAAAATTATTTCGATTTTATTAGAAAATATCTCCACTAGCTTTTTCAACTATATGATTATTTAAGTGCATACCTAACATTGTATCTGTGAAAATTACCACAAAAATCTTCAAGTTTTAACATTTCACATGAATCTACAAAATTTTATTAGTAATATTATAAAAAATCTTCAGTTTTATCATAAAATATCTCCACTTTCTTTTTCCCTTACATTCTAATTGTACTAGTATGCCTTTAAGTATATCTGAGATTTTATCAAAAAACTTCAATTTTATCAAGTTTCCTATGTTATCCATCTTATCAAAAACATGTTAGGTGAAAATATTAAGTTTTATACAAAAAAAGTCTCCAGCTACTTTTTAAATTTTATTCTAATTGTATTTGTATGCCTATCCTTGTATCTGAGAATTTTCTAAGAAAATCTTCAGTTTTATCAGTTATCCTATGTAATCCTCATTTGTATCATAAATATGTTATATGATAATTTTCAAGTTTATCAGAAAATGTCTCGTCTTCCTTTTTCAATTGTATTCTAATAGTCTTTGTAATCTTAGCATCGTATCTGAGATTTTTTCATAAAATACTTCCATTTTATGAATGTTCCTAAGTTTTCCTCAATTTTATGAAACATATGTTAGAGGAAAATCTTCAGTTTTATAGGAAAATGTCTCCACATCCTTTTACAATTACATTCTAATTATATTTGTATGCCTACCATTGTATCTGTAAAAATTACCACAAAAATCTTCACGTTTTACAGTATTCTATGAATTTCCATGTTACCAGATATATGTTAAGCAAAATTCCTCAGATTTATCAGAAAATATCTCCACTTCCTTTTTCAACCATATTATTATTTATTTGTATGCCTACTATTGTATCTGTGAAAATTCCCACAAAAATTTTCAAATTTTAACATTTTCACATGAATTTCCATAATTTACTCAGAAATAATATACAAAAATCTTCAGTTTTATTAAAAAAAAGTCTCCACTTTCTTTTTCACTTATTTATAGGTATATTTGTGTGCCTTTCATTGTATCTGAGATCTTATAACAAAATCTTCAATTTTATCAATTTTCCCATGTTATCATCCATTTTATCATACATAATTTAGATGCAAATCTTCAGAATTAACATGTCTCCACGTCATTTTTTCAATTGTATTCTAATGGTATTTGCATGACTATTTTTGTATCTGGGTTTTTTTCTGAATAAATCTTCAATTTTATCAATTATCCTTTGTAATTCTCAATTTTATCATACATATGTTAGATAAAATCTTCAGTTTTGTCACAAAATATCTCCTCTTCCTTTTTCATTTGTATTCTAATTGTATTTTTATCCTTATCATTGCATCTGAGTTCCTTTTCCAAAAAATCTTCAATTTCATATATTACCTTAAGTTATCCTCAATTTCATCCTATAAAGGCTAGAAGAAAATCATCAGTTTTATAGGAAAATATTTCCACTACCTTTTTTAATTACATTCTAATTGTATTTGTATGCCTACCATTGTAGGTGTGAAAATTACCACAAAAATCTTTAATTTCTAAATTTTCCTATGAATTTCCCATACTCTATGTGAAATATGTTATACAAAATCGTTAGTGTAATAAGAAAATGTCTCCTCTTCCTTTTCAATTATCTGATAATTCTATTTGTATGCCTATCATTGTATGTGAGATTTTTTTTAAAAATCTTCAATTGGATCAGGTGTCCTATATAATCCTCAATTTTATCTAGCATATTTTAGATGAAAATCTTCAGTTCTATCATAAAATGTATCCACTTCCTATTTCAAAAGAATTCTAATTTGTATGGGTATCATTGCATTTGAGGTTTTTTTTTAATCTTCAATTTTATAAATTATCGAATGTTATGCTCAATTTTATCATACATATGTTACATGAAAATCTTCATTACTTTACGAAAATGTCTCCACTTCCTTCTTCACTTACATTCTAATTTTATTTATATGGCTATCAATATATATGTTTTTAAAAAATATTAAGTTTTATAAATTATCGAATGTTATGCTCAATTTTATCATACATATATTATATGAAAATCTTCAGTTTTATATGCAAATATCTCCACATCCCTTTTATTTATATTCTAATTATATTTTATGCCTATCATTATATCTGAATTTTGTCCAAATAAATCTTGAATTTTATCAATTACCCTAGCAATCCTTTATTTTATCATACATGTGTTAGATGTTATTCTTTATCTCTGTTAGATGAAAATCTTCTGTTTTATCAGAAAATATGTCTCCACTTCGTATTTCAGTTTTATTCTAATTGTAATTCTATGCCTATTATTGTATATGAGTGTTTTTCCAAAAGATCTTTAATTTTATAAATTACCTTATGATATCCTCATTTTATCATATGTATGTTCTATAAAAAAATCTTCAGTTTTTTATGGAAATCTCTCCACTTCCTCCTTCAATTTTATTCTAAATGTTTTGTATGCCTATCATTGTATCTGAGTTTTTTCAAAAAAATATTCAATTTTATAAATTTTCTTAAGTTATCCTCAATTTTATGATAGATATTTTAGAGCCAATTCTTCAATTTTAAATAAAAATGTTTCCACTTCATTTTTGACTGTATTCTTATTGTATTTGTATGTCTACTATTGTATCTGTGAAATTTACCACAAAAACTTTCAATTTTTAAATTTTTCGTATGAATTTCCCTTACTTTATCAGTAATATGTTGTAAGAAAACTTCAGTTTAGTAAGAAAACCTCTCCACTTCACATTCAAAATCTTCAATTTTATCAGTTATCATCTATAATCTCAATTTTATGATACATATGTTAGATTAAAATATTGAGTTCTACCAGAAAACATCTCCACTTCTTTTTTCAATTATATTCTATTTATATTTGGATGCCTATCATTATATCTGAGTATTTTTTTAAATCTAAAATTTTATCAGTTATCCTATGTAATCCTCAATTTTATCATACATGTTTTAGATGAAAATCTTCAGTTCTATCAGAAAATATCTCCACTTCTGTTTTCAATTATATTCTAATTTTATTTTTATGGAGATCATTGTATCTGAGTATTTTTCCAAATAAATCTTCAATTTTATCAATTATCTTATGTAATCCTCAATTTTATCATACATTTGTTAAATGAAAATCTTTAGTTCTTTACAAAAATGTGTCTTCTTCCTTTCTAAATAATACTCTAGTTGTTTTGTATGCCTATCCCTGTACCTGAGTTTTTGTTTTCCAAATATCTTCAATTTTATAAATTATATTATGTAATCCTCAATTTTAACATACATATATTAGATGAAAATTTTCAGTTTTATCAGAAAATGTCTCAATTCCTTTTTTAATAACATTCTAATTGTGTTTGCAAGTCTATCATTGTATCTGTGAAAATTAGCACAAAAATCTTCAAATTTTACACTTAAGAATTTCCATAATTTTATCAGATATATGTTATGCAAAATTCTTCAGATTTATCAGAAAATATCTCCACTTCCTTTTTCAACTATATTATTTATTTGTATGCCTACCATTTGTCTGTGAAAATTACCACAAAAATCTTCAAATTTTAACATTTTCACATAATTTCAATAATTTACTCAGAAAGGTTATACAAAAATCTTCACTTTTATCAGATAATGTCTTCACTTTTTTCCACTTATTTATTGTTTTACTGGTATGCCTTTGATTTTTTCTCAGATTTTATCACAAAAATCTTCAATTTTATCAATTTTCCTATGTTATCATCCATTTTATCATCCATAAGTTATATGTAAAGCTTCAGAATTAAAAGAATATATCTCCACGTTCTTTCTCAATTGTATTCTAATTGTATTTGTATGCCTATTATTGTATCTAATTTTTTCTTTTTTCAAAAATATCTTGATTTAAATACCATATGTTATCCTCAATTTTATCATATATATATTAGATGAAAATCATCAGTTTTATACAAAAATGTCTCCACCATCTTTTTCAATTATATTCTAAATGTATTTTTATGTCAATCATAGTATCTGAGATTTTTCTATAGAATAACTTCAATTTAATCAGTTGTAGTATGGAATCCTCAATTTTATCATACATATGTTAAATGAAAATTTTCAGTTTCATGAGAAAATGTCTCATCTTTCTTTTTCAATTGAATCCTCATAATATTTGAAAGCTTATCATTGTATCTGAGATCTTTGGCAAAAACTTATCAATTTTATAAATTATACTAAGTTTTCATCAATTTTATCAAACATATGTAAGAGGAAAATCTTCAGTTTTATAGAAAAATGGCTCCACTTCCTTTTCCAATTGCATTCTAATTGTATTTGTATGCTTACCATTTTATTTGTGAAAATTACCACAAAAATCTTCAATTTTTAATTTTTTCCTATGAATTTCCCTTCCTTTATCAGAAATATGTTACACGAAATCTTTAGTTTTATCAGAAAATATGTCTACTTCCTTTTCAATTATGTGATAATTTTGTTTGTATGCCTATCATCGTATCTGAGTTTTCTTTTTCAAAATATCTTCATATTTAAAAATTATCTTATGTTATCCTCAATTTTATCATAGATATTTTAGAGGAAAATCTTCAATTTTAAATAAAATAGTCTCCACTTCATTTTTACATTACATTCTATTTGTATTTGTATGCCTACCATTGTATCTGTGAAAATTACCACAAAAATTTCAATTTTTAAACTTTTCCTATGATTTTCCCTTACTTTACCAGAAATATGTAATATGAAATCTTCAGGTCGGTCAAAAAATATCTCCACTTCATTTTCAATTTTGAGATAATTTTATTTGTATGCCTTTCAGTGTATCAGAGCTTTTTCAAAACAATCTTCAATTTTATCAGTTATCATATGTAATCCTCAATTTTTTCATACAAATGTTAGATTAAAATCTTCTGTTCACCAGAAAATATCTCCACTTCCTTTTTCAATTATATTCTAGTCATATTTGAATGCCTATCAATGTATCTGAGTTTTTTTCAAAAATATGTTCAATTTTATCAGTGACCCTAGGTAATCCTCAATATTACCATGAATATTTTAGATGAAAATCTTCAATTCTATCAAAAATATCTCTACTTCTGATTTAATTTATATTCTAATTGTATTTGTATGTCGACCATTGTATCTGAGTTTTTTTCAAAATATATCTTCAATTTTATCAATTATCTTTTGCAATCCTCAAAATTATCATATATGGGTTAGATGAAAATTTTCAGTTATTTATGCAAATGACTCATCTTCTTTTTTCAATAATACTCTAGTGCTATTTGCATACCTATCCTTGTATCTGAGTTTTTGTTATCCAAAATATGTTCAATTTTATAAATGATCTTATGTTATGCTCAATTTAAATATACATATATTAGATGAAAATTTTTAGTTTTATCAGAAAATGTCTCCACTTCCTTTTCAATTAAGTGATAATTTTATTTATATGCCTAGCATTGTATCTGAGATTCTTCAAAGAAAATCTTCAATTTTATCAGATATCCTATGTAATCCTCAATTTTATCATGCAGATTTTTGATGAAAATCTTCAGTTATATCATAAAATGTCTCCACTTCCTTTTTCAATTGAATTATAATTATATTTGTATGGCTATCATTGTATTTGAGGTTTTCCAAAAACTCTTCAATTTTCTACATTGTCTTATGCTATCCTCAATTTTATCATATATGTTAGATGAAAACCTTGATTACTTTACGAAAATGTCTCCATTTCCCTTTTTAATTGTATTCTAATTGTATTTATATAACTATCAATATATCTGAGTTTTTTAAAAATAATATGCAATTTTATAAATTATGTTAGGTTATCATCACTTTTATCATACATATATTAGATGAAAATCCTCAGTTTTATATGAAAATGTCTCCATGTCTCTTGTATGTTCTAATTACATTTTTATGCCTGTCATTGTATCTGAGTTTTTCCCAAATAAATCTTCACTTTTATCAATTACCCTAGTAATCCTTTATTTTATCATACATATGTTAGATGAAAATCTTCAGTATTATCAGAAAATGTCTCCAATTCATTTTTCAGGTATATTCTAATTATATTTCTATGGCTATCATTGTATCTGAGTGTTTTTCAAAGAAATCTTTAATTTTATAAATTACCTTATATTATACTCATTTTATCATATGTATGTTATATGAAAATCTTCAGTTTTATATGAAAATGTCTCTACTTCAAACTTCAAATATATTCTAAATGTATTTGTATGCCTATCATTGTATCTGAGTTGTTTTTTCAAAAAAAACTTCAATTTTATAAATTATCTAAAGTTATCCTCAATTTTATGATAGATATTATAAAGGAAAATCTCCAATTTTAAATAAAAATGTCTCCACTTCATTCTAGATTACATTCTAATTATATTTGTATGCCTACGATTGGATCTGTAGAAATTATGATAAAAAATGTCTACACTTCATTTTCTGATTACATTCTAATTGTATTTGTATGCCTACCATTGTATCTGTGAAAATTTCCACAAAATCCTCAATTTTTAAATTTTTCCTATGAATTCCCCTTACTTTATCAGAAATCTGTTATACGAAATCTTCAGTTTTGTCAGAAAATGTCTCCAATTCATTTTCAATTATGAGATATTTCTATTTGTTTGTCTATAAATGTATCTGAGCTTTATCCAAAAAATCTTCAATTTTTTCAGTTATCTTATGCAAGCCTCAATATTATCATACTTAGGTTAGAGCAAAATCTTCAGTTCACCAGAAAATATCTCCACTTCCTTTTTCAAATATATTCTAACTATATCTGAATGCCTATCATAGTATCTGAGTTTTTTCAAAAAATCTTCAATGTTATCAGTTACCCTATGTATTCCTCAATTTTATCATGCATATTTTAGATGAAAATCTTCAGTTCTATCAGAAAATATCTCTACTTCTCTTTTCATTCATATTCTAATTGTTTGTATGCCCACCATTGTATCTGCGTTTTTTACCAAATAAATCTTCAATTTTATCAATTATCTTTTGTAATCCTCAATATTATCATACATAGGTTAGATGAAAATTTTCAGTCCTTCATGCAATTGCCTCCTCTTTTTTTTTTCAAAAATACTCTAGTGGTATTTGTATGCCTATCCTTGTATCTGAGTTTTTGTTTTCCAAACTATCTTCAATTTTATAAATTATCTTATGTTATCCTCAATTTTGCCATATATATGTTAGATGAAAGCCTTCAGTTTTATCAGCAAATGTCTGTATTTCTTTTTTCAATTACATTCTAATTGTATTTGTAAGCCTATCATTGTATCTCTGAATATTACCACAAAAAT
The DNA here is from genome assembly GCA_964023405.1 of Apodemus agrarius. Classification (NCBI taxonomy): domain Eukaryota; kingdom Metazoa; phylum Chordata; class Mammalia; order Rodentia; family Muridae; genus Apodemus; species Apodemus agrarius. Next base: position 27,386,526 of record OZ030027.1, on the reverse strand, counting down.
CTTCAAAATTTACAGTTTTCCTATGAATTTCCTTCATTTTATCAGATATATGTCATGCAATTCCTCAGGTTTCTCACCAAATATCTCCACTTTCTTTTCCAAATATATTATTATTGATTTGTATGCCTACAATTGTATCTGTGAAAATTACCACAAAATCTTCCAATTTTAACATTTTCAAATGAATTTCCATAATTTAGTCAGAAATGTTATACAATAATCTTCAGTTTTAACAGAAAATGTCTCCACTTTCTTTTTCACTTATTTACAGGTGTATCTGTATGTCTTTTATTATATCTGAGACTTTATCAGAAAATCATCTATTTTATCAATGTTCCTATGTTATCATCCATTTTATCATCCATAAGTTAGATATAAATCTTCAGAATTAACAGAATATGTCTCCACGTTATTTTTCAATTGTATTCTAATTGTATTTTTATGCCTATGATTGTATCTGAGTTTTTTTCTGAATAAATCTTCAATTTTATCAATTATCCTATGTAATTCTCAATTTTATCATACATATGTTAGATAAAAATCTTCAGTTTTATCAGAAAATGTCTCCTCTTCCTGTTTCAATAGTACTCTAATCCTATTTGTATGCTGATCACTGCATCTGAGTTTTTTTTCAAATAATTCTTCAATTTCATAAATTACCTTAAGTTATCCTCAATTTTAACATACATATGTTAAAGGAAAATCTTCAGATTCATAGGAAAATGTCTCCACTCCATTTTCAATTACATTCTAATTTTATTTATATGTGTACCATTGCATCTGTGAAAATTACCACAAAAATCTTCAATTGTAATGTTTTCCTATGAATTTCACTTACTTTATCAGAAATATGTTATACGAAATCATTAGTTTATCAGAAAATATCTCAACTTCCTTTTCTATTATCTGATCATTCTATTTGTTTGCCTATCATTGTATGTGAGATTTTTCCCAAAAAATCTTCAATTTGATCAGATATCCTATGTAATCCTCAATTTTATCATGCAGATTTTAGATGAAAATGTTCAGTTGTATCATAAAATGTATCAACTTCCTTTTTCAATTGAATTCTAATTATATTTGTAAGCCTATCATTGTATTTGAGTATTTTTCAAAAATTCTCCAATTTTATATATAATCTTATGTTATCCTCAATTTTATCATACATATCTTAGATGAAAATCTTCATTACTTTACGAAAATGTCTCCATTTCCCTTTTCAATTACATTCTAAATGTTTTTATATGCCTATCAAAGTATATGAGGTTTTTTAAAAAATATTCAATTTTATAAATTGTTATGTTATCCTCATTTTTATCATACATATATTAGATGAAAACCATCAGTTTTATTTGAAAATGTCTCCATGTATTTTTTGGTTATATTCTAATTATATTCTTATGCCTATCATTGTATCTGAGTTTTGTCCAAATAAATGTTCAATTTTATCAATTACCCTAGTAAACTATATTTCATGATATATATGTTAGGTGAAATCTTCAGTTTTATCAGAAAATGTCTCCACTACGTTTTTCAGTTGTATTCTAATTGTGTTTCTGTGCCTATCATTGTATCTGAGTGTTTTTCCAAAAAATATCATTAATTTTATAAATTACCTTATAATATCCTCATTTTATCATATGTATGTTATATGAAAACCTTCAGTTTTATATGACAAGGTCTCCACTTCTTCATTCAATTATATTTTAATATATTTCTATGCCTATCATTATATCTTAGTTTTTTCCAAAAAAAAATCTTTAATGTTATCAGTTACCATATGTAATCCTAAATTTTATGGTCCATATTTTAGATTGAAATCTTCTGTTCTAACAGAAAATAACTCCACTTCCCTTTACAATTTTATTTCAATTATATTTGGATGACTATCATTGTACCTGAGGTTTTTTTTCAAAAATATCTAAAATTTTATCAGTTATCCTATGTAATACTCAATTTTATCATGCATATTTTAGATGAAAAGTTTCAGTTCTATCAGAAAATATCTCTACTTCTCCTTTCAATTATATTCTATTTGTATTTATGTGCAGATCATTTTATCTGAGTATTTTTCTAAACAAATCTTCAATTTTATCAATTATCTCATGTAATCTTTAATTTTATCATACATATGATAGATGAAAATCTTCAGTTCTTTACAAAAATGGTTCCTCTTCCTTTTTCAAACATACTTTAGTTGTATTTGTATGCCTATCCTTGTTTCTGAGTTTTTGTTTTCCAAAATATCTTCAATTTAATAAATTATCTTATGAAGTCCTCAATTTGAACATACATACATTAGAGGAAAACCTTCAGTTTTATCAGAAAATGTCTCTATTCATTTTTCAATACATTCTAATTGTGTTTTTAAGCCTATCACTGTATCTGTGAAAATTACCACAAAATGCTTCAAAATTTACAGTTTTCCTACGAATTTCCTTCCTTTTATCACATATGTGTTATGGAAAATTCCTCAGATTTATCAGATAATATCTCCAATTCCTTTGTCAAATATATTATTATTTATTTCTATGTTTTATCAGAAAGTGCCTCCACTTTCTTGTTCATTTATTTATAGTTGTATTTGTATACCTTTCATTGTATCTGAGATTTTACCACAAAAATCTTCAATTTTATTAATTTTCCTATGTTATTCATCATACATATATTAGATGAAAATCTTCAGTTTTATCAGTAAATGTCTCCTCTTCCTATTTCAATTGTATTCTAATTGTGTTTGTATGCTTATCATTGCATCTGAGTTTTTTTCAAAAAAATCTTCAATTTCATAAATTTCCTTGTTATCCTCAATTTTATCATGCATATGTTAGAGGAAAATCTTCAGTTTTATAGGAAAAAAATCTCCACTTCTTTTTTCAATTACATTCTAATTGTATTTGTATGTTTACCATTGTATCAGTGAAAATTACCACAAAAATCAGTTTTTAATTTTTTCCTATGAATTTAAGTTATTTTATATAAAACAGGTTATAAGAAATCTACAGATTTATCAGAAAATGTCTCCACTTCCTTTTTCAACTATATTATTTATTTGTATGCCTACCATTCTATCTGTGAAAATTATGACAAAAAGCTTCAATTTTTTATTTTTTCTATGAATTTCTCTTATATTATATGAAACATGTTACACGAAATCTTCAGTTTTATCAGAAATGTGTCCACTTCCTTTTTCAATTATGTGATAATTGTATTTGTGTGCCTGTCTTTGTATATGAGATTTTTCAAATAAACTCTTCAATTTTATCAGTTATCCTATGTAATCCTAATTTTATCATATATATTAGATGAAAATCTTAAGTTCTATCACAAAATGTGTCCAGTTCCTTTTTCAATTTTATTCTAATTGTATTTGTATGCCTATCATTGTATCTGAGTTTTATTTTTCAAAAATATCTTCAAATTTAAAAATTATGTTATCCTCAATTTTATCATACATATGATAGATAAAAATCTTCAGTTTTATACAAAAATGTCTCCACCTCCTTTTTCAATAGTATTCTAATTGTATTTGTATGCCTATCATTGTATCGGAGAGTTTTCTAGAGAATATCTTCAATTTAATCAGTTTTCCTATGTAATTCTCAATTTTATCATATGTATATTTAAGGAAAATCTTCAATTTTGGATAAAAATGTCTGCACTTCATTTTTCGATTACATTCTAATTGTATTTGTATGCCTACCATTGTATCTGTTGAAATTACCATAAAAATTTTCAATTTTTAAATTTTTCCTCTGTATTTCCCTTACTTTATCAGCAATATGTTATACGAGATCTTCTGTTTTGTCAGAAAATGTCTCAACTTCATTTTCAAATATCTGATAATCCTATTTGAATGCTTATCATGGTATCTGAATTTTTTCCAAAAAATCATCAATTTTATGTTATCATATGTAATCCTCAATTTAATAGATCCTCAATTTATTAAAAAATTCAGTTCTACCAGAAAATATCTCCACTTCCCTTTTCAATTATGTTCTAATTATATTTGGATGCCTATCATTGTACCTGAATTTTTTCAAAAAAATCAAAATTTATTAATTATTCCATGTAATCCTCAATTATATCGTGCATATTTTATATGAAAAGCTTCAGTTATTTCAGAAAATGTCTCCACTTTTTTCTGTTGTATTCTAAATGTATTCCTATGCCTATTATTGTATCTGAGTGGTTTTTTTTCAAAAAAATCTTTAATTTTATAAATTTCCTTATGCTATCCTCATTTTATCATATGTTATATATGCATATATATGTTATATGTTATATAAAAATCTTCAGTTGTATATGAAAATGTCTCCACTTCCTCCTTCAATTATATCCTAAAGGTGTTTGCATGCCTATCATTGTATCTGAAGATTTTTTCAAAAATTATTATATTTTATAAATTATCATAAGTTATCCTCAATTTTAACATAGATATTTTATAGGAAAATCTTCATTTTTAAATAAAAATATCTCTGCTTCATTTTTAGATTACATTCAAATTTTATTTGTATACCTACCATTGTATCTGTGAAAAGTACCACAAAATTTTTCAATTTTTAAATTTTTCCCCTGAATTTCCCTTATTTTATCAGTAATATGTTATATGCAATCTTCAGTATTCTCAGAAAATGTCTCCACTTCATTTTCAAATATGTGATAATTCTATTTGTATGCCTATCATTGTATCTGAGTTTTTGTCAAAAAAATCTTGAATTTTATTAGTTATCATATGTATTCCACAATTTTATGATATATATGTTAGATTAGAATTTTCAGTTCTACCAGAAAATATCTCAATTTCCCTTTTAAATAATATTCTATTTATATTTCGATGCCTATGATTGTATAACTATCTAAAATTTTATCAGTTATCCTATGTAATCCTCAATTTTATCATGCATATTATAGATGAAAATATCAAGTTCTATCATGAAATATCACCACTTCCTTTTCAGTTATATTCTAATTGTATTTTTAGCAGATCATTATATCTGTGTAATTTTCCAAATCAATCATCGTTTTGTCAGTTATCTCATGTAATCCTCAATTTTATCATACACATGTTAGATGAAAGTCTTCAGTTCTTTACAAAAATATGTCCTCTTCCCTTTTCAATAATACTCTAGTTATATTCGTATGCCTATTCTTTTTATCTGAGTTTTTGTTTTCCAAAATATCTTAAATTTTATAAATTATCATATGTTATGCTAAATTTTAAAATACATATGTTAGATGAAAATCCTCAGTTTTATCAGATAATGTCTCTATTCCTTTTTTATTACATTCTTATTGTTTATAAGCCTATCATTGTATATGTGAAAATTACAACAAAAATCTTCAAATTTTAGTTTTCTTATGAATTTCCCTAATTTTATCAGATTTATGATATGCAAAATTCCTCAGTTTTATAGGAAAATATCTCCAAGTCCTTTTCAACTATATCATTAATTTGTATGCCTACCATTGTATCTGTGAAAATTACCACAAATATCTTCAAATTTTAACATTTTCACAATAATTTCCAAAATTTAGTCGGAAATGTTATATAAAAATCTTCAGTTTTATCAAAAATTGTCTCTTTCTTTTTCACTTATTTATAGTCGGTTTTATATGCCTTTCATTGTATCAGATTTTATGAAAATCATCTTCAATTTTATCAATTTTCTTATTCTCATCCATTTTATCATCCATAAGTTAGATGCAAATCTTCACAATTAATAGAATATGTCTCCACGGCCTTTTTCCCTTGTATTCTAATTGTATGCCTATCATTGTATCCGAGTATTTTTCTGAATATATCTTAAATTTTATCAATTATCCTATGTAATTCTCAATTTTTTCATACATATGTTAAATAAAAATCTTCAGTTTTATCAGAAAATGTCTCCTCTTCCTTTTGCAATTGCATTCTAAATGTATTTGTATGCTTATCGTTGCATCTGGGTGTTTTTTTTTTCAAAAAATTCTTCAATTTCATAAATTACTTTAAGTTATCCTCAATTTTATCATATATATGTTAGAGGAAAAGCATCAGTTTTATACGAAAGTGGCTCCAGTTCCTATTTCAATTACATTCTAATTGTATTTGAATGTGTACCATTGTTTCTGTTAAGATTACCACAAAAATCTTCAATTTTTAATTTTTTCCTATGAATTTCCCTTACTTTAACAGAAATATGTTATATGAAATGGTTAGTTTAATCAGAAAATGTCTCCAAATCCTTTTTAATTATCTGATAATTCTATTTGTATGCCTATCATTGTATGTGAGCTTTTGCCTAAAACATATTCAATTTTATCAGATATCCTACATAATCCTCAATTTTATCATGAATATTTTAGATGAAAATTTTCAGTTCAATCATAAAACGTCTCCACTTCCTTTTTCAATTTAATTCTAACTATATTTGTATGCTTATCATTGCATTTGAATTTTTTCAAAAAAATCTTCAATTTTATACATTATCTTATGTTATCCTCAATTTTATCATAGTTGAAAATCTTAATTACTTTATGAAAATGTCACCATTTCCATTTTCAATTACATGTTAATGGTATTTATATGCCTGCCAATATATCTGAGGGTTTTTAAAAAAAATATTCAATTTTATAAATTATCTTATGTTATCGTCATTTTTATCATACATATATTAGATGAAAATCCTCAGCATTATATGAAACTTGTCTCCACATCTCTTTAGTTATATTCTAATTGTATTTTTATGCATATCATTGTATCTGATTTTTGTCCAAATAAATCTTCAATTTTATCAGTTAGCCTAGTAATCCTTTATTTTATCATACATATGTTAGATGAAAATCTTTAGTTTTATTAGAAAATGTCTCCACTTCCTTTTTCAATTATGTAACAATTTTATTTCTATGCCTATCATTGCATGTAAGATTTTTCAAAGAAAATCTTCAATTTATCAGTCATCCTATGTAATCCTCAATTTTTATCATACGTATGTTAAATGAAGATCTTCAGTTCTATCACAAAATGTGTCTAGTTCCTTTTTCAATTGTATTCTAATTGTATTTCTATTCCTATCAGTGAAAGTGAGTTTTCTTTTTCAAAAATATCTTCAGATATAAAAATTATCTTATGTTATCCTCAATTTTATCATATATATGTTAGATGAAAATGTTCAGTTTAATACAAAAATGTCTCCACCTCCTTTTTCAAATATATTCTAATTGTATTTGTATGACTATCATTGTATCTGAGATTTTTCTAGATAATATATTCAATTTAATCAGTTATCTTTGGTAATCTTCAATTTTATCATTTATATGTTAAATGAAAATCTTCAGTTTTATGAGAAAATGTCTCATCTTCCTTTTTCAATTGAATTCTAATAGTATTTGTAAGTTTACAAATGTTTCTGAGTTTTTTACAAAAAAATCATCAATTTTATAAATTATCCTACGTTTTCCTTTGTTTTATCATAGATATGCAAGAGGAAAATCTTCAGTTTTATAGGAAAATGGCTCAACTTCATTTTCAATTACATTCTAATTGTATTTGTATGCTTACTATTGCATCTGTGAAAATTACCAGAAAAACCTTCAATTTTTAAATTTTTTCTCTGAACTTCCATTACTTTATCAGAAATGTTATATGAAATCTTTAGTTTCATGAGAAAACGTCTCCAGATTCTTTTAAATTATCTGATAATTCAATTGGTATGCCTATCGTTGTATGTGAGATTTTTCCCAAAAAATCTTCAATTTGATCAGATATCCTATGTAATCCTCAATTTTATCATTCAGATTTTAATTTTTTCCTCTGAATTTCCTTTACTTTATCAGAAATAAGTTATACGAAATCTTTTGTTTTATCAGAAAATTTCCCACTTCCTTTTCAATTATCTGATAATTCTATTTGCATGCCTTTCAATTCAAATCTAATTATATTTGTATGGCTATCATTTTATTTGAAATTTTTCAATAAAATCTTCAATTTTATAATTTATGTTATGTTATCCTCATTTTTATCATACATATATTAGATGAAAATCCTGTTTTATTTGAAAACATCTCCACGTTTCTTTTAATTATACCCTAATTGTATTTTTATGTCTATCATTTTATCTGAGTTTTGTCCAAATAAATCTTCAATTTATCAATTACACTAGTAATTCTTTATTTTATCATATGTATGTTATATAACAATCTTCAGTTTTGCATTAAACTGTTTCCACTTCTTTCAATTATATTCTAAATGTATTTGTATTACAATCATTGTATGTGTGTTTTTTTCTAAAAAAAAAGTCTTCAATTTTATAATTTATCTTAAGTTATCCTCAATTTTATCAAAGATATTTTAGAGGAAAATCTTCAGTTTTAAATAAAAATATCTCCACTTCATTTTTTGACTACGTTCTAATAGTATTTGTATGTCTATTATTGTATCTGTGAAAATTACCACAAAAATTTTCAATTTTAAATTTTTCTATGAATTTCCCTTACCTTATCAGTAATGTGTTACATGAAATCTTCAATTTTGTCAGAAAATGTCTCCACTTCCTTTTCAAATATGTGATATTTCTATTCATATGCTTATTTGTATCTGAGTTTTTTTCCAAAAATAATCTTCAATTTTACCAGTTATCATATGAAATCCTCAATTTTATGATGCATATATTAGATTAAAATCTTCAGTTCTACCAGAAAATATCTCCACTTCCATTTACAATTACTATCTAATTTGGATGCCTATCATTGTATCGGAGAGTATTTTTTTAAAAAGAAAAACTTAAATTTTATCAGTTATCCTATGTAATTCTCAGGTTTATCATGTATATTTTAGATGAAAAGCTTCAGTTCTATCAGAAGATATCTCTACTTTCTTTTCCAATTATATTCTAATTGTATTTGTTATCAGATCATTGTATCTAAGTATTTTTCTAAATAAATCTTCAATTTTTCAATTTTCTTATGTTATTCTCAATTTTATCATACATATGATAGATGAAAATCTTCAATTCTATACAAAAATGTGTCTTCTTCCTTTTTCAATAATACTCTGGTTGCATTTGTATGCCTATCCTTGTATCTGAGTTTTGGTTTTCCAAAATATCTTCAATTTTATAAATTAACTTATATAATTTTCAATTTTAAAATATATGTTAGATGAAAACCTTCAGTTTTATCAGAAAATATCTCTATTCCTTTTTTTCAATTACATTCTAATTGGGTTGAAACCCTATCATTGTATCTATGAAAATTCCCACAAAAATCTTCAAATTTTACAATTTTCTTATGAATATCCATAATTTATCAGATTTATGCAAAATTCTTCAGATTTATCAGAAAATATCTCCACTTCCTTTTTCAACTATATTATTAATTTGTATGCTTACCACTGTATCTGTGAAAACTACCATAAAAATCTTCAAATTTTACAGTTTTCATATAAATTTCTAAAATGTTATCAGATATATGTTATGCAGAATTCCTCAGATTCATCAGAAAATATCTCCACTTCTTTTGTCAACTATATTATTATTTATTTTTATGCCTGATATTGTGTCGGTGAAAATTTCCACAAAAATCTTCAAATTTTTACCTTTTCACATGAATTTGCATAATTTAATCAGAAAGGCTATACTAAAACCCTCAGTTTTATCAGAAAATATCTCCAATTTCATTTTCATTTATTTATGGTTTTATTTGTATGCCTTTCATTGTATCTGAGATTTTATCAGAAAAATCTTTAATTTTATCAAGTTTCCATTCTTATCATCCATTTTATCATCCATAAGGCAGATGTAAAGCTTCAGAATTAACATAATGTCTTCTCATCCTTTTTCAATTGGATTTTAATTGTATTTGTATGCCTATCGTTATATCAGAGTTTTAATTTTCAAAAATAACTTCAGATTAAAAAATTATCTTATGTTATCCTCAATTTTATTATTCATATGTTAGATGAAAATCTTCAGTTTTATACAAAAATATCTCCACCTCCTTTTTCAATTATATTCTATTTGTATTTGTATGCCTATCATTCACTGTATCAGAGATTTTTCTAGAGAATATCTTCAATTTAATCAGTTATCCTATGTAATCCTCAATTTTATCATTCATATTCTAAATGAAAATCTTCAGTTTTATGAGAAAATGTCTCATAATTTTCAAATGAATTCTAATAGTATTTAAAGCTTATCATTCTATCTGAGTTTTTTTGCAAAAAAATGATCAACTTTATAAATTACCCTGTTTTCCTCTATTTTATCACACATATGTTAGAGCTAAATCTTCAGTTTTATAAGAAAATGCCTCCACTTCCTTTTTCAATTACATTCTAATTGTACTTGTATGCTTATCATTTTATCTGTGAAAATACAAAAATTTTCAATTTTTAGTTTTTCCTTTGAATTTCCCTTACAGTATCAGAAATATGTTATACAAAATCTTTAGTTTTTCAGAAAATGTCTATACTTCCTTTTCAATTATCTGACAACTCTATTTGTATGCCTATCATTGTATGTGAGATTTTTCCAAAAATATCTTCAATTTTATTAGATATCCTATGTAACCCCGAATTTATAATGCAGATTTCAGATGAAAATCTTCAGTTGTATCATAAAATATCTTCAGTTCCTTTGTCAAATGAATTCTAATTATATTTGTATGGCTATCATTGTATTTGATTTTTTTCAAAAAAATTGCAATTTTCTACATTATCTTATGTTGTTATCAATTTTATCATACATATGTTAGATGAAAATCTTCATTACTTTACAAAAATATCTCCATTTTTCTTCAATTACATTCTAATTGTACTTATATGCTTATCAATGTATCTGAGGATTTTGTAAAAAAAATGTTCAATTTTATAAATTTGGTTTGTTATCCTCATTTTTATCCTACATATATTAGATAAAAATCTTCAGTTATATAGGAAAAGGTCTCCATGTCACTTTTATTTATATTCTAATTGTATTTTATGTCTATCATTGTATCTGAGTTTTGTCCAAATAAATCTTCAATTTCATCAATTACCCTAGTAATCCTTTATTTTATCATACATATGTTAGAAGAAAATCTTCAATTTTATTAGAAAATTTCTCCATTTCGTTTTTCAGTTGTACTCTAATTGTATATCTATGCCTATTATTGTATCCCAGTTTTTTTCTGAATAAATCTTCAATTTTATCAGTTATCCTATGTAATTCTCAATTTGAACCATATAAATGTTAGATGAAAATCTTCAGTTTTATCAGAAATGTTTCCTCTTCCTTTAGCAATTTTATTCTAATTATATTTGAATGCTTATCATAGCATCTGAGTTTTTTTTCAAAAAAATTTCAATTTCATAAATTACCTTAAGTTATTGTCAATTTTTTCATACAAATGTTAGAGGAAAATCTTCAGTTTTGCAGGAAAACGACTCAACTTCTTTTTCCAATTACATTCTAATTGTATTTGTATGCGTACCATTGTTTCTGTGAAAATTACCACAAAAATCTTCAATTTTTAATTTTTTCCAATGAATTCCCCTTATTTTTTTAATTTTTTATTTTCTATATTCTATGTTTACATTCCAAAGGCTTTCCCCTTTCCTAGTTGCCCCCCACCATACGGCCCATAATTCCTCTCCCCCCCAACTATTCCCCAATCATCTCCCCCCCCCCACGATTTCTCTGTTCTGGGTCCATAATACTGGATCCAATCTTTACAGGCCCAGGGTCCTCTCCTTTCTTCTTCTTTGGAATCATTTGACTTGCAAATTGTGCCCTGAGTATTTAGGGCTTCTGGGCTCATTAATATCCACTTATCAGTGATTGCATTTCATGTGTATTCTTTTGTGATTGGGTTAACTCACTCAGGATTATATTTTCCAGGTCTACCCATTTACCTACAAATTGCATGAATTCATTATTTTTAATTGCTGAGTAGTATTCCATTGTATAAATATACCACATTTTCTGTATCCATTCCTCCTTTGAGGGATATTTGGGCTCCTTCCAATTTCTGGCTATTATAAACAAGGCTGCTATAAACATAGTGGAGCATGTGTCTTTATTGTATGCAGGGGAATCCTCTGGGTATATGCCCAGGAGTAGTATGCCAGGGTCCTCTGGAAGTGGCATGCCCAATTTTCTGAGGAACCGCCAAACGGATTTCCAGAGCGGTTTTACCATTTTGCAATCCCACCAACAGTGGAGGAGTGTTCCTCTTTCTCCACATCCTCTCCAGCACTTGTTGTCTCTTGAGTTTTTAATCTTAGCCATTCTGACTGGTGTGAGGTGGAATCTCGGGGTTGTTTTGATTTGCATTTCCCTGATGACTAATGATGTTGAACATCTCTTAAGGTGTTTCTCGGTCGTCTGAACTTCAGCAAAGTGGCTGGTTATAAAATTAACTCAAGCAAATCAGTAGCCTTCTTGTACTCAAAGGACAACCAAGCTGAGAAAGAAGTTAGGGAAATAACACCCTTCTCAATAGCCACAAACAACATAAAGTACCTTGGCGTAACTCTAACCAAACAAGTGAAAGATCTGTATGACAGGAATTTCAAGTCCTTAAAGAAAGAAATCGAAGAAGACCTCAGAAAATGGAAAAATATTTCTTGCTCCTGGATTGGCAGGATCAATATAGTAAAAATGGCCATCTTGCCAAAAGCAATATAGAGATTCAATGCGATCCCCATCAAAATCCCAACTCAATTCTTCATAGATCTAGAAAGAGCAATTCTCAAATTCATCTGGAGCAACAAAAACCCAGGATAACTAAAACTATTCTCAACAATAAAAGGACTTCTGGGGAAATCAATATCCCTGACCTCAAGCAGTACTACAGAGTAATTGTGTTAAAAACTGCATGGTATTGGTACAGCAACAGGCAAGTGGATCAATGGAATAGGATTGAAGACCCAGAAATGAACCCACAGACTTATACTCACTTGATCTTTGATAAAAGAGCCACAACCCTCCAGTGGAATAAAGATAGCCTTTTCAACAAATGGTGCTGGTTCAACTGGAGGTCAACATGCAGAAGAATGCAAATTGACCCACTCTTATCTCCTTGCACTAAGAACAACTCCAAGTGGATCAAGGACCTCCACAAAAAACCAGACACACTGAAACTATTAGAAAAGAAACTTGGGAAGACCCTGGAGGACATGGGCACAGGGGGAAAGTTCCTGAACAGAACACAAACAGCTTATGCACTAAGATCAAGAATTGACAAATGGGACCACATAAAATTACAAAGTTTCTGCAAGGCAAAGGACACTGTCAGAAGGACAAAACAGCAACCAACAAATCGGGAAAAGATCTTCACCAACCCCACATCCGACAGAGGGCTAATATCCAATATATACAAAGAACTCAAGAAGTTAGACCACAAAGAACCAAATAACCCTATCAAAAAGGGGTACAGAGCTAAACAAAGAATTTTCACCAGAATTTCCCTTATTTTATATGAAATATGTTATAAGGAATCATCAGTTTTATCAGAAAATGTCTCCACTTCCTTTTTCAATTATGTGTTAACTGTATTTGTATGCCTATCATTGTATCTGAGATTTTTCAAAGAAAATCTTCTATTTTATCAGTTATCCTATGTAATCCTCAATTTTATCATAAATGTTAGATGAAAATCTTCAGTTCCTTCACAAAATATGTCCAGTTCCTTTTTCAAATGTATTCTAATTGTATTTGTATTCCTATCATTGTATCTGAGTTTTCTTTTTCAAAAATATCTTCAGATTTAAAAATTATCTTGTTATCCTCAATTTTATCATACGTATATTAGATGAAAATCTTCAGTTTTATACAAAAATGTCTCCACCTACTTTTTCAATTATATTCCAATTGTATTTTTATGCCTATCATTGTATCTGAGATTTTCCTAGAGAATATCTTCAATTTAATCAATTATCCTATGTAATCATTAGTTTTATCATACATATGTTAAATGAAAATCTTCAGTTTTATGAGACAATGTCTGGTATTCCTTTTTCAATTGAATTCTAATTGTATTTGTATTCTTACCATTGTATCTGAGTATTTTGCAAAAAAATCATCAATTTTATAAATTATCCTAAGTTTTCCTCAATTTTATCACACATATGTTAGAGGAAAATCTTCAGTTTTATTGGAATTTGGCTACACTTCCTTTTTCAATTACATTCTAATTGTATTTGTATGCTTACAATTGTATCTGTAAAAATTACTATAAAAATCTTCAATTTTTAAATTCTTCCTATGAATTTCCCTTACTTTATCAGAAATAACTTATACAAAATCTTTAGTTTGATCAGAAAATGTCTCCACTTCTGTTTCAATTACCTAATAATTCTATTTGTATGCCTATAATTGTATGTGAGATTTTTCTAAAACATATTTAATTTTATCAGATATCCTATTTAACCCTCAATTTTATCATGCATATTTTTGATGAAAATCTTCAGTTCTATTATAAAATGTCTCCACATCATTTTTCAATTGAATTCTAATTATATTGGTATGGCTATCATTGAATTTGAAATTTTTTTCAAAAAAATCAATTTATACATTATTTTATGTTATCCTCAATTTTATCATACATATATTAGATGAAAATCTTGATTACTTTAAAAAAGTCTCCATTTCCCCTTTCAATTATATTCTAATTGTATTTATATTCCTATCAATGTAACAGGATTTTTTAAATAATATTAGATTTTATAAATTATGTTATGTTATCCTCATTTTTATCATACATATATTAGATGAAAATCTTCAGTTTTATTTGAAAATGTCTCCATGTGTCTTTTAGTTACAATCTGATTGTATTTTTGTGCCTATCATTGTATCTGAGATTTTTTTCTGAATAAGTCTTCAATTTTATTAATTATCATATATAATCTTCAATTTTATCATAAATATGTTAGATAAAAATCTTCAGTTTCATCAGAAAATATACTCTCTTCCTTTTTCAAATGTATTCAAATTGTATTTGTATGCTTATCATTGCATCTGAGTTTTTTTTTCAAAATATCTTCAATTTTATAAATTACCTTAAGTTATGCTCGATTTTATCATATATATGTTAGAGGAAAATCTTCAGTTTTATAGAAAAATGTCTCCACTTCGTTTTGCAATTGCATTCTAATTGTATTTGTATGCATACCATTGTATCTGTAAAATTTACCAAAAAGATCTCCAATTTTTAAATTTTTCTTATAAATTTCCCTTATTTTATAGGAAATATGTTATACAAAATCTTCAGTTTCATCAGAAAATGTGTCCACTTTCTTTTTCAATTAAGGGGTAATTTTATTTTTATGCCTCTCATTGTATCTGATATTTTTCAAAGAATATCTTCAATTTTATCAGATATCCTATGTAATCCTCAATTATATCATGCATATTTTAGATGAAAATCTTCAGTTCTATCATAAAATTTCTCCTCTTCCTTTTTCAATTATATTCTAATGGTCTTTGCAATCTTATCATTGCATCTGAGATTTTTTGCAAAAAAAATACTTCAATTTTATAAATTATCCTAAGTTTTCCTCAATTTTATTAAACATATGTTAAAGGAAAATCTTCAGTTTTATAGGAAAATGTCTCCACACGCTTTTACAATTACATTCTAATTGTATTTGTATCCTACAATTTTATCTCTGAAAATTACCACAAAAATCTGCAAAGTTTACAGTTTTCCTATGAATTTCCATAATTTAACAGATATATATTTTGAAAAATTCCTCAGATTTATCAGAAAATATCTCCACTTCCTTTTTCAGCTATATAATTATTTACTTGTATGCCTACCATTGTATTTGTGAAAATTAAAACAAAATCTTCAAATTTTAACATTTTCACATGAAATTCCATAATTTATTCAGAAATATTATAGAAAAATCTTCAGTTTTATTAGAAAATGTCTCCACCTTCTTTTTCACTTATTTATATGTGTATTTGTATGCTTTTCATGGTATCTGAGATTTTATCAAAAATCTTCATTTTTATTAATTTTCCTATATTATCATCCATTTTATCATACATAAGTTTGATGTAAATCTTCAGAATTAACAGAATATGTTTCCATGTCCTTTTTCAATTGAATTCTTAATTTATTTATATTGTTATCATTGTATTTCAGTTTTTTTCAAAAAATCTTCAATTTTGTACAATATCTCCTGTAATCCTCAATTTTATCATAGCTATGTTGGAATAAAATCTTCAGTTATTTGCAAAAATGTCTTTACTTCCTTTTTTCAATTGAATTCTAATGGTATCTAATTGCCTATGATGGTATGTGAGTTTTTTAAAATAGATATTCAATTTTATAAATTACATTATGATATCCTCATATTTATCATACATATATTAGAGGAAAATCTTCCGTTTTATATGAAAATGTCTTCAAGTCTGATTTAGTCTTATTCTATTTCTATTTTTACGTCAATCATTGTATCAGAGTTTTGTATAAAAAATCTTCACTTTTATCAATTACCATAGTAATCCTCTATTTTATCAAACATGTTAGAAGAAAATTTTCAGTTTTATCTGAAAATATATCCACTTTGTTTTTCAATTTTATTCTAATTGTATTTCTATGCCTATCATTGTATCTGAATTTTTTTCAAAAAGTTTTTAATTTTATAAATTAACTTGTGATATGCTCAATTTATCATATGTATGTTATATGCAAATCTTCAGTTTTATACAAAAAGGTCTCCACATCCTTGTTCAATTATATTCTAAATGTAATTGTATGCCTATAATTGCATCTGAGTTTTTTTCAAAAAAAAATCTTCAATTTTATATATTATCTTAAGTTATCCTAAATTTTATCATACATATGTTAGAGGAAAATCTTCAATTTTAATTGAAAATGTCTCCACTTCATTTTTCAATTACATTCTAATTGTGTTTGGATGCCTGCCATTGTATCTGGATGAATTACCACAAAAATCTTCAACTTTTAAATTTTTCCTATGAATTTTCCTTACTTTATCAGAAATATGTTTTAAAAAGTCTTCAGTATTGTCAGAAAATGTCTCTACTTCATTTTCAACTATGGATAATTCTATTTGAACGCCTATCAGTGTATTTGAGCATTTTCCAAAAAATCTTCAATTTTATCAGTTATCATATGTAATCCACACTTTTGTCATACATATGTTAGATTTAAATCTTCAGTTTACCAGAAAATATCTCCAATTCCTTTCTCAATTATATTCTAATTATATTTGAATGTCTATCATTGTATCTGAGTTTTTTTCAATAAAACTTTCAATTTTAGCAGTTACCCTATATAATCCTCAATTTTATTATGTATATGTTAGATGAAAATCTTCAGTTCTATCAGGAAATATCTCCACTTCCCTTTTCATTTATATTTTAATTGTATTTGTATGCCGACCACTGTATCTGAGTTTTTTCCAAATAAATCTTCAATTTTGTCAATTATCATTATAATCCTCAATTTTTTCATACATAGTTTAGATGAAAAATTTCAGGTCTTTACACAAATATCTCCCCTTCCTTTTTCAATAATACTCTATTGGTACTTGTATGCTTATCCTTGTATCTGAGTTTTTGTTTTCCAAAATATATTCAATATTATAAATTATCTGATGTTATCCTCAATTTTACCATACATATGTTACATGAAAATGATCAGTTTCATCAGAAATTATCTCTATTTCTTGTTTCAATTACATTCTAATTGTATTTATAAGCCTATCATTGTATCTGTGAAAATTACCACAAAAATCTCAAAATTTTACAGTTTACCTAGGTATTTCTATCTTTTTTATCAGATATATATTGTGTAAACTACTTCATATTTATCAGAAAAATCTCCAATTCCTTTTTCAAGTATATTATCAATTTATTAGTGTGACTATGATTTTATCAGTGATAATTACCACAAAATACTTCAAAGTTAACATTTTCACATGAATTTCCATAATTTTATCAGAAATGTTATAAAAAATCTTCAGTTTTATCAGAAAATGTCTCCCCTTTCTTTTTCACTTATATTTTATTTTTATTTTATTTTTATTGTATGCTTTTCATTGTATGTGAGATTTTCCAAAAAAAAAATGTTCAATTTGATCAGATATCCTATGCAATACTCAATTTTACCATGCATATTTTAGATGAAAATCTTTAGTTCTATCATAAAATGTTGCCACTTACTTTTTCAATTAAATTATATTTGTATGGCTATCATTGTAATTGAGTTTTTTCAAAAAATTTTGGATGTTATACATTATCTCATGTTATCCTCAATTTTATCATACATATGTTAGATGAAAATCTTCATTACTTTATGAAAATGTCTCCATTTCCCTTTTCAATTACTTTCTAGTTGTATTTATATGCCTATCAATATATCTGAGTTTGTTTCATTTCTATATTCTATGTTTACATTCCAAAGGCTTTCCCCTTTCCCAGTTCCCACCCACCATACTTCCCATAGTTCCTCTCCCCCCCAACTGTTCCCCAATCATCTCCCCCCCCCCCGCGATTTCTCTGTTCTGGGTCCATAATACTGGATCCAATCTTTATAGGCCCAGGGTCCTCTCCTTTCTTCTTCTTGGGAATCATTTGACTTGCTATTTGTGTCTTGAGTATTTAGGGCTTCTGGGCTCATTAATATCCACTTATCAGTGATTGCATTTCATGTGCATTCTTTTGTGATTGGGTTAATTCACTCAGGATGATATTTTCCAGGTCTAACCATTTACCTACAAATTGCATAAATTCATTATTTTTAATTGGTGAGTAGTATTCCATTGTATAAATATACCACATTTTCTGTATCCATTCCTCCTTTGAGGGATATTTGGGCTCCTTCCAATTTTTGGCTATTATAAACAAGGCTGCTATAAACATAGTGGAGCATGTGTCTTTATTGCATGCAGGGGAATCCTCTGGGTATATGCCCAGGAGTGGTATGCCAGGGTCCTCTGGAAGTGACATGCCCAATTTTCTGAGGAACTGCCAAACTGATTTCCAGAGTGGTTTTACCATTTTGCAATCCCACCAACAGTGGAGGAGTGTTCCTCTTTCTCCACATCCTCACCAGCACCTGTTGTCTCTTGAGTTTTTAATCTTAGCCATTCTGACTGGTGTGAGGTGGAATCTCAGGGTTGTTTTGATTTGCATTTCCCTGATGACTAATGATGTTGAACATCTTTTAAGGTGTTTCTCGGCCATCTGAATTTCTTCTGGTGAAAATTCTTTGTTTAGCTCTGTGCCCCATTTTTTGATAGGGTTATTTGGTTCTTTGCGGTCTAACTTCTTGAGTTCTTTGTATATATTGGATATTAGCCCTCTGTCGGATGTGGGGTTGGTGAAGATCTTTTCCCACTTTGTTGGTTGCCATTTTGTCCTTCTGACAGTGTCCTTTGCTTTGCAGAAACTTTGTAATTTTATGAGGTCCCATTTGTCGATTCTTGATCTTAGTGCATAAGCTATTGGTGTTCTGTTCAGGAACTTTTCCCCTGTGCCCAAGTACTCCAGGGTCTTCCCAAGTTTCTTTTCTAATAGTTTCAGTGCGTCTGGTTTTATGTGGAGGTCCTTGATCCACTTGGAGTTGATCTTAGTGCAAAGAGATAAGAGTGGGTCAATTTGCATTCTTCTGCATGTTGACCTCCAGTTGAACCAGCACCATTTGTTGAAAAGGCTATCTTTATTCCACCAGATGGTTGTGGCTCCTTTATCAAAGATCAAGTGACCATAAGTCTGTGGGTTAATTTCTGGGTCTTCAATCCTGATCCATTGATCTGCTTGCCTGTTGCTATACCAATACCATGCAGTTTTTAACACAATTGCTCTGTAGTACTGCTTGAGGTCAGGGATATTGATTCCCCCAGAAGTCCTTTTATTGTTGAGAATAGTTTTAGCTATCCTGGGTTTTTGTTGCTCCAGATGAATTTGAGAATTGCTCTTTCTAGATCTATGAAGAATTGAGTTGGGATTTTGATGGGGATCGCATTGAATCTGTATATTGCTTTTGGCAAGATGGCCATTTTTACTATATTGATCCTGCCAATCCAGGAGCAAGAAATATTTTTCCATCTTCTGAGGTCTTCTTCAATTTCTTTCTTCAAGGACTTGAAGTTCCTGTCATACAGATCTTTCGCTTGTTTGGTTAGAGTTACGCCAAGATACTTTATGTTGTTTGTGGCTATTGTGAAGGGTGTTATTTCCCTTATTTCTTTCTCAGCCTGCTTGTCCTTTGAGTACAAAAAGCCACTGACTTGCTTGAGTTAATTTTATAACCTGCCACTCTGTTGAAGTTGTTTATCAGCTGTAGAAGTTCTCTGGTGGAGTTTTTTGAGTCGCTTAGGTAAACTATCATATCGTCTGCAAATAATGATAGTTTGACTTCTTCCTTTCCAATTTGTATCCCTTTGACTTCCTTATGTTGTCTAATTGCTCTCGCTAGAACTTCAAGTACTATATTGAAAAGATATGGAGAGAGAGGACAGCCTTGTCTAGTCCCTGATTTTAGTGGGAATGCTTCAAGTTTCTCTCCATTTATTTTGATGTTGGCTACTGGTTTGCTGTAGATTGCTTTTACTGTTTAGGTATGGGCCTAGAATTCGTGCTCTTTCCAAGACTTTTAGCATGAAAAGATGCTGAATTTTGTCGAATGCTTTTTCAGCATCTACTGAGATGACCATGTGGTTTTTTTTCTTTCAGTTTGTTTATGTAGTGGATTACATTGATGGATTTCCGTATATTGAACCATCCCTGCATCCCTGGGATGAAGCCTACTTGATCATGGTGGATGATCGTTTTCATGTGGTCTTGGATTCGGTTAGCAAGAATTTTATTTAGTATTTTTGCATCTATATTCATAAGAGTAATTGGCCTGTAGTTCTCTTTCTTTGTTGGATCTTTTTGTGGTTTAGGTATTAGCGTAATTGTGGCTTCAAAGAATGAGTTGGGCAGTGTCCCTCCTGTCTCTATTTTGTGGAATAGTTTGAAAAGTATTGGTGTTAAGTCTTCTTTGAAGGTCTGGTAGAATTCTGCACTAAAACCATCTGGTCCCGTACTTTTTTTGGTTGGGAGGCTTTCTATAACCCCTTCTATTTCTTTAGGGGTTATGGGACTATTTAGCTGATCTACTTGATGCTGATTTAATTTTGGTATTTGATACCTGTCTAGGAAATTGTTCATTTCCTCCAGATTATCCAGTTTTTTTGAGTATAGACCTTTGTAGTAGGATCTGATGATCTTTTGAATTTCCTCGGTTTCTGTTGTTATGTCTCCCTTTTCATTTCTAATTTTGTTAATTTGTATACTGTCTCTGTGTCCTTTGGTTAGTCTGGCTAAGGGTTTATCTATCTTGTTGATTTTCTCAAAGAACCAGCTCCTAGTCTTGTTGATTCTTTGTATGGTTCTCTTTGTTTCTACTTGATTGATTTCAGTCCTGAGTTTGGTGATTTCTTGTCTTCTGCTCCTCCTGGGTGAATTAACTTCTTTTTCTTCCAGGGCTTTTAGGTGTGCCGTTAAGTTGCTAGTGTATGCTCTCTCCAGTTTCTTTTTGGATTCACTTAGGGCTATGAGTTTTCCTCTTAGCACTGCTTTCATTGTGTCCCATAGATTTGGGTAGGTTGTACCTTCATTTTCATTGAATTCTAAAAAGTCTTTGATTTCTTTTTTTATTTCTTCCTTGACCAAGGTGTCATTGAGTAGAGTATTGTTCAGTTTCCATGTGTATGTGGGCTTTCTGTTGTTTTTGTTGTTATTGAAGACCACTCTTACTCCACGGTGGTCTGATGGGAAGCATGGGATTAGCTCGATCTTCTTGAATTTGTTGACATCTGTCTTGTGACCAATTATATGATCATTTTTGGAGAAGGTACCATGCGGTGCTGAGAAAAAGGTATATTCTTTAGCTTTAGGATGAAATGTTCTATATATATCTGTTAAATCCAATTGGTCCAAAGTTTCAATTAGTTTCACTGTGTCCCTGTTTAGTTTCTGCTTTCCTGATTGGTCCATTGAGGAGAGTGGAGTGTTGAGGTCCCCCACAATTATTGTGTTAGGTGTAATGTGTGCTTTTAGCTTTAGTAAGGTTTCTTTTACGAAGGAGGGTGCCCTTGTATTTGGAGCATAAATGTTCAGTATTGAAAGCTCTTCTTGGTGGATTTTCCCTTTGACAAGCAAGAAGTGACCTTCTGAGTCTCTTTTGATGACTTTAGGTTGGAAGTCTATTTTATCTGATATTAGAATGGCTACCCCTGCTTGTTTCCTGAGACCATTTGCTTGTAAAATTGTCTTCCATCCTTTTACTCTAAGGCAGTGTTTGTCTTTAACACTGAGATGTGTTTCCTGTATGCAGCAAAATGTAGGGTCCTGTTTCCTTATCCAGTCTGTTAATCTATGTCTTTTTATTGGGGAATTGAGTCCATTGATGTTAAGAGATATTAAGGAATGGTAATTATTTCCTCCAGACATTTTTGAAATTATTTTTATTTTTTTTATTTATTTATTTATTTATTTATTTATTTATTTATATTTGAGAGGTTATCTTCTTTTGGGTTTGATGAGAGGAGGTTTCTATCTTGCTTCTTCCCAGGTGTAGTTTCAGTCCTTGTCTTGGTGTTTTCCCCCTATTATCCTTTGTAGGGCTGGATTTGCGGAAAGATATCTTGCAAATTTGGTTTTGTCATGGAATACCTTGATGTCTCCATCAATGGCGATTCAGAGTTTTGCTGGGTAAAGTAGTTTTGGCTGAAGTTTGTGTTCTCTTAGAGTTTGCATGATATCTGCCCAGGATCTTCTAGCTTTCATGGTCTCAGGTGAGAAGTCTGGTGTTATTCTGATAGGTCTTCCTTTATATGTTACTTGGCCTTTTTCTCTTGCTGTCTTTAGTATTCTTTCTTTGTTTATTACATTTGGAGTTTTGATTATTATGTGACGGGATGTATTTCTGTTCTGGTCCAGTCTGTTTGGGGTTCTATAGGCTTCTTGTATATTCATGGGCATCTCTCTCCTTAGGTTGGGGAAGTTTTCTTCCATAATTTTATAGAAGATATTAGCTGGCCCTTTAACTTGTAAATCTTCACTCTCGTCTATACCTATAATCCTTAGGTTTGGTCTTCTCGTGGTGTCTTGGATTTCCTGGATGTTTTGGGTTACCACCTTTTTGCATTTAGTATTTTCTTTAACTGTTGAATCAATGGTTCCTATGGTATCTTCAGCTTCTGAGATTCTGTCTTCTATCTCTTGTATTCTATTGTTGATACTTGCATCTATGGCCCCTGATTTTTTCCCAAGGTTTTCTATCTCCAATGTTGTCTCCCTCTGTGATTTCTTAGTTGTTTCTACTTCTGTTTTTAGTATATGGATGGATGTGCTCAGATCTTTCGCTTGCTTGATTGTGTTTTCATGTATTAAAAATATGGAATGCTTCACGAATTTGCGTGTCATCCTTGCACAGGGGCCATGCTAATCTTCTCTGTATCGTTCCAATTTTAGTATATGTGCTGCCGAAGCGAGCACTATATCTGAGTTTTTTAAAAATAATATTCAATTTCATATATTTTGTTATGTTATCCTCATTTTTATCATACATACGTTATATGAAAAATCTTCCGTTTTATATGAAAAGTCTCCACGTCTCTTTTAGTTATATACTAATTGTATTTTTATGCCTATCATTGTATCTGAGTTTTGTCCAAAGTAATCGTCAATTTTATTAAATACCCTGGTAATCTTTTTATTTATCATACATATGTTAGATGAAAATCTTCAGTTTTATCAGAAAATGTTTCCACTTCATTTTTCAGGTATATTCTAATTGTATTTCTAGGCCTATCTGCTTGTTTTTCCAAAAAATTTTTAATTTTATAAATTACTTTATATTATCCTTATTTTATCTTATGTATGTTATATGAAAATCTTCAGTTTTATTTGAAAATGTCTCCACTTCCTCCTTCAATTATATTCTAAATGTATTTGTATGCCTATCACTGTATCTGAGTTTTTTCTTCAAAAAAATCTTCAATTTTATAAATTATCTAATGTTATTCTCAATTTTATCTGACATTTTAGAGGAAATTTTTCAATTTTAAATAAAAATGTCGCCACTTCATATTTAGGTTACATTCTAGTTGTATTTTTATTCCTACCATTGTATCTGTGAAAATTACCACAAAAGTTTTTCAAATTTTAAATTTTTCCTATAACATGTCCCTAACATGTTGTAAAAAATCATGTTTTGTCAGAAAATATCTCTACTTCATTTTCAAATATGTGATAATTCTATTTGTATACCTATCATTTATCTGAGTTTTTTCCAAAATAAATCATCAATTTTATCAGTTATATGTAATCCTCAATTTTATGATACATATGTTAGATTAAAATCTTAAGTTCGACCAGAAAATATCTCCATTTCTGTTTTTCAATTACATTCGAATTCTATTTGTATGTCTATCATTTTATTTGAGTGTCTTTTCAAAAAATGTAAAATTTATCAGTTATCCTATGTAATGCTTCATTTTATCATCCATATTTTAGATGAAAATCTTCAGTTCTATCAGAAATTATATCCACTTCGCTTTTGAGTTTTATTCTAATTGTACTTGTATGTAGATCAAAGTATCTGAGTATTTTTCCAAATAAATCTTCAATTTTATTAATTATCTTATGTAATCCTCAAGTTTATCACACATATGTTAGATGAAAATCTTCAGTTCTTTACAAAAATGTGTCCTTTCTGTTTTTCAATAATACTCTATTTGTATTTGTATGCCTATCCTTGTATCTGAGATTACGTTTTCCAAAATATCTTAAATTTTATAAATTATCTTATGTAATCCTCAATTTTACCATACTTATGTTAGATGAAAATCTTCAGTTTTATCAAAAAAAAATCTCTATTCCTTTTTTCAATTACATTCTAATTGTGTTTGTAAGCCTATCATTGTATCTGTAAAAATTAGGACAAGAATCTTCAAATTTTAGTTTTCTTATGAATTTCCATAATTTTATCAGATATATGTTATAAAAATTCTTCAGATTTATTAGAAAATATCTCCACTTCTTTTTTCAACTCTATTATTATTTCTTTTTATGCCAACCATTGTATCTGTGAAAATTACCACAAAAATCTTCAAATTTTAGTTTTCCTATGAATTTCCATAATGTTATCAGATATATTTTATGCAAAATTTCTCAGATTTATCAGAAAATATCTCCACTTACTTTCTCAACTATATTATTATTAATTTGTGTCACATCCATTGTATCTGTGCAAAGTACCACAAAAATCTTCAAATTTTCATATTTTCACATGAATTTCCATAAATTAATCAGAAATGTTTTACAAAAATCTTCAGTTTTATCAGAAAATGTCTCCACTTTTTCACTTAAATATAGTTGTATTTGTATGCCTTTCATTTTATCTGAGATTTTAAAATAAAACCTTCAATTTTATTAATTTTCCTTTGTTATCAATTTTATCATTCATAAGTAAGCTATAAAGCTTCAGAATTAACAGAATATGTCTCCACATTAATTTTCAATTGTATTTGTATGCCTATCATTGTATCCAAGGTTTTTTTTCTGAATAAATCTTCAATTTTCTCTATTATTCTATGTAATTCTCAATTTTATCATACATATATTAGATAAAAAACTTCAGTTTTATCAGAAAATGTCTCCTCTTCCTTTTTCAATTGTATTCTAATTGTTTCATATGCTTATAATTGCATCTGAATTTTTTTCAAAAAAATCATCAATTTCATGAATTAACTTAAGTTATCCTCAATTTTATCTTACATATGTTAGAGGAAAATCTTCAGTTTTTGCAATTACATTCTAATGGTACTTGTATGTAAACCATTGTATCCATGAATATTTCCATAATAATCTTCAATTTTTTAATTTTTCCTATGAATTTCCCTTATTTGATATGAAACATGTTATACAAAATCCTGTTTTATCAGAAAATCTCTACTTCCTTTTTCAATTATGTGATAATTGTCTTTGTATGCCTATCATTGTATATGAGATTTTTCCAAGAAAATCTTCAATTTTATCAGATATTCTATGTAATCCTCAATTTTATCATACATATGTTATATGAAAATCTTTGGTTTTATGAGAAAATGTCTCGTCTTCCTTTTTCAATTGAATTCTAATAGTATTTGTGAGCTTATCATTGTATCTGAGTTTTTTTGCAAAAGTATCTTCAATTTTATAAATTATACTAAGTTTTCCTGAATTTTATCATACATATGTTAGAGGAAAATCTTCAATCTTATAGGAAAATGGCTACATTGATTTTTTCAAATTCATTCTAATTGTATTTGTATGCTACCATTGTATCTGTAAAAATTACCACAAAAATCTTCAATTTTTAGTTTTTCCCATGAATTTCCCTTACTTTATCAGAAATATGGTATACAAAATCTTTACTTTTATCAGAAAATGTCCCCACTTCTTTTTCAATTATCTGATAATTCTATATGTATACCTATCATTGTATGTGAGATTTTTTCAAAATTATCTTCAATTTGATTAGATATTCTATATAATCTTCAATTTTATCATGCATATTTTTGATGAAAATCTTTAGTTCTATTATAAAATGTCTCCATTTCATTTTTTCAATTGAATTCTAATTATATTTGTATGGCTATCATTGTATTTGAGTTTTTTTAAATCTTTAATGTTATACATTATCTTATGTTATCCTCAATATTATCATAAATATGTTAGATGAAAATATTCATTACTTTACAAAAATGTCTCCATTTCCCTTTTCAATTACATTCTAATTGTATTTATATGCCTATCAATGTCACTAAGGTTTTTTAAATAGTATTCAAATATAAAAATTATGTTATCCACATATATTATATGAAAAGCTTTAGTTTTTATATGAAAATGTCTCCACGTCTCTTTTAGTTATATTCTAATTGTATTTTTATGCCTTCATTGTACCAGAGTTTTATTCAAATAAATCTTCAATATTATCAATTACCCTAGTAACCTATTTTATCAAACATATGTTAGATGAAAATCTTGTTTATCCTGAAAATCTCTGTAATTTGTTTTTAAATTTTATTCTAATTGCATTTCTATGCCTATCATTGTATCTGAATTTTTCCCCCAAACATCTTCAATTTTATAAATTACCTTGTGATATCCTCAATTGTCCATATGTATGTTATATGAAAATCTTCCGTTTTATATGAAAAGGTCTCCACTTCCTCATTCAATTATATTCTAAATGTATTTGTATGCCTATAATTACATCGGAGTTTTTTTCAAAAAAATCTTCAATTTTATATATTATCTTAAGTTATCCTCAATTTTATCATACCTATGTTAGAGTAAAATCTTAAATTTTAATCGAAAATGTCTCTACTTCATTTTTCAATTACATTCTAGTTGTATTTGTGTGCCTACCATTGTATCTGTGAAAATTACCACAAAATCTTCTATTTTTAAATTTTTCCTCTAACATTCCCTTACTTTATCAGAAATTAGCTGTAAGAAATCTTCATTTCTGTCAGAAAATGTTTCCACTTCATTTTCAATTATGAGATAATTCTATTTGTATGCCTATCAGTATAACTGAGGTTTTTCCAAAAAAATCTTCAATTTTATCAATTACCCTAGTAATCCTTAATTTTACCATACATATATTAGATGAAAATCTTCAGTTTTATCAGAAAATCTCTCCACTTGATATTTCAGTTGTATTCTAATTGTATTTCTATGCCTATCATTATTTCTGAGTTTTGTCCAAATAAATTATCAATTATCCTAAGTTTTCCTCAATTTTATCATACATGGTAGAGGAAAACCTTCAGTTTTATAGGAAAATGGCTCCACTTCCTTTTTTCAATTACATTCTAATTGTATTTGCATGCTTACTATTGTATCTGTCAAAATTATCACAAAAATCTTCAATTTTCAAATTTTCCTATGAATTACCCTTATTTTATATGAAATATGTTATACAAAATCTTCAGTTTTATCAGAAAATGTCTCCACTTCCATTTTCAATTATGTGATAATTGTTTTTGTATGCCTCTCATTGGATCTGAGATAGTTCCAAGAATATCTTCAATTTTATCAGTTATCCTATGTAATCCTCAATTTTATCATACATATATTAGATGAAAATCTTCAGTTTTATCAGAAAATATCAACTCTTCCTCTTTCAACTATATTCTAATAGTCTTTGTAATCTTATCATTTAATCTGAGATTTTTTTGCAAAAAATATTTCAATTTTATAAATTATCCTGTTTTCCTCAATTTCATCAAACATATGCTAGAGGAAAATCTTCAGTTCTATTAGAAAATGTCTCCACATTCTATTACACTTACATTCTAATTATATGTGTATGCCTACCATTGTATCTGTGAAAATTACCACAAAAATATTCAAATTTTACAGTTTTACTATGAATTAACATGATTTTATCAGATATATGTTATGCTAATTCCTCAGATTTATCAGAAAATATATCCACTTCATTTTTCAACTATATTATTATTCATATGCCTACCATTGTATCTGTGAAAATTATGACAAAAATCTTCAAATTTTAATATTTTCACATGAATTTCCATAAATTACTCAGAAATGTTATACAAAAATCTTCAGTTTATCAGAAAATGTCTCCACTTTCTTTTTCATTTATTTATAGTTGTATTTGTATGCCTTTCCTTGTAACTGAGATATTATCAAAAAAATCTTCAATTTTATCATTTTCCTATGTAATCATCCATTTTATCATACATAAGCTAGATGTAAATCTTCAGAATTAACAGAATATGTCTCCATGTCATTTATTTCAATTGTATTCTAATGGTATTTGCATGCCTATTATTGTATCCGTGTTTTTTTCTGAATAAATCTTCAGTTTTATCAATTATCCTTTGTAATTCTCAATTTCATCATACATATGTTAGATAAAAATCTTCAGTTTTATCACAAAATATCTCCTCTTACTTTTTCAATTGTATTTGTATGCTGATCATTACATCTGAATTCTTTTTCCAAAAAAATTCTATTTCATAAATTACCTTAAGTTATCCTCATTTTTATCATACAAAGGTTAGAGGAAAATCATCAGTTTTATAGGGAAATGTCTCCACTTCCTTTTTCAATTACATTCAAATTGTATTTGTATGCTTACAATTGTATGTGTAAAAATTACCACAAAAATCTTCAATTTCTAAATTTTTCCTAGGAATTTCCCTACTCTATCAGAAATATATTATATGAAATGTTTAGTTTTATGAGAAAATGTCTCCACTTCCTTTTCAATTATCTGATAATTGTATTTGTATACCTATCATTGTATGTGAGATTTTTCCAAAAAAAATCTTCAATTTTATCAGATATCCTATATAATCCTCAATTTTATCAAGTATATTTTAGATGAAACTTTTCAGTTCTATCATGTCTCCACTTCCTTTTCAAATGAATTCTAATTATATTTGTATAGCTATCATTGTATTTGAGTTTTTGTTTTAAAAAAATCTTCAATTTTATACATTATCTTACGTTATCCTCAATTTTATTATACATGTTACATGAAAATCTTCATTACTTTACAAAAATGTCTCCATTTCCTTTTTCAATTACATTCTTATTGTATTTAAAGGCCTATCAATGTAAATTTTTTTAAATATTTAGTTTTATAAATTATGTTATCCCCATTTTTATCATACATATATTATATGAAAATCTTCGGTTTTATATGAAAATGTCTCCACGTCTCTTTTAGTTACATTCTAATTGTATTTTATGCCTATCATTATATCTGAGTTTTATCCAAATAAATCTTCAATTTTATCAATTAACATAGTAATCCTTTATTTTATCATACATATGTTAGATGAAAATTTTCAGTTTTATCAGAAAATGTCTCCACTTTATTTTTCAGCTGTATTCTAATTGTATTTCTATGCCTATCATTGTAATTGAGTGTTTTTCCAAAAAAAATCTTTAATTTTATAAATTAACTCATGATATCCTCATTTAATCATATATATTTTATATGAAAATTTTCAGTTTTTTATAAAAATCTCTCCACTTCCTAATTCATTTTTATTCTAAATGTATTTGTATGGCTATCATTGTATCTGAGTATTTTTTTCAAAAAAAAATCTTCAATTTTATAAATTATCTTAAGTTATCCTCAATTTTATATACATATTTTAGAGGCAAATCTTCAAAATTAAATAAAAATATCCCCACTTCATTTTTAACTACATTCTTATTCTATTTGTATGCCTGCCATTGTATCTGTGAATATTACCATGAACGTTTTCAATTTTTAAATTTTTCATATGAACTTCCCTTTATCAGTAATATGTTATATGAAATCTTCAGTATTTTTCAGAAAATATCTCCACTTCATTTTCAAATATGTGATAATTCTATTTGTATACCTATTATTATTTCTGAGTTTTTATCCAAAAAATTTTCAAATTTATTTGTTATGTATAATCCTCAATTTAATGATGCATATGTTAGATTAAAATATTCATCTCTACCAGAAAATATCTCAAATTTCTTTTTCAATTATATTCTATTTATATTTGGATGCCTATCATTGTATCTGATTTTTTTAAATCTAAAATTTTATCAGTTATCCTATGTAATCCTTAATTTTATCATGCATATGTTAGATGAAAATCTTCAGCTCTATCAGACAATATCTCAACTTCCCTTTTCAATTATATTCTAAGTATATTTCTGTGCAGATCATTGTATTTGAGTATTTTTCCAAATAAATCTTCAATTTTATCAATTATCTTATGTAATCCTCAATTTTATCATACATGTTAGTTGAAAATCTTTAGTTCTTTACAAAAATATGTCCTCTTCCTTTTTCAATAATACTCCAGTTGTATTTGTATGCCTATCCTTGTATCTGAGTTTTAGCTTTCCAAATATCTTCAATTTTATAAATTATCTAATGTAATCCTCAATTTTAACATACATATGTTAGATGAAAATCTTCAGTTTTATCAGAAAATGTCTCAATTCCTTTTTTCAATTACATTCTTATTGTGTTTGTAAGTCTATCATTGTATCTGTGAAAATTACCACAAAAATCTGCAAATTTTACACTTTTCTTATGTATTTCCATAATTTTATCAGATATACATTATGCAAATTTGTTCAGATTTATCAGAAAATATCTCCACTTCCTTTTTCAACTATATTATTATTTATTTGTATGCCTACCATTTTATCTGTGAAAATTACCATAAAAATCTTCAAATTTTAACATTTTCACATGAATTTCCATAATTTAATCAGAGATGTTATACAAATATATTCAGTTTTATCAGAAAATGGCTCCACCTTCTTTTCCACATTTTTATTGTTTTACATGTAGGCTTTTCATTGTATCTGAGATTTTATTGCAAAAATCTTCAATTTTATCAATTTTTCTATGTTATCATCCATGAGTTATATATAAAGCTTCAGAATTAAAAGAATATATGTCCACGTCATTTTTCAATTGTATTGTAAGTGTATTTGTATGCCTATCATTGTATCTTAGTGTTCCTTTTTCAAAAATATCTTCAGATTTAAATATTATCTTATATTATCCTCAATTTTTTCATACATGTTAGATGAAAATCGTTACTTTTATACAAAAATATCACCACCTCCTTTTTCAATTATATTCTAATGGTATTTGTATACCTATCATTGTGTCTGAGATTTTAGTAGAGAATAACTTCAATTTAATCAGTTATAGTATGAAATCCTCAATTTTATCATATATATGTTAAATGAAATTTTTCAATTTTATGCGAAATCCTCTTATCTTCCTTTTTCAATTGAATTCTCATAGTATTTGAAAGCTCATCATTGTATCTTAGATTTTTGCAAAAAATCATCAATTTTTATAAATTATCCTAAGTTTTCCTCAATTTTATTACATATATGTTTATCACACGCTTCTCTTGAATCCCGTGATTTCACGCAGCCAAGCTGCAATCCAGACGAAGGCTGTGTGATATTTACTGGGGCTGTTCAAGGTGAATGCCGCTGTGGGCCTCCTTGGCTGCAGATAGAGCTGAGCTGAAATTTCTCATGGCAAGCTGTGTAACCCTTTATCTGACCTGTTCTTTTACTTACGAGATGTCTCTGCCAGCCAGAGGTGCGAGCATTCCAGGCGTGACAGTTCACTCAGAGTTTATTCTTTGAACTACAGCACTGGCCATGATTAATCTTCTAGAGATCCATTGCTTTGCTTTTAATCAGCTGTACAATTATTACCTAGATACATTAAAGAATTAACCTCCCAACAATTTATATTATTTTGTATGGTTAACTGGCTTTGGCACTCTGACATGGAAACCTTCAGTTTAGTAAAGTTTCAAAATAAGCCTGAGGAAGTCTCACAAGAAAATACCCAAACATAGTGTAATCTCTGACTCTTGAATTACTAATTTATTATTGACCACAGAGGGACGCGATAACCTTGTGTGTAGTCTCTGACTCTTGAATTACTAATTTATTATTGACTACAGAGGGACGCGATAACCTTGGGTATAATCTCTGACGTTCATGCCTGATTCATTTGTATTTCCGTGTGCCAGTTACTCATGGTAACCATTCTTTGTAAACATTTCACTGAATTACCAACTTGTGATGTGTATAAATGTTCCTGCCTCAGAACAGTAAAGTGCATTCAGACGCATTCAGATCTTGTGTGTGTCTGTCTGTCATTCGCCGGACCTGTACCTTCCTGCATACCAAAGACCCTGATTCCCCACGGGAGTGTGTGTTCCGACTGAGTTGGTCCGTGGCATATGTTAGAGGAAAATCTTCATTTTTATAGGAAAATGGCATTACTTCCTTTCTCAATTATTTTCTAATTGTATTTGTATGCTTACCATTGTATCTGTGAAAATTACCACAAAAATCTACAATTTTTAAATTTTTCCTATGTATTTTCCTTACTTTATCAGACATATATAATACAAAATCTTTAGTTTGATCAGAAAATGTTTCAACTTTCTTTTTAATTATCTGATAATTCTATTTGTAAGCCTATCATTGTATGTGAGAGTTTTCAAAAAAATCTTAAATTTGATCAGATATCTTATGTAATCCCCAATTATATCATGCAGATTTCAGATGAAAATCTTCAGTTCTATCATAAAATGTCTCCACTTCCTTTTTCAATGAATTCTAATTATATTTGTATAGCTATTATTGTATTTGAATTTTTTTTCAAAAAAATCTTCAATTTTATTCATTATCTTATGTTATCCTCAATTTTATCATTCATATGTTAGATGAAAATCTTCATTACTTTATGAAAATTTCTCCATTTCCTTTTTCAATTACATTATAATTGTATTTATATGCCTATCAATGTATCTGTTTATTTAAAAAACATACTCAATTTTATAAATTATTTTATGGTATCCTCATTTTTATCATACATTTATTAGGTGAAAATCCTCGGTTTTATATGTAAATGTCTCCACATCTCTTTTAGTTATATTCTTATAGTATTTCTATGCCTATCATTGTATCTGAGTTTTGCCAGAATAAACCTTCAATTTTATCAATGACCCTAGTAATCCTTTATTTTATTATACATATGTTAGATGAAAATCTTCAGTTTTATCAGAAAATGTCTCCACTTCGTGTTTCAGTTTTATTTTAATTGTATTTCTAACAATTTCTAACATATGTATGATAAAATTGAGGATTACATAGCTTAATTGATAAAGTTAAAGATTTATTCAGAAAAAAACTCGGATACTATGATAGGCATACAAATACAATTAGAATGCAATTCAAAACAATTTGAAGACATATTCTGTTAATTCTAAAGATTTATATCTAACTAATGTATGATAAAATGAATAACATAAGAAAATTGATAAAATTGTAGATTTTTTTGATAAAATCTCAGATGCAATGATCTGATAACAAAGACATTTATTCAGATTCAATGAAATTACATAAGATAATGGATAAAATTGAAGATTTACTTGGAAAAACCTCAGAAACAATGATCTGCAAACAAAGACATTTAGAATATAATTGAAAGGAAAAGTGGAGATATTTTCTGATAGAGCTGAAGACTTTCTTCTAAAATATGCATGATAAATTCAGGATTACATTAAATAACTGATAAAATTTTAGATTAAAAAACTCAGATACAATGATCAGCATCCAAATATAATTAGAATATAATTGAAAGCAAATTGGAGATATTTTCTGGTAGAATTGAAGATTTTAATCTAGCATATGTATCATAAAATTGAGAATTACATATGATAAGTGATAAAATTGAAGATTTTTTGGGAAAAAACTCAAATACAATGGGGGGCATACAAATAGAATTATCACATAATTAAAAATGAAATGGAGACATTTTCTGACAAATCTGAAGATTTCTTATAACATATTACAGATAATGTAAGGGAAATACATAGGAAGAATTTAAGAATTGAAAATTTGTAGCAATTTTCACAGATAAAATGGTAGGCAAACAAATACAATTAGTATGTAATCTAAAAATGAAGTGGAGACAATTTTATTTAAAATTGAAGATTTTCCTCTAACATATCTATGACTAAAATTCAGAATAACTTATGCTAATTTATAAAAATAACGATTGTTTGAGAAAAAACTGAGGTACCATGATAGGCATACAAATACATTTAGAATATAATTGAAGGAGGAAGTGGAGACATTTTCGCATACAACTGAGATTTTCAAATAACATACGTATGATAAAATGAGGATATCATAAGGTAATTTATAAAATTAAAGATTTTTTGGAACTAAAGCTCAGATACAACTATAGGCATAGAAATACAATTAGAATACAACAGAAATACGAAGTGGAGACATTTTCTGATAAAACAGAAGATTGTCATCTAATATGAGTATCATAAAATAAAGGATTACTAGGGTAATTCATGAAATTGAAGATTTCTTTTGAAAAAGCTCAGTTACACTGACAGGCATACAAATACACCTCTAAATAAATGAAATAGAAAGTAGAGACATTTTCTGATAAAACTGATGATTTTTGTATAACATTTCTGATTAAATTATGGAAATTCATGTGAAAATGTTAAAATTTGGAGATTTTTGTGGTAATTTTCACACTTACAATGGTAGTCATACAAATTAATTACATATTTGAAAAAGTAAGTGGAGATAATTTTTAATCAATATGAGGAATTTTGAATAACAAAATTACCTTATGATATCCTCATTTTATCATTCGTGTGCTATATGAAAATCTTCAGTTTTATATGAAAATGTCTCCATTTTGAAATTTTACTTAACTGATGGTTTCCATGTCAGAGTGCCAAAGCCAGCTAACCATACAAATAATATAAATTGTTGGGAGGTTAATTCTTTAATGTATCTAGGTAATAACTGTACAGCTAATTAAAAGCAAAGCAATGGATCTCTAGAAGATAAATCATGGCCAGTGCTGTAGTTCAAAGAATAAACTCCCAGTGAATCATCACGCCTGGATGCTCGCACCTCCGGCTGGCAGGGACATCTTGTAAGTAAAAGAACAGGTCAGAAAAAGGTCACACAGCTTGACATGAGAAATTTCAGCTCAGCCCTATCTGCAGCCAAGGAGGCCCACAGCGGCATTCACCTTGAACAGCCCTGCCAAACAAGGCTTTTCCCAGTAAATATCACACAGCCTTCGTCTGGATTGCAGCTTGGCTGCGTGAAATTACGGTGATCAAGAGATGCACGTGATAATCTTCCTTTTTCAATTGAATTCTAATAGTATTTGTAAGCTTATCGTTTTATCTGAGTTTATTTTCAAAAGAATCTTCAATTTTATAAATTATCCTAACTTTTCCTCAATTTTATTACACATGCTAGAGGAAAATCTTCAGTTTTATACAAAAATGGCTCCACTTCCTTTTTTAATTACATTCTAATTGTATTTATATTCTTACTATTGTATCTGTGAAAATTACCACAAAAATCTTCAATTTTTAAATATTTCCTATGCATTTCCCTTACTTTATCAGCAATACATTATATAAAATCTTCCGTTTTCTCAGAAAATATCTCCACATCATTTTCAAACAAGTGATAATTCTATCTGTATGGCTATCACTGTATCTGATTTTTTCCAAAGAAACTCTTCAATTTTATCAGTTATCATATGTAATTGTCAATTTTATGATACATGTTTGATTAAAATCTTCACTTCTACCAGAAAATATCTCCACTTCCCTTTACAATTATGTGATAATTCTATTTGGATGCCTATCATTGTATCTGAGTGTTTTTTCAAAAAAACCTAAAATTTTATCAACTATCCTATATAATCTTCAATTTTATCATGCTCATGTTAGATGAAAATATTCTGTTCTATCAGAAAATATCTCTACTTCCCTTTTCAATTATATTCTAATTGTATTTGTATGCAGATCATTGTATCTGAGTATTTTTCCAAATAAATCTTCAATTTTGTCAATTATCTTATGTAATCCTCAATTTTATCATACATATGTACAATGAAATTTTTCAGTTCTATACAAAAATGTGTCCTCTTCCTTTTTCAATAATACTCTAGATGTATTTGTATGCCTAGTCTTGTATCTGAGATTTTGTTTTCCAAAATATCTTAAATTTTAAAAATTATCTTACGTAATTCTCAATTTTAACATACATATGTGAGATGAAAATCTACGGTTTTATCAGAGTATGTCTGTATTCCTTTTTTAATTATATTCCAATTGTTTATAAGCCTATCATTGTATCTGAGCGTTTTTCCAAAAAAATCTAATTTTAGCAATTTCCTTATGGTTTCCTCATTTTATCATATACCTGTTATATGAAAATCTTCAGTTTTATATGAAAATGTCTCCACTTCTTCTTTCAATTATATTGTAAATATATTTGTATGCCTACCATTGTATCTGAGGTTTTTTTTTTCAAAAAAAATCTTCAATTTTATAAATTAAGTTATCCTCAATTTTATCATTCATATTTTAGAGGAAAATCTTCAATTTTAAATAAAAATGTATCCATTTCATTTTTTGATTACATTTAAATTGTATTTGTATGCCTAACATTGTATTTGAGTTTTCTTTTTCAAAAACATCTTCAGATTTAAAAATTAACTTTTAAATGTATTTATCAATGTATTACAGACACATTGATAGGTATGGAAATACAATTAGAATGTAATTGACAAATTTAATGGAGACATTTTAGTAGAGAAATGAAGATTTTCATCCTACTTGTATGTGATAAAATTGAGGATAACATAAGATAATATATAAAATTGAAGATGTTTTTGAAATAAACTCAAATACAATGATAGCCATTCAGATATAATTAGAATTCAATTTAAAAAAAGAACTGGAGACATTTTGTGATAGAACCAAAGATTTTCATCTATAATTTGCATGATAAAATTGAGAATTACATAAGATATCTGATCAAATTGTACATTTTTTATAAATTTCATATGCAAATATAGGCATACAAATAGAATTATCAGATAATTGAAATGGATGTGGACACATCTGGTAAAGCTAAAGATTTCGTCTAACATATTTCTGATAAAGGGAAATTCATAGGAAAAATTTAAAAATTGAAGATTTTTGTAGTAATTTTCACAGATACAAATGTATGCATACAAATACAATTAGAATGTAATTGAAAAAGGAAGTGGAGCCATTTTCCTATAAACATGAAGATTTTCCTCTAACATATGTGTGAGGAAATTGAGGAAAACTTAGGATAATTTATAAAATTGATGATTATTTTGTAAAAAAAAAAAACTCAGGTACAATGATAAGCTTACAAAATCCACTAGAATTCATTTGAAAAAGGAAGACCAGACATTTTCTCATAAAACTGAAGATTTTCATTTATCATATGTATGATGAAATTGGGGATTACATAGGATAACTGATTGAATTGAAGATATTCTCTATGAAAATCTCAGATTCAATGATAGGCATACAAACACACTTAGAATATGACTGAAAAAGGAGGTGGAGAATTTTTTGTATAAAACTGAAGATTTTCATCTAATATGTATGAAAAATTTGTGGATAACATAATTTTTAAATTTGAAGATATTTTGGAAAATGAAAACTCAGATACAATGATAGGCATACAAATACAATTAGAATACAATTGAAAAAAGAACTGGACAAATTTTGTGATAGAAGTGAAGATTTTCATCTAACATATATATAAAAAAATTGGGGATTACTTAGGATAACTGATAAAATTGAAGATTGTCTATGAATAATCTCAGATACAATGCTAGGCATACAAATACAATTATCACATAATTGAAAAAGGAAGTGGAGACATTTTCTCATAAAAAAATTCATATAACATGTTTCATATCAAATAAGGGAAATTAATAGGAAAAATTTAAAAATATAACATTTTTGTGGTAATTTTCACAGGTACAATGGTACACATACAAATACTATTAGAATGTAATTGCAAAAAGAAGTTGTTATGGTTTGTATATGCTTTTCCCAGGGAGTGGCACTATTAGGAGGTGTGGCCTTGTTGGAGTAGGTGTGTCACTGTGGGTGTCTGGTTAACTCTAGTTGCCTGGAAGTCAGTCTTCTACTAGCAGCCTTCAGATGAAGATGTAGAACTCTCAGCTCCTCCTGCACCATACCTGCCTGGATGCTGCCATGTTTCTGCCTTGATGACAATGGACTGAACCTCTGAGCCTGTAAGCCAACCCCAATTAAATGTTGTCTTTTATAAAACTTGCATTGGTCATGGTGTCTGTTCACAGCAGTAAATCCCTAACTAAGACAGAAGTTAGTACCAGGGACTAGGGTGTTGCTGTGATAGGCATGACCATGCTTTTGTTTGGAAGAATGTGGATTTGGGGACTTTGGATTTGGAAAACCACAGAATGCTTTAAGTGGGGCTTAATGGGCCAGCCTAGTAGGAATATGGAAGACAGTGGTGCTGAGGGACATTTGACCTGTGTAGGCCTGATGGCCCAAGAGGTTTCAGTAGAGAAGAACTTTAATATGTGACTGAGAAACTGTTTTGTCATGTTTTGGTGAAGGACATGGCTGCTTTTTGCCATTGTTTGAAGAGACTGCCTAGGGCTAAGGTAAAGAGATTTATTTTAATTGCATCTGCAAAGGAAGTCTCAAAAAAGCCCAACAAAGATTTTGTTCTCTGGTTAAGTCTGATAAAGAGAATTTTGAACCAACATAGCAAGATGAGAAAGGAAAAGTACAAAATATATAGTTTGAGTATTAAAGGGACTCCAGGAAGTAAAATGGAGCTGAATTCAAGGATATTAAACTGAATTAAAGGAGTGGTGACCTTGGGGGCAAGATTCACCCAGTTAACTTTAGGTTCAGGCATGGTAGTACAAGCCTTTAATCCCAGGAGGCAAAGATAAGCAGATCTCTGAGTTCAAGGCCAGCCTAGAAGGGAGCAAATTCTAGGTGAAGAAAAACTTTAATCCAGGCTTGGTGGACCACACCTTTAATCCCAGTGCTTAGGAGAAAGGCGTGCAGATCTCTTGAGTTCAAAGTCAGTCTAAGGAGCAAGATTCAGGACAGCCAACTTAGGCAGTGAAGGAGCTGGGAAAAAAGAAGCTAGTGATAATGTAATAGACCAAGGTGGCCAATGTTCCAGCTCCTGCAAGCAGCAGAACTCAGCAGCTTCGGCCATGTGTCTCTGGCTTTATATTCAAAGGAAGGAGACTACTGGGACAATTGATGCTGGTTAGCTGGAGCTAAGAAATTAGTGGTGATTAAGAAAAAACCAGCATCACTGAGGTGAAATATGGGAAGTGTTTTCTGAGAGCACAAAGAAGCTGTATTCCAGAGATAACCAAGTGTTCCTCATGCTGCAGCTGTACTTGGTAACGTGTAAGAATCATCCAGGTGGTTCTGGTTTTGAAGGCATGAAGGCATCATGAAGAACAGCTGAGGCTTTGTACTGTGAGAGGCCATGGAAGGCCGTTGGTGAAAGTGTACCCTCAGTTGTAATTGACGGCCCAGGACTGAAGGGGTCATGCAAAGGAATGAGGCTTGGTACCATGAAGAAAGCCTATGAGAGGCTTTGGTGAAGCATAGTTGCAGTGGAAGACCCTAACATATTGGAGATGCCAGTACCATGGGATGACCACCAAGAACAGCAGTGGCAGTGGAGTGGAACAATCTGAACTTATAGTGCTACAGAGGGCAGAGCTGGAGAAGTGACACCAGCTCTTTGGACATGTACAAAAGATCATGTGTGAATCTCAGACATTGGAACAAGGAGCTGTGAAGCTGAAATTGACTTGGGGTACCCAAGATGTTAAAGATGCCAGAGCCACAGGACACCTGCCAAGGAAAGCCGCTAACAGGGAGTGGAACAAGCCTAGGAGAAAGAACCTAGTTGCAGTCAACAAGGATGAGAAAGGAGTTGGATATCTGAAGACTGCTTTGCGATCAGAAGTGGAGATGAAGAGTTTTGACTTTGCCCAGCTGATTTCCTGTTTTGCTTGGAGGATCACATTTAAGTGATTGGAAGAATCTCAAAAGAGACCTTGAACTTTGGACTTTTAACACTGTTGAGACTGCTATAGACTACAGGGACTTTTGAAATTGGACTTAATGTATTTTGCATTATGCTATGTTTAAGTATGGCCCCCATAGACTAATGTTTGAACAAGCCTATGGGGGCCAGGGAGTGGAATGTTATGGTTTGTATATGCTTTTCCCAGGGAGTGGCACTATTAGGAGGTGTGGCCTTGTTGGAGTAGGTGTGTCACTGTGGGTGTGGGGTTAACCCTAGTTGCCTGGAAGTCAGTCTTCTACTAGCAGCCTTCAGATGAAGATGTAGAACTCTCAGCTCCTCCTGCACCATACCTGCCTGAATGCTGCCATGTTTCTGCCTTGATGACAATGGACTGAACCTCTGAGCCTGTAAGCCAACCCCAATTAAATGTTGTCTTTTATAAAACTTGCATTGGTCATGGTGTCTGTTCACAGCAGTAAAACCATAACTAAGACAGAAGTGTAGACATTTTCCTATAAAACTGAATATTTTCCTCTAACATATGTATGATTAAATTGAGAATAACTTAATTCATGAAATTGAAGAATTTTTTGATAAAAAACTCAGATGAAATGATCAAGCATACAAATACAACTAGAATAAAATTGAAAAAGGAAGAAGAGACATTTTCTGATAAAACTGAAGTATTTTGTCTAATATTTGCATGATTAAAATGAAAATTACATAGGATAAGTTATAAAATTGAAGATTTATTCAGAAAAAAAACCTCAGATAAAATGATAGGCATACAAATACAATTACAATACAATTGAAAAGGGACCTGGACACATATGATGTTAATTATGAAGTTTTACATCTAACCTATGGGTGATAAATTGGATGATAACATAAGAAAATTGATATAATTGAAGATTTTTTGATAAAATCTCAAATACCATGAAAGGCATACAAATACAACTATTAATAAGAGAAAAAGAAAGTGGAGACATTTTCTGATAAAACTGAAGATTTTTGTATAACGTTTCTGAATAAATTATGGAAATTCATGTGAAAATGGGAAAATTTAAAGATTTTTGTGGTAATTTTCACAGATATAAAGGTCAGCATTCAAATAAGTAATAATATAGTAGAAAAAGGAAGTTGAGATATTTTCTGATAAATCTGAGGAATTTTGCAAAACATATATCTGAAAAAAATTATGGAAATTCATAGAAAAACTAAAATTTGAAGATTTTTGTAGTAATTTTCACAGACACAATGGTAGGCAAACAAATAAAAATAATATAGTTGAAAAAGGATGTGGAGATATTTCCTGATAAATCTGAACAATTTTGCATAACATATATCTGATAAAATTTTGAAAATTCATAAGAAAACTGCATAATTTGCAGATTTTTGTGGTACTTTTCACAGATACAATGATAGGCTTACAATCACAATTAGAATGTAAGTGAAAAAAGACATTTTCTGATAAAACTTAAGATTTTCGTCTAACACATATATGTTAAAAATGAGGATTGCATAAGGTATTTTATGAAATTGAAGATATTTGGGGAAAGGATAGGCATACAAATACAACTAGAGTATGATTGAAAAAGGAAGAGGACAAATTTTGGAAAGAACTGAAGATTTTTATCTAACATATGTATGATAAAATTGAAGATTGTATAAGAATTGATAAAATTGAAGATTTATCTGGAAAAATACTCAGATACATATAAATACAATTAGAATATAATTGAAAGCTCTTGGTGTTCTGTTCAGGAACTTTCCCCCCGAGCCAATGTCCTCAAGGGTCTTACCCAGTTTATTTTCTATTAATTTTATTGTGTCTGGTTTAATGTGGAGGTCCTTGATCCACTTGGAGTTGAGCTTAGTACAAGGAGATAAGAGTGGATCAATTCTCATTCTTCTGCATGGTGACCTCCAGTTGAGCCAGCACCATTTGTTGAAAAGGCTATCTTTTTTCCACTGGATGTTTTCAGTTCCTTTGTCAAAGATCAATTGGTCAACAATGTGTGGGTTCAATTATGGGTCTTCATTCCTATTCCATTGATCCACCTCCCTGTCACTGTACCAATACCATGCAGTTTTTAACACTACTGCTCTGTAGTATTGTTTGTGGTCCAGGATATTGATTCCCCCAGAAATTCTTTTACTGGTGATGATAGTTTTAGCTATCCTGGGTTGTTTGTTATTCCAGATGAATTTGAGAATTGCTCTTTCTAACTCTATGAAGAACTGAGTTGGGATTTTGATGGGGATTGCGATGGATCTGTATATTGCCTTAGGCAAGATTTCCATTTTAACTATATTAATCCTGCCAACCC
Source organism: Apodemus agrarius (assembly GCA_964023405.1). Lineage (NCBI taxonomy): Eukaryota > Metazoa > Chordata > Mammalia > Rodentia > Muridae > Apodemus > Apodemus agrarius. The sequence continues at coordinate 27,343,691 of OZ030027.1, read as the reverse complement.
ACGAGCATGGAAGATTTTTCCATTTTCTGAGGTCTTCTTCCATTTCCTTCTTCAGAGACCTGAAGTTTTTGTCATACAAATCTTTCACTTGTTTGGTTACAGCCACACCAAGATACTTTATATTGTTTGTGGATATTGTGAAGTATGTCATTTCCCTATTTTCTTTCTCAGCCTGCTTATCCATTGAGTATAGGAAGGCTACTGATTTGCTTGAGTTGATATTATAACCAGCCACTTTGCTGAAGTTATTTATCAGCTGTAGGAGTTCTCTGGTGGAGTTTTTTGGGTCACTTAAATATACTATCATATCATCTGCGAATAGTGATAGATTGACTTCTTCCTTTCCAATTTGTATCCTTTTGACTTCCTTATTTTTTCAAATTGCTCTAGCTAGTACCTCAAGTACTACATTGAAAAGATATGGTGAGGGGGGCAGCCTTGTCTAGTCCCAGATTTTTGTGGGATTGCTTCAAGTTTCTCTCCATTTACTTTGATGTTGGCTACCAGTCTGCTGTAAATGGCTTTTGCTATGTTTAAGTATGGGCCTTGAAAATTAAAAAGTTTCTGCAAGGCAAAAGACACTGTCAAAAGGACAAATCGGCAACCAACAAATTGGGAAAAGATCTCCACGAACCTACATCTGACAGAGGGCTAATATCCAATGTATACAAAGAACTCAAGAAGTTAGACCACAGAAAAACAAATAACCCTATCTAAAAATGGGTACAGGGCTAAACAAAGACTTTTCACCTGAAGAAATTTGGATGGCTGAGAAACACCGTAAAAATGTTCAACATCATTAGTCATTAGAGAAATGCAAATCAAAACAACCCTGATACTTCACCTCACACCTGACAGAATGTCTCAGATTAAAAACTCAGGACATAGCAGGTGTTGGTGAAGATGTGGAGAAAGATGAGCACTCCTCCACTGCTGGTGGGTCAGCAAGCTGGTACAACCACTCTGGAAATCAGTCTGGCGGTTCCTCAGAAAACTGGACACGATACTTCAAGAAGACCCAGCCATACCACTCCTGGATATACCCAGAAGATTCCCCAGCATGCAATAAGGATACATGCTCTACTATGTTAATAGCAGACTTATTTATAATAGCCAGGACTTGGAAAGAAGCCAGATGTTCCTCAGAGGAAGAATGAATACAAAAAATGTGGTATATATACACAATGGAGTACTATTCAGCCATTAGAAACAATGAATTCATGAAATTAGAGAAATGGTTGGAGCTGGAGAACATCATACTAAGTGAGGTAACCCAGTCTCAAAAGAAAATCCATGGTATGCACTCACTGATAAGTGGATATTAGCCTAGACTCTGGGGACACCAAAGACAAAATCCACATACCAAATTATGTCAGACAAGAAGGAAAGAGTGGACCCTGGTTCTGGAAAGGCTCAAAGTATCAGTGTAGGGGAATATCAGAACAGGGAAATTTTTCAATTGAATTCTAATTATCTTTGTATGGCTATCATTGTATTTGAGATTTTTTTCAAAAAATCTTCAATTTTATACATTATCTTATGTTATTCTCAATTTTATCATACATATGTTAGATGAAAATCTCCATACTTTACAAAAATGTCTCCATTTCCCTTTTCAATTATATTCTAATTGTCTTTATATGCCTATCAAAGTATCTGAGGTTTTTTAAAAAAATATTCAATTTTATAAATTATGTTATGTTATCCTCATTTTTATCATACATATATTAGATGAAGATCTTCAGTTTTATATGAAAATGTCTCCACGTCTCTTTTAGCTATCTTCTAATAGTATTTTATGCCTATTATGGCATCTAAATTTTGTTCAAATAAATCTTTAATTTTATCAATTACCCTAGTAATCCTTTATTTTATCATACATATGTTAAATGAAAATCTTCAGTTTTATCAGAAAATGTCTCCACTTCATTTTTCGGGTGTATTCTAATTGTATTTTTATGCCTATCATTGTATCTGAGTGTTTTTACAAAAAATCATTAATTTTATAAATTACCTTATGATGGCCACATTTTATAACTATGTTATATGAAAATCTTCACTTTTATATGAAAATGTCTCCACTGCCTCTTTCATTATATTGTAAATGTATCTGTTTGTCTATCCTTATATCTCATTTTTTTTCAAAATAATCTTCAATTTCATAAATTATCTTTGTTATCCTCAATTTTATCATAGATATTTTAGAGGAAAGTCTTCAATTTTAAATAAAAAGTCTCCACTTAATTTTTAGATTACTTTCTAATTGTCTTTGTATTTGTATGCCTACCATTCTATCTGTAAAAATTACCACAAAAAATTCAATTTTTAAATTTTCCTATGACTTTCCTTTACTTTATCATTAATATATTTTACGAAATATTCAGTTTTGTAAGAAAATGTCTCCTATTCATTTTCAAATATGTGATAATTCTATTTGCATGCCTATAATTATATCTGAGGTTTTTTCAAAAAAATCTTTTATAAGTTTTCATGTGTAATCCTTAATTTATGATACATATGTTGGATTCAAAACTTCAGATCTACCAGAAAATATCTCCACATCCATTTTCAAGTATCTGATAATTCTATTGTAGGCCTATCATTGTATCTGAGTTTTTTTCAAAAAATATGAAATTTTATTATTTATCCAATGTAATCCTCAATTTTATCATGCATATTTAAGATGAAAATCTTCAGTGCATATCAGAAAATATCTCCACTTCCCTTTTCAATTATATTCTAATTTTATTTGTATGCAGATCATTGTATCTGAGTTTTTTCTGAATAAATCTTCAATTTTATCAATTATCCTATGTAATTCTCAATTTCATCATACATATGTTAGACAAAAATCTTCAGTTTTATCAGAAAATATCTCCTCTTACTTTTTCAATTGTATTGAAATTGTATTTGTATGCTTATCATTGAATCTGCGTTTTTTTCAAATAATCTTCAATTTCATAAATTACCTTAAGTTATCCTCAATTTTATCATTCATATGTTAGAGAAACATCTTGTTTTACAGGAAACTGTCTCCACTTCTCTTTGCAATTACATTCTAATTTTATTTGTATGTGTACAATTGTTTCTGTGAAAATTACCACAAAAATCTTCAATTTTTAATTTTTACCAATGAATATTCCTTATTTTATATGAAATATAAGATATCTTCAGTTTTATTAGAAAAGGTCTCCATTTCCTTTTTCAATTATGTGATAATTGTATTTGTATGTCTATCATTGCATCATCAGATATTTCAAAGAAAATCTTCTATTTTATCAGTTATCCTATGTAATCCTCAATTTATCATACATATGTTACATGAATATCTTAAGTTCCTTCATAAAATATATCCATTTCCATTTTCAATTGTATTCTAATTGTATTTGTATGGCTATCATTGTATCTGAGTTTTCTCACAAATTTAAAATTCCGTCAATTTTATACTTTATCTTATGTTAACCTAAATTTTATCATACATATGTTAGATGAAAATCTTTAGTTCTTTATGAATATGTTGCCATCCTGGTATACAGAGTGAGTTCCAGGACAGCCAGGACTACAAAGTAAGCCTGTCTTGAAAAACAAGCAAGCAAACAAGCAAGCAAACAAACAAAAAAGAAGCCTATTTAGCCAGGCGGTGGTGGCACACACCTGTAATTCCAGCACTCTAGGAGGCAGAGACAGGTGGGTTTCTGAGTTCGAGGCCAACCTGGTCTACAGAGTGAGTTCCAGAACAGCTAGGGCTACACAGAGAAACCCTGTCTCGAAATTACAAAAAAAAAAAGTCTCTACTTCCACTTTCCATTACATTCTAATTGTATTTGTATGCAGATCATTGAACCTGAGTATTTTTCCAAATAAATCTTCAATTTTATCAATTATCTTATGTAATCCTCAATTTTACCATACATATGTTAGATCAAAATCTTCAGTTCCTTACAAAAATATGCCCTCTTCCTTTTTCAATAATACTCTAGTTGTATTTGTATGCCTATCCTTGTATCTGAGCTTTGTTTTCCAAAATATCTTAAATTTTATAAATTATCTTATGTAATCCTCAGTTTTAACATACATATGTTACATGAAAATCTTTAGTTTTATCAGAAAATGTGTCCAGTTGCTTTTTCAATTGTATTTTAATGGTATTTGTAGGCCTATCATTGTATCTGAGTTTTCTGTTTCAAAAATATCTTCAGATTTAAAAATTATCTTGTTATCCTCAAATTTATCATACATAAATTAGGTGAAAATCTTCAATTTTATACAAAAATGTCCCATTTCCCCTTTCAATTATATTCCAATTGTATTTGTAAGCCTATCATTGTATCTGAGATATTTCTAGAGAATATCTTCAATTTAATCAGTTATCCTATGTAATCCTCAGTTTTATCATACATATGTTAAATGAAAATCTTCTGTTTTATGAGAAAATGTATTGTATTCAATTTTCAATTGAATTCTAATAGTATTTGTAAGCTTATCATTGTATCTGAGTATTTTGCAAAACAAAGTCATCAAGTTTTCCTCAATTTTATCAAACATATGTTAGAGGAAAATCTTAAGTTTTATACAAAAATGGCTCCACTTCCTTTTTCAAATACGTTCTAATTGTATTTGTATGCTTACCATTGTATTTGTGAAAATTACCACAAAAATTTCAATTTTTATTTTTTTCCTAGGAATTTTCCTTATTTTATCAGAAATATATGAAATCTTTAGTTTTAACAGAAAATGGCTCCACTTCCTTTTCAATTATATGATAATTCTATTTGTATGCCTATAATTGTATGTGAGATTTTTCCAGGTCTAACCATTTACCTACAAATTGCATGAATTCATTATTTTTAATTGCTGAGTAGTATTCCATTGTATAAATATACCACATTTTCTGTATCCATTCCTCCTTTGAGGGATATTTGGGCTGCTTCCAATTTCTGGCTATTATAAACAAGGATGCTATAAACATAGTGGAGCATGTGTCTTTATTGCATGCAGGGGAATCCTCTGGGTATATGCCCAGGAGTAGTATGCCAGGGTCCTCTGGAAGTGACATGCCCAATTTTCTGAGGAACCGCCAAACGGATTTCCAGAGCGGTTTTACCATTTTGCAATCCCACCAACAGTGGAGGAGTGTTCCTCTTTCTCCACATCCTCGCCAGCACTTGTTGTCTCTTGAGTTTTTAATCTTAGCCATTCTGACTGGTGTGAGGTGGAATCTCAGGGTTGTTTTGATTTGCATTTCCCTGATGACTAATGATGTTGAACATCTTTTAAGGTGTTTCTCAGCCATCCGAATTTCTTCTGGTGAAAATTCTTTGTTTAGCTCTGTGCCCCATTTTTTGATAGGGTTATTTGGTTCTTTGCGGTCTAACTTCTTGAGTTCTTTGTATATATTGGATATTAGCCCTCTGTCGGATGTGGGGTTGGTGAAGATCTTTTCCCACTTTGTTGGTTGCCGTTTTGTCCTTCTGACAGTGTCCTTTGCTTTGCAGAAACTTTGTAATTTTATGAGGTCCCATTTGTCGATTCTTGATCTTAGTGCATAAGCTATTGGTGTTCTGTTCAGGAACTTTTCCCCTGTGCCCAAGTCCTCCAGGTTCTTCCCAAGGTTCTTTTCTAATAGTTTCAGTGTGTCTGGTTTTATGTGGAGGTCCTTGATCCACTTGGAGTTGATCTTAGTGCAAAGAGATAAGAGTGGGTCAATTCGCATTCTTCTGCATGTTGACCTCCAGTTGAACCAGCACCATTTGTTGAAAAGGCTATCTTTATTCCACCAGATGGTTGTGGCTCCTTTATCAAAGATCAAGTGACCATATGTCTGTGGGTTAATTTCTGGGTCTTCAATCCTGTTCCATTGATCTGCTTGCCTGTTGCTATACCAATACCATGCAGTTTTTAACACAATTGCTCTGTAGTACTGCTTGAGGTCAGGGATATTGATTCCCCCAGAAGTCCTTTTATTGTTGAGAATAGTTTTAGCTATCCTGGGTTTTTTGTTGCTCCAGATGAATTTGAGAATTGCTCTTTCTAGATCTATGAAGAATTGAGTTGGGATTTTGATGGGGATTGCATTTGATCAGATATCCAATGTAATCCTCATTGTTATCATGCAGATTTTAGATGAAAATCTTCAATTCTATCATAAAATGTCTCCATTTCCTTTTACAATTGTATTCTAATTATATTTGTATGGCGATCATTGTATTTGAGTTTTCTTCAAAAATATCTTCAATTTTATCTATTACCCTAGTAATCCTTTATTTTATCATAATTTTGTTAGATGAAAATCTTCAGTTTTATCATAAAATGACTACACTTGTTTTTCAATTGTATTCTAATTGTATTTCTATGTCTATCATTGTTTCTGTGGGTTTTTCCAAAAAATCTTTAATTTTATAAATTGCCTTATGATATCTTCATTTTATCATACATGTTATATAACAATCAGTTGTATATGGAAATGGGTCCACTTCTTCCTCCAATTATGTATTTGTATGCCTATCATGTATCTGAGTATTTTTTCAAAAAAAATCTACAATTTATACATAATCTTAAGTTATCCCCAATTTTATCATAGATATTTTAGAGGAAAATCTTCAATTTTGAATAAAAGTGTATCCACTTCATTTTTCGGTTGCAATCTAATTGTATTTGTATGCCTACCATTGTAACTGTAAAAATTACCACAAAATTTTTCAATTTTTAAATTTTTCCTATAACATTTCCTTACTTTATCAGTAATAAGATATGCGAAATCTTCAGTTTTGTCAGAAAATGTCTCTACTTAATTTTCAAATATGTGATAATGCTATTTGTATGCCTATCTTTGTATCTGAGTTTTCTCCAAAAAAATCTTCAATTTTATCAGTTATCATATGTAATCCTAAATTTTATGATACATATGTTAGATTAAAATCTTCAGATCTACCAGATAATATCTCCACTTCCCTTTTGAATTTCATACTATTTCTATTTGGAGGCCTATCATTTTTCAAAAATAATTAAAATTTTTTCAGTTATCCTAAGTAATCTTCAATTTTATCATGCATATTTTATATGAAAAGGTTCAATTATATGTTGAAATATCTCCACTTCTCCTTTCAATTATATTCTAGTTGTATTTGTATGCAGATCATTGTATGTGTATTTTTACAAATAAATGTTCAATTTTATCAATTATTTTATGCAGTCCTCAATTTTATCATACAAATTTAGATGAAAATCTTCAGTTCTTTACAAAAACGTGTCCTCTTCCTTTTTCAATAATACTCTAGTTGCATTTGTATGCCTATCCTTGTATCTGAGTTTTTGTTTTCCAAAATATCTTAAATTTTATAAACTACCTCATATAATCCTCAATTTTAACATACATGTGTTAGATGAAAATCTTACAAGAAAATGTCTCTATTCCTTTTTTTAATTACATTCTAATTCTGTTTTAAGCCCACCATTGTATCTCTGAAAATTACCACAAAAATCTTCAAATTTTAGTTTTCTTATTAATTTCCATAATTTATCAGATATATGTTATGTAAAATTCCTCAGATTTATCAGAAAATATCTCCACTTACTTTTTGAACTGTATTATTATTTTTTTTATATACCAACCATTGTATCAGTGAAAATTACCACAGAAGTCTTCAAATTTTCAATTTTCACATGAATTTCCATAATTTATTCAGAAATGCTATACAAAAAACTTCAGTTTTACCTGAAAATGTCTCCACTTTCTTTTTGCTTATTTATAGTTGTACTTGTATGACTTTTATTTTATTTGAGATTTTATCACAAAAATCTACAATTTTATCAATTTTCCTATGTTTTCATCCATTTTATCATCCATACATTAGATGTAAATCTTCAGATTTAACATGTCTCCATGTTGTTTATCAATTGTATTCTTACTGTATTTGTATGCCTATCATTGTATCCAAGGTTTTTTCTGAATAAATCTTCAATTTTATCAATTATCCTATGTAATTCTCAATTTTATCATACATTTGTTTGATTAAAAACTTCAATTTTTTAGCTCTGCAGGAGATCTGGGCACAGACAGCTCAGCTGTGGGTGCAGACCACTGCGGCCGGGGCCAGCTCTCTGAGCGGGCTAGCAGTGAGGGGCCACCTTGCCTCTGGACACAGCTCGAAATTCTAGCAGCTGGAGTCAGGGGCTTGGACTGAGAGCTAGCATAGTCCAGCACAGACAATGCCGCCAGAAGAGATCGGCAGAGCCGGGTTCCAACAGCTCAGCCAAGGTCACGTGCTTTCAGCGGGGCCGCCATCTTGCCTCGGGATACCGTGCACAAACAGCGGGCACAGCGAGTGGCTGGAGTCAGGTGTGTGGCCAGAGATATAGCTTAGCTTAGCTCTGCAGGAGATCAGGGCACAGACAGCTCAGCTGCGGTTGCAGACCACCCCGGCCGGGGCCGGCTCTCTGAGCAGGCTAGCAGCGAGGGGCCACCCTGCCTCGGGACACAGCTCGGAATTTCAGCAGCTGGAGTCAGGGGCTTGGACTGAGAGCTAGCATAGTCCAGCACAGACAACGCCGCCAGAAGAGATCAGCAGAGCCAGGCACCAACAGCTCAGTCAAGGTCACTGTCTCCTGGGGACAGGCACGCTGTGCTTTCAGCGGGGCTGCCATCTACAATAAGACCAACTAACTCCAGAGATAAAGAGATGGCAAAAGGCAAACATAGGAATGTTATTAACAGAAATCAAGGCAATATGGCACCATCTGAACCCAATTCGCCAACCACAGCAAGTCCGGGATACCCCAGCACACCAGAAAAACAAGAGTTAGATATAAAAGCACAGGTCATGATGCTCCTAGAGGAACACAAAAAAAGACATAAACAAATCTCTTAAAGAAATGCAGGGGAACATCAATAGGGTAGAAGCTCTTACAATGCAAACACAAAAAACAAAGAACTCCAGGAGAATATGGGCCATCAGACAGAAACCAATAAAGAGGAAATGAGAAAATCAGTTAAAGAAATGCAGGAGAACTTGAAACAACAGGCAGAAGTCATGAAAGAGGAAGCACAAAAATATATTAAAGAATTACATGAAAACACAACCAAACAAATGAAGGAACTGAGCAAAACCAACCAAGATCTGAACACAGAGGTAGAAACAAAGAAATCACAAAAGGAGGCAACTTTGGAGATAGAAAACCTTGGGAAGAATTCAGGGGTCTTAGATGCAAACATCAACAAACAGAATACAAGAGATAGAAATAAGAATCTCAGATGCTGAAGATAACATAGTAACCATTGACTCCACAGTCAAAGAAAACGCAAAATCCAAAAGGCTTGTAACCCAAAACATCCAGGAAATCCAGGACACAATGAGAAGACCAAACCTAAGGATTATAGGGATAGATGAGAGTGAAGATCTACAACTTAAAGGGCCAGCAAATATCTTTAACAAAATTATGGAAGAAAACTTCCCTAACTTAAAGAAAGAGATGCCCATGAATATACAAGAAGCCTACAGAACTCCAAACAGACTGGACCAGAACAGAAACACCTCCCGTCACATAATAATCAAAACCCCAAATGTACTAAACAAAGAAAGAATATTAAAGGCAATAAGAGAAAAAGGCCAAGTAACATATAAAGGAAGACCTATCAGAATCACACAAGACTTCTCTCCAGAAACCATGAAAGCTAGAAGATCCTGGGCAGACGTCATGCAGATCCTAAGAGAACACAAACTTCAGCCAAGACTACTATACCCAGCAAAACTCTCAATCAACATAGATGGAGAAATCAAAATATTCCAAGACAGGACCAAATTTACACAATATCTTTCCACTAACCCAGCTCTACAACGGATAATAGGAGGAAAACTCCAATACAAGGAAGGGAACTGCACCAAAGAAAAAGCAAGACAGTAAACTTCTTCCATCAAACTCAAAGGAAGATAACTACTCAAAAACAAAAATAACATCAAAAATGTCAGGAAGTAATAATCTCTATTCCTTAATATCTCTTAACATCAATGGACTCAATTCCCCAATAAAAAGACATAGATTGTCTAAACAGACTCATAACCCCCAAAGAAATAGAAGGGGTCATAGACAGTCTTCCAACCAAAAAGAGCACAGGACCACACGGTTTTAGTGCAGAATTCTATCAGACCTTCAAAGAAGTCCTGATACCAATACTCTTCAAACTATTCCACAAAATAGAAACAGAAGGAACACTACCCAACTCATTCTATGAAGCCACAATTACCCTGACACCAAAACCACACAAAGATCCAACTAAGAAAGAGAACTACAGGCCAATTTCTCTTATGAATATTGATGCAAAAATACTAAACAAAATACTTGCCAACCGAATCCAAGAACACATTAAAACGATCATTCAACATGATCAAGTTGGCTTCATCCCAGGGATGCAGGGATGGTTCAATATAGGGAAATCCATCAACGTAATCCACTACATAAACAAACTCAAAGAAAAAACCACATGGTCATCTCATTGGATGCTGAAAAAGCATTTGACAAAATTCAGCATCCTTTCATGCTAAAGGTCTTAGAAAGAACAAGAATTCAAGGCCCATATCTAAACATAGTAAAAGCAATATACAGCAGACCAGTAGCCAACATCAAGGTAAATGGAGAAAAACTTGAAGCAATCCCACTAAAATCAGGGACTAGACTAGGCTGCCCCCTCTCACCATATCTCTTCAATATAGTACTTGAGGTACTAGCTAGAGCAATTCAACAACAGAGGGAAGTCAAAGGGATACAAATCAGAAAGGAAGAATTCAAACTATCACTATTTGCAGATGATATGATAGTATGATTAAGTGACCCAAAAACCTCCACCAGAGAACTCCTGCAACTGATAAACAACTTCAGCAAAGTGGCTGGCTATAAAATCAACTCAAGCAAATCAGTAGCCTTCCTATACGCGAAGGATAAGCAGGCCGAGAAAGAAATTAGGAAAATGACACCCTTCACAATAGCCACAAATGATATAAAGTATCTTGGAGTGACGCTAACCAAACATGTGAAAGATTTATATGACAAAAACTTCAGGTCTCTGAAGAGGGAAATTGAAGAAGACATCAGAAAATGGGAAAATCTTCCATGCTCCTGGGTTGGCAGCACTAATATAGTCAAAATGGCAATCTTGCCCAAAGCAATATACAGATTAAACCAATCCCCATCAAAATCCCAACTCAGTTCTTCATAGAGCTAGAAAGAGCAATTATCAAGTTCATCTGGATAAGAAAAAAACCCAGGATAGCTAAAACTATCATCAACAGCAAAAGAACTTCTGGGGGAATCAATATCCCGGACCTGAAGCAATATTACAGAGCAGTAGTATTAAAAACTGCATGGCTGCCACGGACCGACTCAGTCGGAACACACACTCCCGTGGGGAATCAGGGTCTTTGGTATGCAGGAAGGTACAGGTCCGGCGAATGACAGACAGACACACACAAGATCTGAATGCGTCTGAATGCACTTTACTGTTCTGAGGCAGGCATTTTTAAATGTTTACACAGAATGGTTACCATGAGTATCTGGCACAAGGAAATACAAAATTAGTCAGGTATGAACGTCAGAGATTACACACAAGATCATCGCGTCCCTCTGTGGTCAATGATGAATTAGTGATTCAAGAGTCAGAGATTACACACAAGGTCATCGCGTCCCTCTGTAGTCAATGATAAATTAGTAATTGGAATTAGTAATTAGTTCTTGGAAACACTATGTATGCTATCTTTCTCAGGCTTATTTTGAAACTTTACTTAACTGATGGTTTCCATGTCAGAGTGCCAAAGCCAGCTAACCATACAAATAATATAAATTGTTGGGAGGTTAATTCTTTAATGTATCTAGGTAATAACTGTACAGCTAATTAAAAGCAAAGCAATGGATCTCCAGAAGATAAATCATGGCCAGTGCTGTAGTTCAAAGAATAAACTCCCAGTGAATCATCACGCCTGGATGCTCGCACCTCTGGCTGGCAGAGACATCTTGTAAGTAAAAGAACAGGTCAGAAAAAGGTCACACAGCTTGCCATGAGAAATTTCAGCTCAGCCCTATCTGCAGCCAAGGATGCCCACAGCGGCATTCACCTTGAACAGCCCTGCCAAACAAGGCTTTTCCCAGTAAATATCACACAGCCTCCGCCTGGATTGCAGCTTGGCTGCGTGAAATTACGGTGATCAAGAGATGCGCGTGATACATGGCATTGGTTCAGTGACAGGGAGGTGGATCAATGGAATAGGCTCGAAGACCCAGATTGAACCCACACATCTATGGCCAATTGATCTTTGACAAAGGAGCTGAAAACATCCAGTGGAAAAAAGATAGCCTTTTCAACAAATGGTGCTGGCTCAACTTGAGGTCAACATGCAGAAGAATGAGAATTGATCCACTCTTATCTCCTTGAACTAAGATCAACTCCAAGTGGATCAAGGACCTCCACATAAAACCAGACACACTAAAACTAATAGAAAAGAAACTGGGGAAGACCCTTGAGGACATTGGCTCAGGGAAAAATTCCTGAACAGAACACCAATTGCTTATGCTCTAAGAGCAAGAATAGACAAATGGGACCTCATAAAACTACAAAGTTTCTGTAAGGCAAAAGACACTGTCAAAAGGATAAATCAGCAACCAACAAATTGGGAAAAAAAATCTTCACCAACCCCACAACCGACAGAGGGCTAATTTCCAATGTATACAAAGAACTCAAGAGGTTAGACCCCAGAAAACCAAATAACCCTATCCAAAAATGGGGTACAGAGCTAAACAGAGACTTTTTACCTGAAGAAATTCAGATGGCTGAGAAACACCTTAAAAAATGTTCAACATCATTAGTCATTAGGGAAATGCAAATTAAAACAACCCTGAGATTTCACCTCACACCAGTCAGAATGGCTAAGATTAAAAACTCAGAAGACATCAGGTGTTGGCGAGGATGTGGAGAAAGAGAAACACTCCTCCACTGCTGGTGGGAATGCAAGATGGTACAACCACTCTGGAAATCAGTATGGCGGTTCCTCAGAAAACTGGACGTGATAATTCCAGAGGACCCAGCCATACCACTCCTGGGAATATACCCAGAAGATTCCCCAGCATGCAATAAGGATACATGCTCCACTATGTTCATAGCAGCCTTATATATAATAGCCAGAACCTGGAAAGAACCCAGATGTCCCTCAACAGAGGAATGGATACAAAAAAAATGTGGTATATATACACAATGGAGTACTATTCAGCCATTAGAAACAATGAATTCATGAAATTCTTAGAGAAATGGATGGAGCTGGAGAACGTCATACTAAGTGAGGTGACCCAGTCTCAATAGAATACCCATGGTATACAGTCACTGATAAGTGGATATTAGCCTAGAAGCTTGGAACACCAAAGACATAAATCACATATCAAGTGATGTCTCACAAGAAGAAAGGAGTGGACACTGGTGCTAGAATGGACCAAACATCATTGTGGGGGAGTACAAGAACAGTAAGGTGGGAGGGGGTAGATGAGGGAGCAGGGGGAGGGACAAGGGCATGTGGGACCTTTGGGGGTGGGGAACCAGAAAAAGGGAAATGAATTGTAAATATAGAATATATCGAATAAAAAAAATCTTAAAAAAAACAAAAACAAAACTTCAATTTTATCAGAAAATGTCTCCTCTTCTTTTTTCAATTGTATTCTAATCGTATTTTTATGCTTATCATTGCATCTGAGATTTTTATCAAAAAAGTCTTCAATTACATGAATTAACTTAGGTTAACCTCAATTTTATCATACATAAGTCAGAGGAAAATCCTCAGTTTTATAAGAAAATGCCTCCAGTTCTTTTTGCAATTACATTCTAGATGTATTTGTATGCGAACCATTGTATCTGGGAAAATTACCACGAAAATCTTCAATTTTTAATTTTTAATTTTTTCCTATGAATTTCCCTTATTTGATACAGAAACGTGTTATACTAAATCATCAGTTTTATCAGAAAATGTCTCCACATCCTTTTTTAATAATGTGATAACTGTATTTGTATCCCTATCATTGTATCTGAGATTTTTTAAAGAAAACCTTCAATTTTATTAGTTATCCTAAGTTAGATGAAAATCTTCAGTTCTATCACAAAATATGTCTAGTTCTTTTTTCAATTGTATTCTAATTGTATTTGTATGCCTCTCATTGTATCTGAGTTTTCATTTTCAAAAATACCTTCAGATTTATAAATTATCTTATGTTATCCTCAATTTTATCTTACATGTTAGATGAAAATCATGAGTTTTATTCAAAAATTTCTCCACCACCTTTTTCAATTATATTCTAATTGTATTTGTATGCCTATCATTGTATCTGAGTTTTTTCCTGAATAAATCTTCAATCTTATCAATTATCCTATATAATTCTCAATTTTATCATACATATGTTAGATAAAAATCTTTGTTTTATCAGAAAGTGTCTCTTCTTCCTTTTTCAATTGTATTCTAAATGTATTTTTATGCTTATCACTGTACTGAGTTGATTTTGCAAAACAATCATCAATTTTATACATTATCCTATGTTTTCCTCAATTTTATCACACTTATGTTAGAGGAAAACATTCAGTTTTATAGGAAAATGGCTCCACTTCCATTTTCAATTACATTCTAATTGTATTTGTATGCTTACCATTGTATCTGTGAAAATTACCAAAAAATTCTTCAATTTTTCACATTTTCACATGAATTCTATAAATTAATCATAAATGTTATACAAAAATCTTCAGTTTTATCAGAAAAAGTCTCCACTTTTTTCACTTATTTATACTTGTATTTGTATGCCTTTCATAGTATCTGAGATTTTATCCCCAAAATCTTCAATTTTATCAATTTTCCTATGTTATTCATTTTATTATCCATAAGTTAGATGTAAAGCTTCATCATTATTAAGCTTTATCAATTGTATTCTAATTGTACTTGTATGCCTATCATTGTATCTGAGGATTATTCTGAATAAATCTTCAATTTTATCAATTATCCTATGTAACTCTCAATTTAATCATGCATATGTTAGACGAAAATCTTCAGTTTTATCAGAAAATGTCTCCTCTTCCTTTTTCAATTGTATTCTAATTGTATTTGTATGCTTATCATTGCATCAGAGTTTTGATTCAAGAACATCTTCAATTTCATGAATTAACTTAAGTTATCCTCAATTTTATCATACATATGTTAGAGGAAAATCTTCGGTTTTATAGGAAAATGTCTCCACTACTTTTTGCAATTACATTCTAATTGTATTTGTATGCATACCATTTTATTGGTGAAAATTACCAAAAACATCTTCAATTTTTTACTTTTTCCTATTAATTTCCCTTACTTGATACAAACATGTTATATGAATTCTTCTGGTTTATGAGAAAATGTCTCCACTTCCTTTTTCAATTATGTGATAATTGTATGTGTATGCCTATCGTTCTATCTGAGATTATTCAAAGAAAATCTTCAATATTATCAGTTATCCTAAGTAATCCTCAATGTTATCAGTGATACGTTAGATGAAAATCTTCAGTTCTGTCACAAAATTTGTCCTGCTCCTTTCCAATTGTCTTCTAATTGTATTTGTATGTCTATCATTGTATCTGAGTTTTCATTTTCAAAAATATCTTCAGATTTAAAAATTATCTTATATTATCCTCAATTTTATCATACATATGTTAGATAAAAATCTTCAGTTTTATACAAAAATGTCTCCACCTCCTTTTTCAATCATATTCTAATTGTATTTGTATGCCTATCATTGTATCTGAGATTTTTCTAGAGAATATATTCAATTTAATCAGTTATCCTATGTAAGCCTCAATTTTATCATACATATGTTAAATGAAAATCTTGTTTTATGAGAAAATGTCTTGTCTTCCATTTTCAAATGAATTCTAATAGTATTTTTAAGGTTATCATTGTATCTGAGTTTTTTAACATAAAAATCATCAATTTTACAAATTATCCTAAGTTTTTCTCAATTTTTATCACACTTATGCTAGAGGAAAATCCCTTGAACAGGAGCTGCACAGAGCAGCAGGTCTGGGGCCCCAGCCAGGCATGGGCTCTGTGCCCTGAAGGCAGAACCCGCACTCCCTGCAGCCTCCGCCATCTTCCCAGAAAGTATCCAAATTAACAAAATTAGAAAGAAAAAGGGGGATATAACAAAAGAAAATGAGGAAATTCAAAAAACCATCAGATCCTACTACAAAAGCCTATACTCAACACAACTGGAGAATCTGGAGGAAATGGACAATTTCCTAGCCAGATACCAAATACCAAAATTAAATTAGGATCAATTAGACCAGCTGAACAGTCCAATAACCCCTAGAGAAATAGAAGAGGTTTTAGAAAGTCTCCCAACCAAAAAAAGTACAGGACCAGAGATGGTTTTAGTGCAGAATTATATCAGACCTTCAAAGAAGACCTAACACCAATACTCTTCAAACAATTCCACAAAATAGAAACAGAAGGAACACTGCCCAACTCGTTCTATGAAGCCACAATTACACTGATGCCAAAAGCACACAAAGATCTTACAAAGAAAGAAAACTATAGGCCAATTTCCTTTATGAATATTGATGCAAAAATACTAAATAAAATTCTTGCCAACCAAATCCAAGAGCACATCAAAATGATCAGTCACCATGATCAAGTAGGCTTCATCCCAGGGATACAGGAATGGTTCAATATATGAAAATCCATCAATGTAATCCACTACATAAACAAACTAAAAGAAAAAACCACATGGTCATCTCATTAGATGCTGAAAAGGCATTTGACAAAATTCAGCATCCTTTGATGCTAAAAGTCCTGGAAGGAACAGGAATTCAAGTCCCATACCTAAATATAGTAAAAGCAATATACAGCAAACCAGTAGCCAACATCAAAATAAATGGAGAGAAACTTGAAGCAATCCCACTAAAATCAGAAACTAGACAAGGCTGCTCTCTCTCCATATCATTTCAATATAGTACTTGAAGTTCTAGGAAGAGCAATTAGACAACATAAGGAAGTGAAAGGGATACAAATTGGAAAGAGGTCAAACTATCACTTTTTTCATTTTTCAATTCAATTCTAATAGTATTTGTAAGCTTATCATTTTATCTGAACTTTTTGCAAAAGAATCTTCAATTTTATAAATTATCCTGTTTTCCTCAATTTTATCACAAATATTTTAGAGGAAAATCTTCAGTTTTATAGCAAAAGGCTCCACTTCCTTTTTCAATTACATTCTATTTGTATTTGTATGCTTACTATTGTATCTGTGAAAATTACCACAAAAATCTTCAATTTATAATTTTTTCCTATGAATTTCCCTTACCTTATCAGAAATATGTTATACGAAATCGTTAGTTTTGTCTGAAAATTACTCCACTTCATTATCAAATATGTGATAATTCTATTTGTAAGCCTATCATTGTATCTGAGTTTTTTCCAAAAAAATCTTCAATTTTGTCAGTTATCATATGTAAGTCTCAATTTTATTATACATATGTTAGATTAAAATCTTCAGTTCTACCAAAAATATCTCCCCTTCCCTTTTCAATTATATTATTATTATATTTCAATGCTTACCATTGTATCTGAGTGTTTTTTCAAAAAAATCTAAAATTTTATCAGTTATCCTATGTAATCCTCAATTTTATCAGGCATATTTTAGATGAAAATCTTCAGTTCTATCCGAAAATATCTCTACTTCCATTTTCAATTATATTCTAATTGTATTTGTATTCAGATCATTGTATCTGAGTATTTTTCCAAATAAATCTTCAATTTTATCACTTATGTAATCCTCAATTTTATCATACATATGTTAGATGAAAATATTCAGTTCTTTACAAAAATACGTCCTCTTCCTTTTTCAATAATACTCTAATTGTATTTTTATGCTTATCCTTGTATCTGAATTTTTGTTTTCCAAAATAGCTACAATTTTATAAAGTATCTTATGCTATCCTTAATTTTAATATACATGTGTTAGATGAAAAGCTTCAGGTTTATCAGAAAATGTCTCTATTCCTTTTTTCAATTACATTCTAATTGTGTTTGTAAGCCTATCTCTGTATCTGTGAAATTTACCACAAAAATCTGCAAATTTTACAGTTTTATTATGAATTTCCAAAATTTTATCAGATATGTCATGCAAACTTCTTCAGATTTATCAGAAAATATCTCCACTTCATTTTTCAACTATATTATTATTTATTTGTATGCTGACCATTGTATCTGTGAAAATTACCACAAAAATCTTCAAATTTTACTGTTTTATGTGAATTTCCATAATTTTATCAGATATATGTTATGGAAAATTCCTCAGATTTATCAAAAAATATCTCCACTTCCTTTTTCAACTATATTATTATTTATTTGTATGCCTACCATTGTATCTGGGAAAATTTACACAAAAATCTTCAAATTTTCACATTTTCACATGAATTTCCATAATTTAATCAGAAATGTTATGCAAAAATCTTTAGTTTTATCAGAAAATGTCTCCTTACTTTTTCACTTATTTATAGTTGAATTTCTATGCCTTTCATTATATTTGAGATTTTATCACAAAAAATTTCAATTTTATCAATTTTCCTACGTTATCATCCATTTTGTCATCCATAGGTAGATGTAAAGCTCCAGAATTAACACAATATGTCTCTACGTCTTTTGTCAATTGTGTTTTCCCAAAAAATCTTTAATTTTATAAATTACCTTATGATATCCTCATTTTATCATACATATGTTATATGAAAATCTTGAGTTTTATATAAAAATGTCGCCACTTCCTCCTTCAATTATATTCTAAATGTATTTGTATGCCTATAACTGTATCCGAATTTTTTTCAAAAAATTCTTCAATTATATAAATTATCTTCAGTAATCCTCAATTTTATCATAGATATTTTAGAAGAAAATCTTCAATTTTAAATAAGTGTCTCCACTTTATTTTTAATTACATTCACACTGAATTTGTTTGCCTACCATTGAATCTGTGAAAATTACCAGAAAATTTTTCAATGCTTAATTTTTTCCTATTACTTTTTCAGTAATATGTTATACGAAATCTTCAGTTTTGTCATGAAATGTCTTCACTTCATTTTCAAATATTTGATAATTCTATTTGTATGCCTATAATTGTATCAGATTTTTCCAAAAATCTTCAATTTTATCAGCTATATTTCATCCATAATTTTATCGTGCATATTTTAGATGAAAATTTTCAGTTCTATCAGAAAATATCTCCACTTACCTTTTCAATTATATTCTAATTGTATTTGTATGTAGATCATTGTATCTGAGTATTTTTCCAGATAAATCTTCAATTTTATCAATTATCTTATGCAATCCTCAATTTTATCATATATATGTTAGATGAAAATATTCAGTTCATTACAAAAATGTGTCCTCTTCCTTTTTCAATAATACTCTGTTTTATTTGTATGCCTATCCTTGTATCTGAGTTTTTTGTTTCCAAATTATCTTCAATTTTATAAATTATCTTATATAATCCTTCATTTTTGTAAGCCTATCAATGTATCAGTGAAAATTACCACTAATCTTCAAATTTTATACTTTTCTTATACATTTCCATAATTTTATCACTTATATGTCATGAAAAATTCTTCAGTTATATCAGAAATATCTCCATTTCCTTTTTCAACTATATTATTTATTTGTATGAGTACCATTATGCTGTGAAAATTACCACAAAAGTCTCCTAATTTTACAGTTTTCCTATCAATTTCCTTAATCTTATCATATATATGTTATGCAAAATTCCTGATTTTTCAGAAAATATTTTTAAACTATATTATTATTTATTGATATGCCTACTATTGTATCTGTGAAAATTACCACAAAATCTTCAATTTTTCACATAAATTTCCATAATTTAATCAGAAATGTTATGCAAAATTCTTGTTTTATCAGAAAATGTCTCCACATCTTTTCACTTATTTATAGTTATATTTGTATGCCTTTCATTGGATCTTAGATTTTATCAAATAATCTTGAATTTTATCAATTTTCCTATGTTATCATCCATTTTACCATCCATAAGTTAGATGTAAACCTTCTGAATTAAGAGAATATGTCTCCACATTCTTTTTTAATTGTATTCTAATTGTATTTGTATGCCTATCATTGTATCTGAGTTTTTTCTGAATAAATCTTCAATTTTATCGATTATCCTATGTAATTCTCAATTTTATCATACATGTTAGATAAAAATCTTCAGTTTAATCAGAAAATGTCTCCTCTTCCTTTTTTAATTGTATTCTAATTGTATTTGTATGCTTATCATTGCATCTGAGTTTTTTTTTCAAAAAAATCTTCAATTTCATAAATTATTTTGTTATCCTCAATTTTATTATCCATATGTTAGAGGAAAATATGATTTTCATCTAACATAAGTATGGTAAAATTGAGGAATACATAAGATAATTTATAAAATTTAAGATATTTTGGAAAACATAAACTCAGATACAAGGATATGCATACAAATACAAATAGAGTATTATTGAAAAGCAGAGAGGACATATTTTGTAAGGAACTGTGATAAACTTGAGGATTACATAAGATAATTGATAAAATTGAAGATTTATTTGGAAAAATACTCAGATACTTTGTACATACAAGTACAATTAGAATAAAACTCAAAAGCGAAGTGGATATAATTTTTGATAGAACTGAAGATTTTCATCTAAAATATGCATGATAAAATGAAGCATTACATAGGATAACTGATAAAAATTTTACATTTTTTAAAAGAAACTCAAACAAAATGATAGGCATACAAATAGAATTAGAATGTAATTGAAAAGGGAAGTGTAGATATTTTCTGGTCGAACTGAAGATTTTAGTCTAACATATGTATCAAAAAATTGAGGATTACATACGATAACTGATAAAATTGATGATTTATTTTGGAAAAAACTCAGATAAATGATAGGCATACAAATAGAATTATCACATATTTGAAAATGAAGTAGAGACATTTTCTGACAAAATTCATGATTTTGTACAACATGTTACTGATAAAGTAAGGGAAAGTTATAGGAAAAATTTAAAATTTGAAAAACTTTTGTGGTAATTTTCACAGATACAATGGTAGGAATACAAATACAATTAGAATGTAACCTAAATATGAAGTGGAGACATTTTTATTTAAAATTGAAGATTTTCCTCTAAAATATCTGAGATAAAATTGAGAATAACGTTAGATAATTTATAAAATTGAAGATTTTTTTTGAAGAAAAAACTCAGATACAATGATAGGCATACAAATACTTTTAGAATATAATTGAAGGAGGAAGAGGAGACATTTTCAAATAAAACTGAAGATTTTCATATAACATACGTAAGATAAAATAAGGATAATATAAAATAATTTGTAAAATTAAAATTTTTTTGGAAAAACACTCAGATGCAATGATAGGCCTAGAAATACAATTAGAATATACCTGCAAAATGAAGTGGAAACATTTTCTGATAAAACTGAAGATTTTCATCTAACATATGTATGATAAAATAAAGGACTACCAGGCTATTTAATAAAATTGAAGATTACTTTGGACAAAATTCAGACGTAATGATAGGCATAAAATTACAATTAGTTTATAACTAAAAGAGACGTGGAGACATTTTCATTAAAATTGAAGATTTTCATATAATATATGTATGATAAAAATGAGGATAACAACAAAATTTATGAAATTGAATATTATTTTAAAAAAAAACTCATATATTGATAGGTATATAAATACAATTAGAAAGTAATTGAAAGGGGAAATGGAGAAATTTCATAAAGTAATGAATATTTTCATCATACATATGTATGATAAAATTGAGGATAACATGAGATAATGTATAAAATAGAAAATTTTTGGAAAAAACTCAAATACAATGATAGCCATACAAATATAAGTATAATTCAATTGAAAAAATAAGTGGCAACATTTTATGATAGAACAAAATATTTTCATCTAAAATATGCATGATAAAATTGAGGATTACATAAGATATCTGATCAAATTGAAGATTTTTTTTAAATCTCACATACAGTAAAAGGCATACAATACAAATAAAATATAAATGAAAAAGAAAGGGGAGACATTTTCTGATAAAACTTAAGATTTTGTATAACATTTCTAATAAAATTATGGAAATTCATGTGAAAATGTTAACGTTGAAGTATTTTGTGGTAATTATCACAGATAAAATCGTAGTCATACTAATAAAATAATAATATACTTGAAAAAGGAATTGGATATTTTTCTGATAAATCTGAAGTAGTTTGCACAACATATATCTGATAAAAAGATGGAAATACCTAGGTAAAATGTAAAATTTGAAGATTTTTGTGGCAATTTTCACAGATACAATGATAGACTTACAAATATAATTAGAATGTAATTGAAAAAAATAGAGATATTTTCTGATGAAACTGAACATTTTCATCTAACATATGTATGGTAAAATTGAGGATAACACACGATAATTTATAATATTGAATATATTTTGGAAAACAAAAACTCAGATACAAGGATAGGCATACAAATACCACTAGAGTATTATTGAAAAAGGAAGGGGAGATATTTGTGTAAAGACCTGAAAATTTTCATCTAAACTATGTATGAAAAAACAGGATTACAATGATAATTGATAAAACTGAAGATTTATTTGGAAAAAACTCAGATACAATGGCCAGCATACAAATACAATTAGAATATAAATGAAGAGCGAAGTGGAGATATTTTCTGATAGAACTAAAGATTTTCATCTAATATATACATGATAAAATTGAGGATTATATAGGGTAACTGCTAAAATTGAAAGTTTTATTGAAAAAACTCAGATACAATGATAAACATTCAAATCTAATTAGAATATAATTGAGAAAGGAATTGGAGATATTTTCTGGTAAACTGAAGATTTAAATCTAATGTAGGATTACATATGATAACTGATAAAATTGAAGATTTTTTGGAAATGCTCAGATACACTGATAGGCATTCCAATAGAATTATCCATAATTGAAAATGAAGTAGAGACATTTTCTGACAATACTGAAGATTTTTTAAAACATATTTCTGATAAAATAGGAGAAATTCATAGGAAAAACTTAAAAATTATAGATTTTTGTGGTAATTTAACCAGATACAATGGCAGGCATCCAAACACAATTAGAATGTAATCGAAAAATAAAGTGGAGACATTTTCGATTAAAATTGAAGATTTTCCTCTAACATATGTATGATAAAATTTAGGATAACTTAAGATAATATATAAAATTGAAGATTATTTTGAAAAAAATCTCAGATACAATAATAGGCATACAAATACATTTAGAATATAATTGAACAAGTATGTGGAGACCTTTTTGTATAAAACTGAAGATTTTCATATAACATACATATGATAAATTGAGCATATCACAAGGTAATTTATAAAATTAAAGACTTTTTGGAAAATTTTCAGATACAATGATAGGCATAGAAATACAATTAGAATAAAATTGAAAAACGAAGTGAATACATTTTCAGATAAAACTGAAATTTTTCTTCTAACATGTTTGATAAAATAGAGGATTACTACGGTAATTGATAAAATTGAAGATTTTTTATACAAAACTCTGATACAATGATTGATGTAAAAATAGAAATATAATGACTAAAACAGACTTGAAGACATTTTCATATAAAACGGAAGATTTTCCTCTAATATATGTATGATAAAATGAGGATAACATAACGTAATTCATAAAATTGAATATCTATTTTAAAAAACTCACATACCATCATAGGCATATAGATACAATTAGAATGTAATTGAAAAAAGGAAGTGGAGACATTTTCGGAAAGAACTGAAGATTTTCATCCAACATAGGTATGACAAAATTGAGGATTACAGGAGATATTGTACAAAATTGAAGATTTTTTTAATAAAACTGAAATACAATGATAACAACATAATTAAAATAATTCAATTGAAAAAGGACATGAAAATATATTCTGTTAATTCTGAAGATTTACATCAAACTTATGTATGATAAAATGGATGATAATATAGGAAAATTAATAAAAATGAAGATTTTTGATAAAATCTCAGATACCATGAAAAGCATAAAAATACAACTATAAATAAGTGAAAAAGATGGTGGAGACATTCTCTAATAAAACTGAAGATTTTTATATAATATTTCTGATTAAATTATGTAATTTCATGTGAAAATGTTAAAATTTCAAGATATTTGTTTTAATTTTCACAAATACAATGGTAGGCATACAAGTAAATAATTATATAGGTGAAAAAGGAAGTGGAAATATTTTCTAATAAATCTGAGGAATTTTGCATAATATATATCTGTTATATTATGGAAATTCATAGGAAAACTAAACTGCAGATTTTTGTGGTAATTTTCACAGATACAATGGTAGGGATACAAATACAATTAGAATGTAATTGTAAAAGCATGTGGAGACATTTCCTATAAAACTGAAGATTTTCCTTTAACATTTTTAATAAAATTGAGGAAAACTTAGAATAATTTATAAAATTGAAGTATTTTTTGCAAAAATTCTCAGATGCAATGATAAGATTGCACAGACCGTTAGAATACAATTGAAAAAGGAAGAGGAGACATTTTATGATAGAACTGAACATTTTCATCTAAAATATGAATGATAAAATTGAGGATTACATAGGATATATAATATCCTATGTAATAAAATTGAAGATACTCTGAAAAATCTCAGATACAATGAGAGATATACAAATAAAATTATCACTTAATTGAAAAAGGAAGTGGACACATGTTCTGATGAAACTGAAGATTTTGTATAACATATTTCGTGTAAAATAAGGAAAATTTATAGGAAAAATTTAAAAATTAGAGTTTTTTGGTAAATTTTGCGGATACAATGGTACGCATACAAATACAATTAGAATGCAATTGCAAAAAGAAGTGGAGATATTTTTCTATAAAACTGAAGATTTTCCTCTAACATATATATGATAAAATTGAGGATAACTTAAGGTAATTTATAAAATTGAAGATATTTTGAAAAAACTCAGATGCAATGATAAGCATACAAATACAATTTGCATACATTTGAAAAAGGAAGAGGGTATATTTTCTGATAAAACTGAAGTTTTTTATCTAACATATTTATGATAAAATTGAGGATTATATACTATAATTAATAAAATTGAAGACATATTCAGAAAAAAATCTCGGATACAATGATAGGCATAAAAATAAAAGTAGATTATAACTAAAAGACACATGGAGACATTTTCAAATAAAACTGAAGATTTTCATCTAATATATGTATGATAAAAATGAGGATAACATAACATAATTTATAAAATCAAATATTAATTAAAAAATCCAGTTACATTGATAGGAATATAAATACAATTAGAATATAATTGAAAGGGCAAATGGAGACTTTTTTAAAGTAATCAAGATTTTCTTCTAACATATGTATGAAAAAATTGAGGATAATATAAAATAATGTATAAAATTGAAAATTTTTTTTGAAAAAAATCTCAAATACAATGATAGTCATAACAATATAATTAGAATTCAATTGAAAAATTATGTGAAGACATTTTATGAAAGAACTGAAGATTTTCATCAAAAATATGCATGATAAAATTGAGGGTTAAATAGGATATCTGATAAAATTAAAGATTTTTTGGAAAAATCTCACATACAATTATAGGCATACAAATAGTATTATCAGATAATTGAAACAAAAGTGGAATTTTCTGATTAAACTAAAGATTTTGTATAAGTTATGTCTGATAAAGTAAAGGAAATTCATAGGAAAAATTTAAAAATTGAAGATTTTTGTGGTAATTTTATAGATACAACTGTAAGCATACAAATACAATTAGAATGTAATTGAAAAAGGAAGTGTGGCCAAATTCCAATAAAACTGAAGATTTTCCTCTAACGTATGTGTGATAAAATTGAGGAAAACTTAGGATAATTTATAAAATTGATGAATTTTTTGCAAAATACTCAGATACAATGATAAGAATACAAATACTATTAGAATTCAATAGAAAAAGAAAGACCAGACATTGTCTCATAAAACTGAAGATTTTCATTTAACATATATATGATAAAACTAATGATTACATAGGATAATTGATTAAATTGAAGATATTCTCTAGGAAAATCTCAGATTCAATTATAGGCATAAAAATACAATTGGAATATAATTGAAAAAGTAGGTGGAGACATTTTTGTATAAAACTGAAGATTTTCATCTAACATATGTATGATAAAATTGAGGATAACATAATTTTTAAATCTGAAGATATTTTTGAAAAAGAATACTCAGATACAATGATAGGCATACAAAAACAATTAGAATACATTTGAAAAAGGAAATGGATATATTTTGTGAAGGAACTGAAGATTTTCATCTAACATTTATGATAAAATTGAGGATTACATAGGATAACTGATAAAATAGAAGATTTTCTTTGAAAAATCTCAGATACAATGAAAGGCATACAAATACAATTATCACATAATTGAAAAGGGAAGTGGAGACATTTTCTGATAAAACTGATGATTCCTTATAACATATTTCATATAAGATAAGGGAAATTCATCGGAAAAAATTAAAAATTGAAGATTTTTGTGGTAATTTTCACAGATACAATGGTACGCATACAAATACAATTAGAATGTAATTGGGAAAAGAAGTTGAGTCATTTTCCTGTAAAACTGAAGATTTTCCTCTAACATCTGTATGAAAAAATTGACGATAACTTAAGGTAATTTATGAAATTCAAAAATTATTTTGAAAAAACTCATATGCAATGATAAGCATTCAAATACAATTAGAATAAAATTTGCTAAAGGAAGAGGAAACATTTCTGATAAAACTGAAGATTTTTATCTAACATATAGTAAACTTGAGAATTACATAGGATAATTGATAAAATTGAAGATTTATTTAGAACAAAACTGGGATACAATAATAGCCATAGATATACAATTAGAGTACAGCTGAAAAACGAAATGGAGACATTTTCTGATAAAACTGAAGATTTTTGTCTAACATATATATGATAAAATAAAGGATTACTAGGGTAATTGATAAAATTGAAGATTTATTTGGACAAAACTCAGATACATTGATAGATATAAAATACAATTAGAATATAAATAAAGTGACATGGAGACATTTTCATATATAACTGAAGATTTTTATCTAATATATGTAAGATAAAAATGAGGATAACACAAATATAATTAGAATTCAATGGTGAAAAAAGTGGAGACATTTTCTGATAGAACTGAATATTTTCATCTAAAATGTACATGATAAAATTGAGGATTACATAGGATAGCTGACCAATTTAAGATTTGTTTGGGAAAATCTCACATACAATGATAGGCATACAAATAGAATTATCAGATAATTGAAAAGGAAGTGGGACATTTTCTGATAAAACAAAAGATTTCATATAACTTATTTCTGATAAAGTAAAGGAAATTTAGAGGAAAAATTAAAATCTGAATGATAAAATTGAGGATTACATAGGATATCTGATCAAATTGAAGATTTTTTTGGAAAAATCTCACACACAATGATAGGCATACCAATTGAATTATCAGATAATTGAAAAGAATCTGGAGACATTTTCTCATAAAACTAAAGATTTCATATGACATATTTCTGATAAAGTAAGGGAAGATCAGAGGAAAAATTTAAAAATTGAAGATTTTTCTGGTAATTTTCACAGATACAATGGTAAGCATGCAAATTCAATTAGAATGTAATTGAAAATGAAGTTGAGCCATTTTCCTATAAAACTGAAGATTTTCCTCTAGCAAAGCTATGATAAAAAAGAGGAAAACGTAGGATAATTTATAAAATTGATGACTTTTTTTGCAAAAAACTCAGAAACATTTGTAAGCTTACAAATACAATTAGAATTCCATTGAAAAAGGAAGACAAGACATTTTCTCATAAAACAGAAGATTTTCACTTAACACATATATGATAAAATTGAAGATTACAAAGGATAACTGATTAAATTGAAGATATCTAGAAAAATCTCAGATAAAATGATACTCATACAAATACAATTAGAATATAATTGAAAAAGGAGGTGGAGACCTTTTTGTATTAAACTGAAGATTTTCATCTAAAATATTCATGATAAAATTGAGGATTATATAGGATATCTGATAAAATTGAAGATGTTTTTAGCAAAATCTCACATACAATGATAGGCATACAAATAGAATTATTGGATAATTGAAAAGGATTTGGAGACATTTTCTGATTAAACTAACCATTTCATATAACATATTTCTGATAAAGTCAGGGAAATTCATAGGAAAAATTTTAAAATTGAAGATTTTTGTGGTAATCTTCACAGAAACCATTGTATGCATACAAATACAATTTGAATGTAATTGAAATAAGAACTGGAGCCATTTTCCTATAAAACTGATTTTTTTCCTCTAACATATTTATGATAAAATTGAGGATAACTTAATGTAATTTATGAAATTGAAGAATTTTTTGGAAAAAAAAACCCAGATGCAATGATAAGCATACAAATACATTTAGAATGCAATTGTAAATTGAAGAGGAGACATTTTCTGATAAAACTGAAGATTTTTATTTAACATATATATGAAAAATTGAGAATTACATAGGATAATTGATAAAATTTAAGATATATTCAGAAAAATACTCAGATACAATGATATGCATACAACTAGAATACAAGTGAAAAAGGATGTGGACATATATTCTATTAATTCTGAAGATTTGCATCTAACTAATGGATGATAAAATGGATGATAATAGGAAAATTGATAATATTGAAGGTGATTTTCATAAAATCTGATACAATGAAAGGCATACAAAATCGACTATAAATAAGTGAAAAACAAAGTGGAGACATTTTTTGATAAAACTGAAGATTTTTATATAATATTTCTGACTAAATTTTGGAAATTAATGTGAAAATGTTAAAATTTGAAGATATTTGTGGTAATTTTCACAGATACAATGGCGGTAGGCATACAAATAAATAATAATATAGTTGAAAATGACTTGGAGATATTTTCCTATAAAACAGGAATTTTGCATATCACAAATCTGATAAAATTATGGAAATTCATAAGAAAACTAAAATTTGGAGATATTTGTTGTAATTTTCACATATACAATGATAGGCTTATAAACAATAAGAATGTAATACAAAAAAGGAATAGAGACATTATCTGATAAAACTGAGGATTTTCATCTAACATATGTATTTTAAAATTTAGGATAACATGATAATTTATAAAATTTAAGATATTTTGGAAAACAAAAACTCAGATACAAGAATAGGCATACGAATACAACTAGAGTATTATTGAAAAGGGAAGAGGACACATTTTTGTAAAGAACTGAAGACTTTCATCTAACATATGTATGATAAAATTGAGGATTACATGAGATAACTGATAAAATGATGATTGATTTAGAAAATTACTCAGATATAATGATCTGCTAAAAAATACAATTAGAATATAACTGAAAAAAGTGGAGATATTTCCTGATAGAACTGCATATTTTCATCTAAAATATGCATGATAAAATTGAGGATTACATAGGATAACTGATAAAATTTTAGATATTTGTACAATCATAGGCATCGAAATATAATTAGAATATTATTTAAAAGGGAAGTTGAGATATTTTCTGGTAGAAATGAAAATTTTAATCTAATATATATCATAAAATTGAGGACTACATATGATAACTAATAAAATTCAAGATTTTTTTGGACAAAAACTCAGATACAATGATATGCATACAAATAGACTTATCACATATTTAAAAATGAAGTGGAGACACTTTTTGAGAATACTGAAGATTTTATATAACATATTACTAATAAAATAAGGGAAATTCAGAGGAAAAATTTAAAAATTGAAAATTTTGTGGTACTTTTCATAGATACAATGGTAGACATACAAATACAATTAGAATGTAATCTAAAAATGAAGTAGAGATATTTTTATTTAAAAATGAAGATTTTTCCTCTAAAATATCTGTTAAAATTGAGGATAACTTAGGATAATTTATAAAATATAATATTTTTTTGAAAAAACCTCAGATACAATGATAGGCATACAAACACCTTTAGAATATAATTGAAGGAGGAAGTGGAGACATTTTCATATACAACTGAAGATTTTCATATAACATACATATGATAAAATGAGGATAGCATAAGGAAATTTATAAAATTAAAGATTTTTTTGGAAAAACACTCAGATACCATGATAGGCATAGAAATACATTTAGAATACAACAGAAAATTAGTGGAGACATTTTCTGAGATAACTGAAGCTTTTCATCTAAAATATGCATGATATAATTGAGGATTACATAGGATAATTAATAAAATTTTGATTTTTTTTGAAAAAAATCAAATACAATGATAGGCATCCAAATATAATTAGAATATAATTGAAAAGCGAGGTGGAGATATTTTCTGGTAGAACTGAATTTTTTAATAAATTGAGGATTTATTAAATTGAGGATTACATATGATAACTGATAAAATTCATGATTTTTTGGAAAAAATTCAGATACAATGATAAGCATACAAATAGAATTATCACATATTTGAAAATGAAGTTGAGACATTTTCTGACAAAACGGAAGATTTCGTATAACATATTGCTGATAAAGTAAGGGAAATACAGAGGAAAAATTTAAAAATTGAAAATTTTTATGGTAATTTCAATAGATACAATGGTAGGCATACAAATACAATTAGAATGTAATCGAAAAATGAAGTGCAGACATTTTTATCCAAAATTGAAGATTTTCCTTAACTATATGTATGATAAAATTGAGAATTACATAGGATAACTGATTAATTGAAGATATTCTCTAGAAAACTCTCAGATACAATGATAGGCATACAAATACAATTAGAATACTATTGAAAAAGGAGGTGGAGACATTTTTGTATAAAACTGAAGATTTTCATCTATCATATGTATGATAAAATTGAGGATAACATAAGATAATTTTTAAATTTGAAGATATTTTTGAAAAAGAAAACTCAGATACAATGATAGGCATACAAACACAATTAGAATAAAATTGAAAAAGGAACTGGACACATTTTGTGATAGAACTGAAGATTTTCATCTAATATACATAAATATATATGATAAAAATAAGATTACATAGGATAACTGATAAAATTGAAGAGTTTATTTGAAAAATCTCAGATAAAAAGACAGGCATACAAATAAAATTATCACATAATTGAAAAAGGAAGTGGACACATTTCTGATAAAACTGAAGATTTCGTGTAACATGTTTCATATAATATAAGGGAAATACATAGGAAAAATAAAAAATTGAAGCTTTTTGTCATAATTTTCACAGATAAAATGGTAGGCATACAAATAAATTATATAGTTGAAAAAGGAAGTAGAGACGTTTTCTGATAAATCTGTAGATTTCATATAACCTGTTTCATATAAAATAACTTAAATTTATAGGAAAAAATTAAAAATTGAAAATTTTTGTGGTAATTTTCACTGATACAATGGTAAACATACAAATACAATTAGAATGTAATTGAAAAAAGAAGTGGAGATTTTTTCCTATAAAACTGAAGATTTTACTCTAACATATGCATGATAAAATTGAGGATAAATTAAGGAAATTTATGAAATTGAAGATTTTTTTGAAAAAAACTCAGATGCAATGATAAGCATAGAAACACAATTAGAATACAATTGAAATAGGAAGAGGAGACATTTACTGAAGAAAACTGAGGATTTTTCTCTAATATATATATGATAAAATTGAGAATTACATAGGATAATTGATAAAATTCAAGATTGACTCAGAAAAAACTTGGATAAAATGATAGTCTTACAAATAGTATTAGAATAAAATTGAAAAAGTACATGGAGACATATTCTGTTAATTCTGAATATTTCCTTCTAACTTAATAGGAAAATTAATAATATTGAAGATTTTTGTGATAAAATCTCAGATACAATGAAAGGTATACAAATACAACTATAAATAAATGAACAAGAAAGTGGAGACATTTTCTGATAAAACAAGATTTTTGTATAACATTTCTGATTAAATTATGGAAATCCATGTGAAAATGTTAAAATTTGAAGATTTTTGTGGTAATTTTCACAGATACAATGGTATGCATAGAAATAAATAATAATATATTTGACAAAGGAATTGGAGATATTTTCTAAGAAATCTGAGGAATTTTCCATAACACATATGTGATAAAATGAAGGAAATTCATAGGAAAACTGTAAATTTTGAAGCTTTTCGTGATAATTTTCACAGATACATTGATAGGCTTAAAAACACAATTAGAATGTATTGAAAAATGAATAGAGACATTTTCTGATAAAACTGAAGGTTTTCATCTAACATATGTATGTTAAAATTGAGGACTACATAAGATAATTTTTTTAATTGAAGATATTTTGGAAAAGAAATACTCAGAAACAAGGATAGGCATACAAATACAACTAGAATATGTTTGAAAAAGGAAGAGTACACATTTTGTAAAGAACTGAAGATTTTCATCTATCATATGTATGATAAAATTGAAGACTGCATGAGATAATTGACAAAATTGAAGATTTGTTTGGAAAAATACTCAGATACAATGATCTGCACATAAATACAAATAGAATATAATTGAAAAGGGAAGTAGAGATATTTTCTGATAGAACTGAAACTTTTCATCTAAAATATGCATGATAAAATTGAGGATTACATAGGATAACTGATAAAATTTTAGATATTTTTTTAAAAAAAAACTCGGATACAATGATAGGTATCCAAATATAATTGGAATAAAATTGTAAAGGGAAGTAGAGATGTTTTCTTTTAGAACTGAAGATTTTAATCTAACATATGGATGATAAAATTGAGGATTACGTATGGTAACTGTTAAAATTTAAAGATTTTTTTGGAAAAAAAATAAGATAAAATGCTAGGCATAGAAATATATTTAGAATATAATTGAATGAAGAAGTGGAGAACTTTTTATATAAAACTGAAGGTTTTCATATAATATACAAATGATAAAATGAGGATATCATAAATTAATTTATAAAATTAATGATATTTTTGGAAAAACACTCAGATACAATGATAGGTACAGAAACACAATTAGAATACAACTGAAAAACGAAGTGGAGATATTTTCTGATAAAACTGAAGATTTCATCTAACATATATGATGAAATAAAGGATTACTAGGGTAATTGATAAAATTGAACATTTATTTGGACAAAACTCAGATACAATGATAGGCATAAGAATATAATTAGAATATAACCAAAAAATACGTGGAGAAATTTTCATATAAAACTGAAGGTTCTCATCTAATATATGTATGATAAAAATGAGGATAACAAAACATAATTTATAAAATTGAATATTTTTTAAAAACCTCAGATACTTTGATAGGCATATAAAGTCATTTGAATGTAATTGAAAAGGGAAATGGAGACATTGTTGTAAAGTAATGAAGATTTTCATCTAAGATATGTATGATAAAATTGAGGAAAACATAAGATGATATATAAAATTGAAGAATATTTTGAAAAATACTCAAATACAATGATAGCCTTACAAATATAATTAGAATTCAATTGAAAAAGCAAGTTGAGACATTTTATGATACAACTGAACATTTTCATCTAAAATCTGCATGATAAAATTGAGGATTACATAGGATATCTGATCAAACTGAAGATTTTTTTTTGGAAAAATCTCACATACAATGACAAGCAAACAAATAGAATGATCAGATAATAGAAAAGGAAGTGGAGATATTTTCTGATAAACTAATGATTTTGTATAACATATTTGTGATAAAGTAAGTAAAATTCATAGGAAAACTTTACAATTGAAGATTTTTTGTGGTAATTTTCACAGATACAATGGTACACATACAAATAAAATTAGAATGTAATTGAAAATGGAAATGGAGACATTTTCCTATGAATCTGAAGATTTTCCTTTAACATATGTATGCTAAAATTGAGGATAACTTAAGGTAATTTATGAAATTGAAGAATTACTTGAAAAATGCAGTGATCAGCATACAAATAGGATTAGAGTACAATTGAAACAGGAAGAGGAGACATTTTCTGATAAAACTGAACATTTTTATCTAACATATGTATGATAAAATTGAGAATTACATAGGATAATTGATAAAATTGAATATTTATTCAGAAAAAACTCAGATACAATCATAGGCATAAAAATACAATTAGAATACAATTGAAAAACGAGATGGAGACATATTCTGTTAATTCTGAAGGTTGATATCTAACTTATGGATGATAACATAGGAACATTGATAAAATAGATGATTTTCTGATAAAATCTCAGATATAATAAAAGGCATACAGATACAAGTATAAATAAGTGAAAAAAAGTGGAGACATTTTCTGATAAAACTGAAGATTATTGTATAACATTTCTGATTAAATTATGGAAATTCATGTGAAAATGTTAAAATTTGAAGATTTTGTGGTAATTTTCACAGATACAATGGTAGGCATACAAATCAATAATAATATATTTGAAAAAGAATGTGGAGATATTTTCTGAGAAATCTGAGGAATTGCATAACATATATCTGATAAAATGAAGGAAATTCATAGGAAAACTAAATTTTGAAGATTTTGGGGGTAATATTCAGAGATACAATGATAGGCTTACAAATACAATTAGAATGTAATTGAAAAAATAAATACAGACATTTTCTGATAAAACTGAAGACTTTCATCTAACATATGTATGGTAAAATTGAGGATAACATAAGATAATTTATAACATTGAAGATATTTTGGAAAACAAAAACTCAGATACAAAGATAGGCATACAAATACCACTAGAGTATTTTTTAAAAAGAAGAGGAGTCATTTGCATAAAGAACTGAAAATTTTCATCTAACCCATATATGATAATTTTGAGGATTGCAAAAGATAATTTATAAAATTGAAGATATATTTCGAAAAAAACTCAGATACAATGGTCGACATACAAATACAATTAGAATATAAATGTAAATGGAAGTAGAGATATTTTTTGATAGAATTGAAGATTTTCATCTAAAATATGCATGATAATATTGATGATTACCTAGGGTCACTAAAAAATGAAGATTTTTTTTGAAAAAACTCAGATACATTGATAGGCATTCAAATTTGACTAGAATATAATTGAAAAAGGAAGTGGAGATATTTTCTGATAAACTGAAGATTTTAATCTAACATTTGTATGAAAAAATTGAGGATTACATGTGATAACTGATAAAATTGAAGAATGTTTGGGAAAAGCTCTGATACACTGAAAGGCATACAAATAGAATTATCTCATAATTGAAAATGAAGTGGAGATATTTTCTGACAGACCTGAAGATTTCATATTGCATATTTCTGGTAAAATAAGGGAAAATCATAGGAAAAATTTAAAAATTGAAGATTTTCGTGGTAATTTTCACAGATACAATAGTAGGCATACAAATACAAATAGAATGTAATGTAAAAATGAAGTGGACACTATTTTATTTAAAATTGAAGATTTTCCTCTAAAATATCTATGATAAAATTGAGGATAACATAATTTTTAAATCTGAAGACATTTTTGAAAAAGGAAACTCAGATACAATGATAGGCATACAAATATAATTAGGATACAATTGAAAAAGAACTGCACACATTTTCTGATAGAACTGAAGATTTTTATCTAACATATGTATGATAAAATTGAGGATTACATATGATTGCTGATAAAATTGAAGCTATTTTTTGGAAAAAGCTCAGATACAATGATAGGAAAACAGAATTATCTCATAAATGAAAATTGAGTGGAGACATTTTCTGACAGAACTGAAGATTTCATATAACATATTTCTAATAAAGTAAGGGAAATTCATAGGGAAAATTTAAAAATTGAATATTTATGTGGTGATTTTCACAGATGCAATGGTAGGCATACAAATACAATTAGAATGTAATCACAAAATGAAGTGGAGACATTTTCGATTAAAATTTAAGATTTTACTCTAACATATGTATGATAAAATTGATAACATATGATAATATATAAAATTGAAAATTTATTTGAAAAAAACTCAGATGAAATGGTAGGCATACAAATACATTTTGAATATTTAGACTACATTTGAATGAGGAAGTGGAGAAGTTTTCATAAAAAACTGAAGATTTTCATATAACATGCATATGAAAAATTGAGGATATCACAAGGTAATTTATTAAATTAAAGATTTTTTGGAAAAAAATTGAGATACAATAATAGGCCAAGAAATGCAATTAGAATGCAGTTGAAAAACGAAATGGAGACATTTTCAGATGAAACTGAAGATTTTCATCTAAGATATGTTTGATAAAATAGAGGATTACTAGGGTAATTGATAAAATTGTAGATTTATTTGGACAAAACTCTGATACAATGATATGCATGAAAATAGAAATAGAATATAACTAAAACAGACATGAAGAGATTTTCATATAAAACTGAAGATTTTCATCTAATATATGTATGCTAAAAATTAGGATTACATAATGTAATTTATAAAATTTGATATCTATTAAAAATCTCACATACCATCATAGGCATATAGATACAATTAGAATGTAATGGAAAAAAGGAAGTGGAGATATTTTATCAAAGAACTGAAAATTTTCATCCAACATATGTATGATAAATTTGTGGATAACAGGAAATAATGTATAAAATTGAAGATTTTTTGAAAAAAACTGAAATACAATGATAACCATAGAAATAAAATTAGAATTCAATTGAAAAAGAAAGTGGAGACATTTTATGAAAGAACTGAAGGTTTTCATCTAAAATATGCATGATACAATTGAGGATTACAGAGTATATCTGATAAAATAGAAGATTATTTTTTGGAAAAACTCAGATACAATGATAGGCATACAAACAGAATTATCACATAATTGAAAAGGAAGTAAACATATTTTCTGATAAAACTAAAGATTTCGTGTAACATATTTCTGATAAAGGAAGGGAAATTCATAGGAAAAAATTAAGAAATGAAGATTTTTGTGGTAATTTTCACAAATAAAATGGTAAGTATACAAATACAATTAGAATGTAATTGGAAAAGGAAGTGGAGCCATTTTTCTATAAAACTGAAGATTTTCCTCTAACACATGTTTGATAAAATTGAGGAAAACTTAGGATAATTTATAAAATTGATAATTTTTTGCCAAAAATCTCAGATTCAACGATAAGCTTTCAAATAATATGAGAATTCAATTGAAAAAAAAAGATGTGACGTTTTCTCCTAAAACTGAAAATTTTCATTTAACATATGTATGATAAAATTGAAGATTCCATACTACAACTGATTAAATTGAAGTTATACTCTAGAAAAATCTCAGATACTATGATAGGCATACAAATACAATTAGAATATAATTCAAAAAGGAGGTGGAGACATTTTTGTATAAAACTGAAGATTTTCATCTAACATACATATGATAAAATTGAGGATAACATATGATATTTAAATCAAGATATTTTTGAAAAAATAAAAAATTAGATACAATGACAGGCATACAAATACAATTAGAATACAATTGAGAAAAGACATAGTGATATATTCTTTTAATTCTGAAGGTTTACATATAACTTATGGATGATAAAATAGATGATAACATAGGAAAATTGATAAAATTGAAGATTTTTGTGATAAAATCTCAGAAACAATGAAAGGCATACCAGTAAAACAATAAATAAGTGGAAAAAAGTGAAGACATTATCTGATAAAACTGAAGATTTTTGTATAACATTTCTGAGTAAATTATTGAAATTCATGTGAAAATGTTAAAATTTGAAGATTTTTGTGGTAATTTTCACAGATAAAATGTTAGGCATACAAATAAATAATAATATAGTTGAAAAAGGAAGTGGAGATATTTTCTGATAAATCTGAAGAATTTTACATAACATATATCTGATAAAATTATGGAAATTCATGAGAAAAGTATAAAATTTGGAGATTTTTGTGCTAATTTTCACAGATACAATGATAGACTTGCAAACACAATTAGAATGTAAGTAAAAAAGGAATTGAGACATTTTGAGATAAAACTGAAGATTTTCATCTAACATATGTATGTTAGAATTGAGGATTGCATAATATAATTTATAAAATTGAAGATATTTGGAAAACAAAAACTCAGATACAGGGATAGGCATACAAAAACAACTAGAGTATTATTTAAAAAGGAAGAAGACACATTTTTGTAAAGAACTAAAGATTTTCATCTAACAAATGTATGATAAAATTGAAGATTACATAAGATAATTGATAAAATTGAAGATTTATTTGGAAAAATACTCAGATACAATGATCTCCTTAGAAATAAAATTAGAATATAATTGAAAACGGAAGTGGAGATATTTTCTGATAGAACTGAAGATTTTCATCTAGCATATACATGATAAAATTGTGGATTACATAGGATAACTGATAAAATTTTAGATTTAAAAAAACTCAGATACAATGATAGACATCCAAATGTAAATATAATATAATTGAAAAAGGAAGTGGAGATGTTTTCTGGTAGAACTGAATATTTTACTCTAACATATGCATCATAAAATTGAGGATTATAGATAACTAAAAAAATTGAAGATTTTTGGGGTACAAACTCAGATACACAGATAGGTATAAAAATAGAGTTATCACATATTTGAAAATGAAGTGGCGAGGTTTTATGACTAAACTGAAGTTTTCTAATAACATATTACTGATAAAGTAAGGAAAATTCATATGAAAACTTTAAAAGCTGAAAGTTTTTGTGGTAAATTTCACAGATACAATGGTAGACATGCAAATACAATAAGAATACAGTCTAAAAATGAAGTGGAGACATTTTTATTTAAAATTGAAGATTTGGCTCTAAAATATCTATCATAAAATTGAGGATAACTTAAGAAAATTTATAACATTGAAGATTTTTTATTTTGAAAAAACTCAGATACAATGATAGGCATACAAAACATTTAGAATAAAATTGAAGGAGGAAGTGGAGAGATTTTCATTAAAAACTGAAGGTTTATATAGAACATACATATGATAAAATGAGGATATCATAAGGTAATTTATAAAATTAAAGATCTTTTGGAAAAACACTCATATACAATGATAGGCATAGAAATACAATTAGAATACAACTGAAATACGAAGTGGAGACACATTTTCTGATAAAACTGAAGATTTTCATCTAACATATATATGATAAAATAAAGGATTGCTAGGGTTATTGATAAAATTGAAGATTTATTTGGACAAAATTCAGATATAATGATAGGCATAAAAATATAATTAGAATATAAATAAAAGAGATGTGGAGATATTTTCATATAAAACTGAAGATTTTCATATAATATATGTATGATAAAAATGAGGATAACAACATAATTTATAAAACAATATTTTTAAAAAAACATATATTGATAGGCATATAAAAAATTAGAATGTAAATGAAGAAGGACGTGGAGACATTTTCGTAAAGTAATGAAGACTTTCATGTAACATATGTATGATAAAATTGAACATAAAATTAGATAATGTAT
Organism: Apodemus agrarius; assembly: GCA_964023405.1. Lineage (NCBI taxonomy): Eukaryota > Metazoa > Chordata > Mammalia > Rodentia > Muridae > Apodemus > Apodemus agrarius. The sequence continues at coordinate 27,303,973 of OZ030027.1, read as the reverse complement.
AAAATTGAAGATTAAAAAAACCTCAAATACAATGTTACCCATACAAATATAATTAGAATTCTTTTGAAAAAGGAAGTGGAGACATTTTTTTATATATTTTTTTATATATATTTATTTATTTATATTTTTTATGATAGAACTGAAGATTTTCATCTAAAATATGCTTGATAAAATTGAGGATTATATAGGATACCTGATTCAATTGAAGATTTTTTTTGAAAAATCTCACATACAATGATAGGAATACAAATAGAATTATCAGATAATTGAAAAGGAAGAGGAGACATTTTCTGATTACACTAACGATTTTGTATAACATATTTCACATAGAGTAAGGGAAATTCATAGGAAAAATTTAGAAATTGAAGATTTTTGTGGTAATTTTTACACATACAATGGTAGGCATACAAATACAATTAGAATGTAATTGAAAAGGGTAGTGGAAATATTTTCCTATAAAACTGATGATTTTCCTCTAACCTTTGTAGGATGAAATTAAGGATAACTTAAGGTAATATATGAAATTGAAGGTTTTTTTGGAAAAGGAACTCAGATGCAATGATAAGGATAAAAATACATTTAGAATACAAATGAAAAAGGAAGAGGAGATATTTTGTGATAAAACTGAAGATTTTTATCTAACATATGTATGATAAAATTAAGAATTACAAAGGATAATTGATAAAATTGAAGATTTATTCTGAAAAAAAACTCGGACACAAAAATAGGCATGCAAATACCACTAGAATACAACTGTAAAAACGACAAGGAGACAGGTAAATTCTGAAGATTTACATCTAAATTATGTACAATAAAATGGATGATAACATGGGAAAATTGATAAAATTGAAGATTTTGTTATAAAATCTCAAATACAACGAAAGGCATACAAATACATCTATAAATAAGTGAAAAAGAAAGTGGAGACATTTTCTAATAAACCTGAAGATTTTTGTATATTATTTCTGAGTAAATTATGGAAATTCATGTGAAAATGTTAAAATTTGAAGATTTTTGTGGGAATTTTCAGATACAATAGTAGGCATACAAATAAATAATAATATGGTTGAAAAAGGAAATGGAGATATTTTCTGATAAATCTGAGGAATTTTGCTTAACATATATCTGATGACATGGAAATTCATAGAATACTATAAAATTTGAAGATTTTGTGGTAATTTTCACAGATACAATGGTAGGCATACAAATATAATTAGAATGTAATTGTAAAAGGATGTGGAGACATTTTCCTATAAACTGAAGATTTTCTTCTAACATATGTTTCATAAAATTGAGGAAAACTTAGGAAAATTTATAAAATTGAAGTATTTTTTGCAAAAAAAAAATCTCAGATGCAATAAGATTACAAAGACAATTAGAATACAATTGAAAAAGGAAGACAAGACATTTTCTGATAAACCTGAAATTTTTCATATAACATATTTATGATACAAATGAGGATTACATAGGATAACTGATAAAACTGAAGATTTTTTTAGAAAATTCTCAGATACAAGGATAGGCATACAAATACAATTAGAATAAAATTTAAAAAGTTGCTGGAGACTTTTTTGTATAAAACTTAATATTTTCAACTAACATGTGTTTGATAAAATGGATGATAACATAGGAAACTTGATAAAATTCAAGTTTTTTTGATAAAATCTCAGATATACTTAAAGGCATACTAGTACAATTAGAATATAAGTGAAAAAGAAAGTGGAGATATTTTATGATAAAACTAAAGGTTTTTCTATAATATTACTAATAAAATTCTGTAAATTCATGTGAAATGTTAAAACTTGAAGATTTTTGTGGTAATTTTCACAGATACAATGTTAGGTATACACTTAAATAATCATATAGTTGAAAAAGCTAGTGGAGATATTTTCTAATAAAATCGAAATAATTTTGTATAACATATATCTGATAAAATTATGGAAATGCATAGGAAAACTGTAAAATTTGTAGATTTGTGTTGTAATTTTCACAGATACAATGATAGGCTTTCAAACACAATTAGAATGTAATTGATAAAATAAATAGAGTCATTTTCTGATAAAACTGAAGATTTTCATCTAACAAATATATGTTAAAATTGAGGATACCTCAAGATAATTTATAAAATTGAAGATATTTTGGAAAACAAAAACTAAAATACAAGGATAGGCATACAAATACAACTTGAGTATTATTGAAAAATGAAGAGGACACATTTTTGTAACTAACTGAAGATTTTCATCTAATATATGTATGATAAAATTGAGGACTACATAGGATAACTGGTAAAATTGAAGATGTACTAGGAAAAACTCTCCAGCTACTTTTTCAATTATATTCTAATTGTGTTTGTATGCCTATCCTTGTATCTGAGAATTTTCTAAGAAAATCTTCAGTTATCCTATGTAATCCTCAATTTTTTTAATTTTTTAATTCTATATTCTTTGTTTACATTCCAAAGGCTTTCCCCTTTCCAAGTACCCCCCCACCATATGTCCCATAAGTCCTCGCCCCCCAACTATTCCCCAATCCTCCTCCCCCACTATTTCTCTGTTGTGGTACTCTCCTACATAACTGGATCCAATCTTTTCAAGCCCAGCTTCCTCTCTTTTCTTCTTCAATTATATTCTTATTATATTTGTATGCCTATCCTTGTATCTAAGAATTTGCTAAAAAATCTTCAATTTAATCAGTTATCTCATGTAATCCTCAATTTTACCATACATATGTTAAATGAAAATCTTCAGTTTTATAAAATGTCTTGTCTTCCTTTTTCTTTTTTCTTTTTTAATTTTTATTTTCTATATTCTTTGTTTACATTCCAAAGGCTTTCCCCTTTCCCAGTTCCCCCCCACCATACATCCCATAATTCCTCTCCCCCCAACTATTCCCCAATCATCCCCCCCCACGATTTCTCTGTTCTGGGTCTACAAAACTGGATCCAATCTTTTCAGGCTGAGGGTCCTCTCCTTTCTTCTTCTTGGGAATCATTTGACTTGCTAATTGTGCCTTGAGTATTTAGGGCTTCTGGGCTCATTAATATCCACTTATCAGTGATTGCATTTCATGTGTATTCTTTTGTGATTGGGTTAACTCACTTAGGATGATATTTTCCAGATCTAACCATTTACCTACAAATTGCACGAATTCATTATTTTTAATTGCTGAGTAGTATTCCATTGTATAAATATACCACATTTTCTGCACTGTCAGAAGGACAAAACTGCAACCAACAAAGTGGAAAAAGATCTTCACCAACCCCACTTCCGACAGAGGGCTAATATCCAATATAAACAAAGAACTCAAGAAGTTAGACCCCAAAGAACCAAATAAACCTATCAAAAATGGGGTACAGAGCTAAACAAAGAATTTTCACCAGAAGAAATTCAGATGGCCGAGAAACACCATAAGAGATGCTCAACATCATTAGTCATCAGGGAATTGCAAATCAAAACAACCCTGAGATTCCACCTCACACCAGTCAGAATGGCTAAGATTAAAAACTCAAGAGACAACAAGTGCTGGCAAGGATGTGGAGAAAGAGGGACACTCCTCCACTGTTGGTGGGATTGCAAAATGGTAAAACTGCTCTGGAAATCAGTTTGGTGGTTCCTCAGAAAATTGGGCATGTCACTTCCAGAGGACCCTGGCATACCATTCCTGGCCATATACTCAGAGGATTCCCCTGCATACAATAAAGACACATGCCCCACTATGTTTATAGCAGCCTTGTTTATAATAGCCAGAAATTGGAAGGAGCCAAAATATCCCTCAAAGGAGGAATGGATACAGAAAATTGCCTTCCTTTTTCTATTGTGTTCTAATCGTCTTTGTAATCTTAGCATTTCATCTGAGATTTTTGCAAAAAAATTCTTCAATTCTATAATTATCCTAAGCTTTTCTCAATTTTATCAAGCATATGTTAGAGTAAAATGTTCAGTCTTATAGGAAAATGACTCCACATCCTTTGAAAGTTACATACTAATTGTATTTTTATGCATATCATTGTATCTGTGAAAATTACCACAAAAATTTTCACTTTTTAATTTTTTCCTATGAATTTCCCTTACTTTATCAGAAATATGTTATATGAAATCTTTAGTATTTTCAGAAAATATGTCCACTTCCTTTTCAATCATGTGATAATTCTATTTGTATGCCTATCATTGTATCTGAGATTTTTCAAAAAAAAACCTTCAATTTTATCAGATATCCTATGTAATCCACAATTTTATCATGCATATTATAGATAAAACCCTTCAGTTCTATCAAAAAATCTCCACTTTCCTTTTCAATTGAATTCTAATTTTATTTCTATGGAAAACATTGTATTTCAGGTTTTTAAAAATATCTTCAATTTTATACATTATCTCCTGTTATCCTCAATTTTATCATACATATGTTTGATGAAAATCTTCAGTTCTTTGTGAAAATGTCTCCACTTCCTTTTTTCCATTACAATTGTATCTATATGCCTATGATGATATGTGAGTTTTTTAAATAGACATCAAATTTTATAAATTATATTGTTATCCTAATTTTTAGCATACATATATTAGATGAAAATCTTCAATTTTATATGAAAATCTCTTCATGTCTGCTTTAGTTATATTCTATTTTTATGCCTATCATTGTATCAGAGTTTTGTCCAAATCTACAATTTTATCAATTTCCCTAGTAATCCTCTATTTTATCAAAGATATCTTAGATGAAAATCTTCAGTTTCACCTGAAAATGTCTCCACTTTGTTTTTCCATTATATTCTAATTGTATTTCTAAACCTATCATTGTATTTGAATTTTTCCAAATAATCTTTAATTTTTTAAATTACCTTGTGATATCCTCAATTTTTCATATGCATGTTATATGACAATCTTCAGTTTTATACGAAACTTTCTCCACTTCCTCATTCAATTATATTCTAAATGTATTTGTATGCCTATCATTACATCTGAGTGTTTTTTCAAAAAATCTTCAATTTTGTATATTAAGTTACCCTCAATTTTATCATACATATGTTAGAGTAAAATCTTAAATTTTAATCGAAAATGTCTCCACTTCATTTTTTGATTACATTCCAATTTTATTTGTATGCCTACCATTGTATCTGTGAAAATTACAAAAAGCTTCAATTTTTAAATTTTCCTATGAATTTCACTTACTTAACCAGAAGTATGTTATACAAAATCTTCAGTTCTGTCAGAATATGTCTCCACTTCATTTTCAATTATGAGATAATTGTATTTTATGCCTCTCATTTTATATGAATTTTTTCAAAGAAAATATTCAATTTCATCAGTTATCCTATGTAATCCTCAATTGTATCATACATATGTTAGATGAAAATATTTAGTTCTATCATAAAATGTGTCCAGTTCCTTTTTCAATTGTATTCTAATTGTATTTGTGTGCCTATCATTGTATCTGAGTTTTCTTTTTCAAAAATATCTTCAGATTTAAAAATTATCTTATGTTATCCTCAATTTTATCATAGATATTTTAGAGGAGAATCTTTAATTTTAATCAAAAATGTCTCCATTTTTAGATTACATTCTAATTGTGTTTGTATGCCTACCATTGTATCTGTGAAAATTACCACAAAAATCTTCAATTTTTAAATTTTTCCTATGGTTTTCCCTTACTTTATCAGAAATATATTATACAAACTCTTCAAGTCTGTCAAAAATATCTTCACTTCAATTATGAGATAATTCAATTTGTATGCCTATCAGTGTATGTGAGCTTTTTCCAAAAAAAAATCTTCAATTTTATCAGTTAACATATGTAATCCTCAATTTTATCATACATATGTTAGATTAAAATCTTCAGATCTACCAGAAAATGTCTCCATTTCCTTTTTAAATTATATTCGAATTATATTTGAATGCCTATCGCTGTATCTGAGTATTTTTTCAAAAAAATCTTCAATTTTATCTGTGACCCTATGTAATCCTCAATATTATCATGCATATTTTTGATGAAAACCTTCAGTTCTATTAAAAAATATCTCAGGGACTTCCCCGCGCCCTCTGGCCGTGCACCGAGGCAGTGGTCTGCAACCAGCTCGCCGCCCCCTGGACCAGCGATGGCGGCAGGCCTCCATATTGCAACCAGGACACAGCTGGAAAGGCCCAGGTAGACACTCCTTCCAGGGCTACCCTCACGGGGGAATCTGCTAGGCTCTCGCTGCCAGGCAGGCCGAGTTCCTCCTAGGTTCTGTGGGACTTCTCCGCGCCCTCTGGCCGTGTACCGAGGCAGTGGGCAGCAACCAGCTCACCTGCCCCTGGACCAGCAATAGCGGCAGGCCTCCATATTGCAACCAGGACACAGCTGGAGAAGCCCAGGTAGACAGACTCCATCAGGGGCTAAAATCGCATGGGTGGCAGCCAGCTTATGATCCCTTAAAGCAGCAGTCACACATATTCACCAGTAGAGAAACAACAGGTGAGCCCAGCCTCATGGGAGATTCAAACACCAGCCACTGACAACAAGGCCAACTAACACCAGAAATAACCAGATGGCAAAAGGAAAACAAAGGAACGTTACTAACAGAAATCAAGGCAACATGACAGCATCTGAACCCAGTTCTCCAACAACAGGAAGCCCTGGATACCCCAAAACACCAGAAAAACAAGACTTGGATATAAAATCACTGGTCAGGATGCTGGTAGCTGAACACATAAAAAAATCTCGTAAAGAAATAGAGGAGAAAATGGATCAAAAGTTAGAAGCCTTTACGAGGCAAATACAAAAATCACTTCAAGAAATTCAGGAGAAGATGGATCAAAAAGAAGAAGACAATAAGGAAGAAAGACAAAAATCACTTAAAGAACTACAGAAGAACATGGGCCAACAAGTAGAAGCTATGAAAGAGGAAGCACAAAAATCTATTAAAGAAATACATGAAAACACAATCAAGCAAGCGAAAGATCTGAGCACATCCATCCAGATACTAAAAACAGAAGTAGAAACAACTAAGAAATCACAGAGGGAGACAACATTGGAGATAGAAAACCTTGGGAAGAAATCAGGGGCCATAGATGCAATTATCAACAATAGAATACAAGAGATAGAAGACAGACTCTCAGAAGCCGAAGATACCATAGGAACCATTGATTCAACAGTCAAAGAAAATACTAAATGCAAAAAGGTGGTAACCCAAAACATCCAGGAAATCCAAGACACTATGAGAAGACCAAACCTAAGGATTATAGGTATAGACGAGAGTGAAGATTTACAAGTTAAAGGGCCAGCTAATATCTTCTATAAAATTATGGAAGAAAACTTCCCCAACCTAAGGAGAGAGATGCCCATGAATATACAAGAAGCCTATAGAACCCCAAACAGACTGGACCAGAACAGAAATACATCCCGTCACATAATAATCAAAACTCCAAATGTAATAAACAAAGAAAGAATACTAAAGGCAGTAAGAGAAAAAGGCCAAGTAACATATAAAGGAAGACCTATCAGAATAACACCAGACTTCTCACCTGAGACCATGAAAGCTAGAAGATCCTGGGCAGATATCATGCAAACTCTAAGAGAACACAAACTTCAGCCAAAACTACTTTACCCAGCAAAACTCTCAATCGCCATAGATGGAGACATCAAGGTATTCCATGACAAAACCAAATTTGCACGATATCTTTCCACAAATCCAGCCCTACAAAGGAAAATAGGGGGAAAACACCAAGACAAGGATGGAAACTACACCCGGGAAGAAGCAAGATAGAAACCTCCTCTCATCAAACCCAAAAGAAAATAACCTCTCAAATATAAAATAAATAAATAAATAAATAAATAAATAAATAAATATAATTTCAAAAATGTCTGGAGGAAATAATTACCATTCCTTAATATCTCTTAACATCAATGGACTCAATTCCCCAATAAAAAGACATAGATTAACAGAGACTGGATATGGAAACAGGACACTACATTTTGCTGCATACATGAAACACATCTCAGCATTAAAGACAAACACTGCCTTAGAGTAAAAGGATGGAAGACAATTTTACAAGCAAATGGTCTCAGGAAACAAGCTGGAGTAGCCATTCTAATATCAGATAAAATAGACTTCCAACCTAAAGTCATCAAAAGAGACTCAGAAGGTCACTTCTTGCTGGCCAAAGGGAAAATCCACCAAGAAGAGCTCTCAATACTGAACATTTATGCTCCAAATACAAGGGCACCCTCCTTTGTAAAAGAAACCTTACTAAAGCTAAAAGCACACATTACACCTAACACAATAATTGTGGGTGTCCTCAACACTCCACTCTCCTCAATGGACCGATCAGGAAACCAGAAACTAAACAGGGACACAGTGAAACTAATTGAAACTCTGGACCAATTGGATTTAACAGATATATATAGAACATTTCATCCTAAAGCTAAATAATATACCTTTTTCTCAGCACCACATGGTACCTTCTCCAAAATTGATCATATAATTGGTCTCAAGACAGATGTCAACAAATACAAGAAGATCGAGTTAATCCCATGCCTCCTATCAGACCACCATGGAGTAAGAGTGGTCTTCAATAGCAACAAAAACAACAGAAAGCCCACATACACATGGAAACTGAACAATACTCTACTCAATGACACCTTGGTCAAGGAAGAAATAAAAAAAGAAATCAAAGACTTTTTAGAATTCAATGAAAATGAAGGTACAACCTACAAAAATCTATGGGACACAATGAAAGCAGTGCTAAGAGGAAAACTCATAGCCCTAAGTGCATCCAAAAAGAAACTGGAGAGAGCATACACTAGCAACTTAACGGCACACCTAAAAGCCCTGGAAGAAAAAGAAGTTAATTCACCCAGGAGGAGTAGAAGACAAGAAATCACCAAACTCAGGGCTGAAATCAATCAAGTAGAAACAAAGAGAACCATACAAAGAATCAACAAGACCAGGAGCTGGTTCTTTGAGAAAATCAACAAGATAGATAGCCAGACTAACCAAAGGACACAGAGACAGTATACAAATTAACAAAATTAGAAATGAAAAGGGAGACATAACAACAGAAAATGAGGAAATTCAAAAGATCATCAGATCCTACTACAAAGGTCTATACTCAAAACAACTGGAGAATCTAGAGGAAATGGACAATTTCCTAGACAGATATCAAATACCAAAATTAAATCAGCATCAAGTAGATCAGCTAAATAGTCCCATAACCCCTAAAGAAATAGAAGGGGTTATAGAAAGCCTCCCAACCAAAAAAAGTACGGGACCAGATGGTTTAGGTGCAGAATTAAACCAGACCTTCAAAGAAGACTTAACACCAATACTTTTCAAACTATTTCACAACATAGAGACAGAAGGGACACTGCCCAACTGATTCTTCGAAGCCACAATTACGCTAATACCTAAACACAAAAAGATCCAACAAAGAAAGAGAACTACAGGCCAATTACTATTATGAATATAGATGCAAAAATACTAAATAAAATTCTTGCTAACCGAATCCAAAAGCACATCAAAACGATCATTCACCATGATCAAGTAGGCTTCATCCCAGGGATGCAGGGATGGTTCAATATATGGAAATCCATCAATGTAATCCACTACATAAACAAACTGAAAGAAAAAAACACATGGTCATCTCATTAGATGCTGAAAAAGAATTCGACAAAATTCAGCATCCTTTCATGCTAAAAGTCTTGGAAAGAGCAGGAATTCTAGGCCCATACCTAAACATAGTAAAAGCAATCTACAGCAAACCAGTAGCCAACATCAAAATAAATGGAGAGAAACTTGAAGCATTTCCACTAAAATCAGGGACTAGACAAGGCTGCCCTCTCTCTCTCCATATCTTTTCAATATAGTACTTGAAGTTCTAGCGAGAGCAATTAGACAACATAAGGAAGTCAAAGGGATACAAATTGGAAAGGAAGAAGTCAAACTATCATTATTTGCAGATGATATGATAGTTTACCTAAGCGACCCAAAAAAACTCCACCAGAGAACTTCTACAGCTGATAAACAACTTCAGCAAAGTGGCAGGTTATAAAATTAACTCAAGCAAGTGGCCTTCTTGTACTCAAAGGACAAGCAGGCTGAGAAAGAAATTAGGGAAATAACACCCTTCACAATAGCCACAAACAACATAAAGTATCTTGGCGTAACTCTAACCAAACAAGCGAAAGATCTGTATGACAGGAACTTCAAGTCCTTGAAGAAATAAATTGAAGAAGACCTCAGAAAATGGAAAAATATTTCTTGCTCCTGGATTGGCAGGATCAATATAGTAAAAATGGCCATCTTGCCAAAAGCAATATACAGATTCAATGCGATACCCATCAAAATCCCAACTCAATTCTTCATAGATCTAGAAAGAGCAATTCTCAAATTCATCTGGAGCAACAAAAAACCCAGGATAGCTAAAACTATTCTCACCAATAGAAGGACTTCTGGGGGAATCAATATCCCTGACCTTAAGCAGTACTACAGAGCAATTGTGTTGAAAACTGCATGGTATTGGTATAGCAACAGGCAAGTAGATCAATGGAATAGGATTGAAGACCCAGAAATTAACCCACAGACTTATGGTCACTTGATCCACAACCATCAGGTGGAATAAAGATAGCCTTTTCAACAAATGGTGCTGGTTCGACTGGAGGTCAACATGCAGAAGAATGCGAATTGACCCACTCTTATCTCTTTGCACTAAGATCAACTCCAAGTGGATCAAGGACCTCCACATAAAACCAGACACACTGAAACTATTAGAAAAGAAACTTGGGAAGAACCTAGAGGACTTGGGCACAGGGGAAAAGTTCCTGAACAGAACACCAATACCTTATGCACTAAAATCAAGAATCGACAAATGGGACCTCATAAAATTACAAAGTTTCTGCAAAGCAAAGGACACTGTCAGAAGGACAAAATGGCAACCAACAAAGTGGGAAATGATCTTCACCAACCCCACATCCGACAGAGGGCTAATATCCAATATATACAAAGAACTCAAAAAGCTAGACCCCAAAGAACCAAATAACCCTATCAAAAAATGGGGTACAGAGCTAAACAAAGATTTTTCAACAGAAGAAATTCGGATGGCCGAGAAACACCTTGAAAGATGTTCAACATCATTAGTCATCAGGGAAATGCAAATCAAAACAACCCTGAGATTCCACCTCACACCAGTCAGAATGGCTAAGATTAAAAACTCAAGAGACAACAAGTGCTGGAGAGGATGTGGAGAAAGAGGAACACTCCTCCACTGTTGGTGGGATTGCAAAATGGTAAAACTGCTCTGGAAATCAGTTTGGCGGTTCCTCAGAAAATTGGGCATGTCACTTCCAGAGGACCCTGGCATACCACTCCTGGGCATATACCCAGAGGATTCCCCTGCATGCAATAAGGACACATGCTCCACTATGTTTATAGCAGCCTTGTTTATAATAGCCAGAAATTGGAAGGAGCCCAAATATCCTTCAAAGGAGGAATGGATACAGAAAATGTGGTATATTTATACAATGGAATACTACTCAGCAATTAAAAGTAATGAATTCATGCAATTTGTAGGTAAATGGTTAGACCTGGAAAATATCATCCTGAGTGAGCTAACCCAATCACAAAAGAATACACATGAAATGCAATCACTGATAAGTGGATATTGATGAGCCCAGAAGCCCTAAATACTCAAGACACAAATAGCAAGTCAAATGATTCCCAAGAAGAAGAAAGGAGAGGACCCTGGGCCTTTATAGATTGCATCCAGTTTAGTAAAGAAACCGAGGGGGGAGGGGGAATGATTGGGGAATAGTTGGGGGGAGAGGAACTATGGGAAGTATGGTGGGAGGGAACTGGGAAAGGGGAAAGCCTTTGGAATGTAAACATAGAATATAGAAAATAAAAATTAAAAAAAAGAATGGATCAATTCGCATTCTTCTGCATGCTGACCTCCAGTTGAACCAGCACCATCTGTTGAAAAGGCTATCTTTTTTTCACTGGATGGTTTTAGCTCCTTTGTCAAAGATCAAGTGACCATAGGTGTGTGGGTTCATTTCTGGGTCTTCAATCTTATTCCATTGATCTACCTGCCTGTAACTGTACCAATACCATGCAGCTTTTGACACTATTGCTCTGTAGTTCTGCATGAGGTCCAGGATACTGATTCTTTTGGAAGTTCTTTTACTGTTAAGAATAGTTTTAATTACTAAGTGTCAGATCCTGAAGTATGTCCTTATATGAGAATTTATGCTGAAAGATGATAACTAATTTTAATCAGACATCAAGGAAAAATACTATATAGTAAAAGGACATTATGGTGTCAAGAGACAATATTGATAATGTTAAATGGATACAAAAGATAAAAGTAATGTCTTCTTCTGCATATCCTTGAGAGCCCAGTAAGAATATCTTGGATGGTAAGAGATGCTATGAGAATTAGCTTTAATTATCAACTTGACAACCTAGAATCAACTGGTAATTTCTAAGTAAATTGAGGATTTGTCTAGATTAGTTTGATCTGTGGGTATGTCCGTGGGGAACTGTTTTAATTATTAATTAAAATGGGAAGATCAAAAAATATCTCTACTTGCCTTTTCATTTATATTCTATTTGTATTTGTATGCTGACCATTGTATGAGTTTTTTCCAAATATAGCTTCAATTTTATCAATTATCTTTTGTAATCCACAAAATTATCATATATAGGTTAGATGAAAATTTTGTGTTCTTTATGCAAATGACTCATCTTCCTTTTTCAATAATACTCTAGTGGTATTTGTATACCTATCATTGTACCTGAGTGTTTGCTTTCTAAAATATGTTCAATTTTATAAATTATCTTATGTTATGCTCAATTTAAACATACATATGTTAGATGAAAGTTTTATCAGAAAATGTCTTCACTTGTTTCTCGCTTATTTATAGTTGTATTTGTATGCTTTTCATTGTATCTGAGATTTTATCACACATATATTCAATTTTATCAATTTTCTTATGTTATCATACATTTTATCATCCATAAGTTAGATGTAAAGCTTCAAATTAGCAGAATATGTCTCCACGTCGTTTTTCAACTTTATTCTAATTGTATTTGTATGCCTATCATTGTATCTGAGTTTTTTCAAAAATACTCTTCAATTTTATAAATTAAGTTATTCTGATTTTTAGTAATAGATATGTAAGAGGAAAATTTTCAATTTTAAACAAAATTGTCTCCACTTTGTTTTTCGATTGCATTCTAATTGAATTTGTATGCCTACCATTGTATCTGTGAAAATTGCCATGAAAAATTTAATTTTTAAATTTTTTCTGCCGGGCAGTGGTAGCGCACGACTTTAATCCCAGCACTTGGGAGGCAGAGGCAGACAGATCTCTGAGTTCGAGGCCAGCCTGGTCTACAGAATGAGTTACAGGACAGCCAGGGCTATACAGAGAAACTCTGTCTCAAAAAGCAAAAAAAAAAAGATTTTTTCTATGAATATCCTTTCTTTATCAGTAATATGATGCATGAAAACTGTTTTGTCAGAAAATGTCTCCACTTCAATTTCAATTATGTGATAATTCTATTTGTATTCCTCTCATTGTATTTGAGTTTTTTCTAAAAAAAATCTTCAATTTTATCAGTTATCACATGTAATCCTCAAATTTATTATACATATGCTAGATTAAAACCTTCAGTTCTACCAGAATATATCTACACTTCCAATTTAAATTATATTCTTATATATTTGGATGCCAATCATTATATCTGGGATTTTTTAATCAAAAATTTTATCAGTTATTTTATGTAATCCTGAATTTTATCATGTATATTTTAGACGAAAATCTTCAGCTGTATCAGAAAATATCTCCACTTCCCTTTTCAATTATATTCTAAAGGTCTTTGTATGCAGATCATTGTATCTGAGGTTTTTCCAAGTAAATCTTCAATTTTATCAATTATCCTATGTAATTTCATTGAATCTGAATAAATGTCTTTGTATGCAGATCATTGAATCTGAGATTTTATCAAAAAATCTTCAATTTTACCAATTTGTTATGTTATCATTCATTTTATCATACATAATTTAGATGTAAATCTTTAGAATTAACAGAATATGTCTTCAAATCCTTTTTCTATTGTATTCTAATTGTATTTGTGAGCCTATCATAGTTTGCGAGTTTTGTTCTGAATAAATCATCAATTTTATCAATTATGCTATGTAATCCTCAATTTTATCATACATATGTTAGAAATTGTTAGAAATACAATTAGAATAAAACTGAAAATGAAGTGGTGACATTTTCTGATAAAACTGAAGATTTTCATCTAAAATATGTATGATAAAATTGAAGATTTATTTGGGCAAATCTCAGATACAATGATAGGCATAAAAATACAATTGAAGATTATTTTGAAAAAAACTCAAACACAATTATAGCCATACAAATCTAACTATAATTCATTTGAAAAAGGAAGCAGAGACATTTTATCATAGAAGTGAAGATTTTCATCTAAAATATGCTTGATAAAATTGAGGATTATATAGGATATCTGATAAAATTGAAGATTTTTTTTAAAAAATCTCACACACAATGATAGGCATACAAATAGAATTATCAGATAATTTAAAAGGAAGTGGAGACATTTTGTAATTACACTAACATATTCATATAATATATTTCTGATAGAGTATGGGAAATTCATAGAAAAAAATTTAGAAATTGAAGATTTTTGTGGTAATTTTCACACATACAATGGTACCCTACAGATATAATTAGAATGTAATTGAACAAGGAAGTAGAGACATTTTCCTATAAAACTGACGATTTTCCTCTAACATTTGTATGATAAAATTGAGGATAACTTTAGGTAATTTATGAGATTGAATTTTTGGGGGGGAAAAAACTCAGATACAATGTTAAGCATACAAATACATTTAGAATACAATTGAAAAAGGAAAAGGAGGTATTTTGTCATAAAGCTGAAGATTTTTATCTAACATATGTATGATGAAATTGAGAATTACAAAGGGTAATTGATAAAATTGAAGATTTATTCAGAAAAAAACTCAGAAAAATAATAGGCATGCAAATATCATTAGAATACAGTTGAAAAAATGACGTGGTGATATATTCTGTTAATTCTGAAGATTTACATCTAACTTATGTATGAAAAAATTGATAACAGGAAAATTGATAAATTTGAAAATTTTGTGATAAATCTCAGATACAATTAAAGGCATACAAATACAACTATAAATAAGTGAAAAAGAAAGTGGAGACATTTTCTGATAAAACAAGATTTTTGTATATCATTTCTGGTTAAATCATGGAAATTGATGTGAAAATGTTAAAATTTGGAGATTTTTGTTGTAATTTTCACAGATACAATGGTAGGCATATAAATAATAATGTAGTTGAAAAAGGAAGTGGAGATATTTTCTGATAAATCAGGAATTTTGCATGATATATCTGATAAAATAATGGAAATTCATAGGAAAACTGTAAATTTTGAAGATTTTTGTGGTAGTTTTCACAGATACAATGGTAGGCATACAAATATATTTAGAATGTAATTATAAAAGGATGTGGAGACATTTTCCTATGAAACTGAAGATTTTCCTCTAACATGTTTGATAAAATTGAGGAAAACTTAGGAAAATTTATAAAATTGAAGTATTTTTTGCAAAAATTCTCAGATGCAATGATAAGATTACAAAGACTATTAGAATACAATTGAAAAAGGAAGATGAGATATTTTCTGATAAAAAGGATTTTCATATAACATATGTATGATACAAATGAGGATTATATAGGATAACTGATAAAATTGAAGATTTTCCTTTTTTTTCACTTCATACAGTTTATTTTCTGTGAGATTGTGATGTTCCAAACAAAGATGACATTTTTTAATTGATAAAATTGAAGATTTATTTTTTTTACAGAAAGATGAACCCATGCTCCATTTTGTGAAAAATATTTTTTTAATTTTTATTTTCTATGTTCTATGTTTACATTCCAAAGGCTTTCCCCTTTCCCAGTTCCCCCCTCCCTATGTCCCATAGTTCCTCTCCCCCCCCAACTATTCTCCAATCATTCCCCCTCCCCCCACGGTTTCTCTACAAAACTGGATCCAATCTTTCCAGGCCCAGGGTCCTCTCCTTTCTTCTTGGGAATCATTTGACTTGCTAATTGTGCCTTGAGTATTTAGGGCTTCTGGGCTCATTAATATCCACTTATCAGTAATGGCATTTCATGTGTATTCTTTTGTGATTGGGTTAGCTCACTCAGGATGATATTTTCCAGGTCTAACCATTTACCTACAAATTGCATGAATTCATTATTTTTAATTGCTGAGTAGTATTCCATTGTATAAATATACCACATTTTCTGTATCCATTCTTATCCATTTTCTGTATCCATTCTGTATCCATTAATTTCTTAGAAAATTCTCAGATACAAAGATAGGCATACAAAGACAATTAAAGGTAATTAAAAAGTAGCTGGAGACTTTTTTGTATAAAACTTAAGATTTTCACTTAACATATGTATGATAAAATGGATGAAAACATAGGAAACTTGATAAAAATTGAAGGGAATTACCACAAAAATCTTCAATTTTTATATTTTTCCTCTGACATTCGCTTACTTTATCAGAAATATGTTATACAAAATCTTCAATTCTGTCAGAAAATGGCTCCACTTTATTTTCAATTATGAGATAATTCTATTTGTATTCCTATCAGTGAAACTGAGATTTTTCCAAAGAAATCTTCAATTTTATCAATTACCCTAGTAATCCTTTATTTTATTATACATATATTAGATGAAAATCTTCAGTGTTATCAGAAAATGTCTCCACTTTGTATTTCATTTGTATTCGGGTTGTATTTCTATGCCTATCATTGTATCAGTGTTTTTCCAAAAAATCTTTAATTTTATAAATTACCTTATGATATCCTCATTGTATCATACTATGTTGTATGAAAATCTTCAGTTTTATATGAAAATGTCTCTACTTCATTCTCCAATTATATTCTATATGTATTTGTATGCCTATCATTGTATCTGATTTTTTTCAAAAGAATCTTAAATTTTATAAATCATCTTAAGTTATTCTCAATTTTTTCCATAGATATTTTAGAGGAAAATCTTCAATTTTAAATAAAAATATCTCCACTTCATTTTTAGATTACATACTAATTGTACTTGTATGCCTACCATTTTATCTGGGAACATTAGCACAAAAGTTTTCAATTTTTAAATTTTTCCTATGAATTTCCCTTACTTTATCAGTAACATGTTATACGAAATCTTCAGTTTTGTCAGAAAATGTCTCCACTTCATTTACACTTATGAGATAATTCTATTTGTATTCCTATCTTTGTATCTGAGTTTTTTCCAAAAGAAATCTTCAATTTTATCAGTTATCATATGTAATCCTCAATTTAATGATACTTATGTTAGATAAAAATCTTCAGTTCTACCAGAAAATATCTCTAATTCCCTTCTCAATTATCTGATAATTCTATTTGGATGCCTATCATTGTATCTGAGGTTTTTTTTTTCAAAAAAATCTAAAATTTTATCAGTTATCCTATATAATCCTCAATTTTGTCATGCATATTTTAGATGAAAATCTTCAGTTCTATCAGAAAATATCTCCATTTCCCTTTTCAATTATATTCTAATTGTATTTGTGTGTAGATCATTGTATCTGAGTATTTTTACAAATAACTCTTCAATTTCATCAATTATTTTATGTAATCCTCAATTTTATCATACATATATTAGATGACAATCTTCAGTTCTCTACAAAAATGTGTCCACTTCCTTTTTCAATAACACTGTAGTTGTATTTGTATGCCTATACTTGTATCTGAGTTTTTGTTTTCCAAAATGTCTTCAATTTTATAAATTATCTTATATGATCCTCAATTTAAACATACGTATATGAGACGATAATCTTCAGTTTTATCAGAAAATGTCTTCACTTATTTTTCACTTATTTATAGTTGTATTTGTGTGCTTTTCATTGTATCTGAGATTTTATCACAAAAATCTTAATTTTTATCAATTTTCCTATGTTATCATCCATTTTATCACCCATAGGTTAGATGTAATACTTCAGATTTAACAGAATATGTCTCCATGTCCTTTTGCAATTGTATTCTAATTGTATTTGTATGCCTATCATTGTATCCGAGTTTTTTTCTGAATAAATCTTCAATTTTATTAATTATCCTATGTAATTCTCAATTTTATCATACATAACTTAGATAAAAATAATCAGTTTTATCAGTAAATGTCTCCTCTTCCTTTTTCAATTGTATTCTAAATGTATTTGTATGCTTATCATTGCAGCTGAGTTCTTTTTCAAAAAAAATCTTCAATTTCATAAATTACCTTAAGTTATCCTCAATTTTATCATACATATGTTAAAGGAAAATCTTGTTTTACAGGAAAATGCCTCCACATCTCTTGGCATATACATTCAAATTGTATTGGTATGTGTACCATTGTATCGTGAAAATTACCACAAAAATCTTCAATTTTTAATTTTTTCCTATGAATTTCCCTTATTTTATATGAAATATGTATTAAGAAACCTTCAGTTTTATGAGAAAATGTCTCCATTTCCTTTTTCAATTATGTGGTAATTGTATTTGTATGCCTATCATTATATCAGAGATTTTTCAAAGAAAATCTTTTATTTTATCAGTTATCCTATGTAATCCTCAATTTTATCATGTATATGTTACATGAAAATCTTCAGTTCCTTAACAAAGTATATCCACTTTCTTTTTCAATTGTATTCTAATTGTATTTGTATGCCTATCATTGTATCTGAGTTTTCTTTTTCAAAAATGTCTTCAGATTTAAAAATTATCTTATGTTATCCTCAAATTTATCATACATGTTAGATGAAAATCTTCAGTTTTATACAAAAATGTCTTTACCTCCTTCTTCAATTATATTCCAATTGTATTTTTATGCCTATCATTGTATCTGAGATTTTTCTAGAGAATATCTTCAATTTAATCAGTTATCCTATGTAATCATCAGTTTTATCATACATATGTTAAATGTTAATCTTCAGTTTTATGAGAAAATGTCTTCCTATTTCAATTGAATTCTTATAGTATTTGTAATCTTATTGTATCTGAGTATTTTGCAAAAAAAACTTCAATTTTATAAATTATCCTAAGTTTTCCTCAATTTTATCACACATATATTAGAGGAAAATCTTCAGTTTTATTGGAATTTAGCTACACTTCCTTTTTCAATTACATTCTAATTGTATTTGTGTGCTTACCATTGTCTCTGTGAGAATTACCACAAAAATCTTCAATTTTTAAATTTTTCCTATGAATTTCCCTTACTTTATCAGAAATATGTTAGATGAAATCTTTAGTTTTATCAGAAAATGTCTCCACTTTTTCCTCCTTCTATACAGTTGTATTTGTATGCCTTTCATTGTATCTGAGATTTTATGAAAAGCATCTTCAATTTTATCAATTTTCTTATGTTATCATCCATTTTATCGGACATAAGTGAGATGTAAAACTTCAGGATGTCTCCACGTCCTATTTCATTTGGATTCTGACTACATTTGTATGCCTATAATATATCTGAGTTTTTTGCAAAAAAATCATCAATTTTATAAATTATCCTAAGTTTTCCTCAATTTTATTAAACATATGTCAGAGGAAAATCTTCAGGTTTATAGGATAATGGCACCAATTCCGTTTTCAATTACATTCTAATTGTATTTGTATGCTTACAATTCTTTCTGTGAAAATTACCACAAAAATCTTCAACTTTTAAATTTTTCCTATGAATTTTCCTTACTTTATCAGAAATATGTTATATGATATCTATAGATTTATCAGAAAATGTCTCCACTTCATTTTCAATTATCTGATAATTCTATTTGTATGCCTATTATTGTATGTGAGATTTTTCCAAAAATATCTTCAGTTTTAGAGGATATCTTATGTAATCTTCAATTTTATCATGCATATTTTTGATGAAAATCTTCAGTTCTAACATAAAATGTCTCCACTTCCTTTTTCAATTGTATTCTAATTATATTTGTATGGCAATCACGGTATTTGAGTTTTTTTCAAAAAAGTCTTCATATTTATATATTGTAGTATGTTTTTCTTAATTTTATCATACATGTTAGATGAAAATCATGACCTTAAAAAATATCTCCATTTCCTTTTTCAATTACATTGTCATAGTATTTATATACCTATCAATGTAACATAGGAATTCTTTAAATAATATTTAATTTTATAAATTATGTTTTGTTATCCTCATTTTTATCATACATATATTAGATGAAAATCTTCAGGTTTATATGAAAATGTCTCCACGTCTATTTTAGTTATATTCTAATTTTATTTTTATGCCTATCATTGTATCTGTGTTTTTTCCAAATACATCTTCAATTTTAACAATTACCCGTTTATTTTATCATACATATGTTAGATGAAAATCTTCAGTTTTATCAGAAAATGTCTCCTCTTTGTTTTTCAGTTGTATTCTGTTTTTCTATGCCAATCATTGTATCTGAGTGTTTTTCCAAAAATCTTTAATTTTATAAATTACCTGATGATATCCTCATTTTATCATATGTATGCTATATGAAAATCTTCAGTTTTATATGAAAATGTTTGCACTTCCTCTTTCAATTATATTCTAAAATTATTTGTATGCCTATCATTGTTTCTGATTTTTTTCAAAAAATCTTTAATTTTATAAATTATCCTGTTATCCTCAAATTTATCATAGATATTTTAGAGGAAAATCTTCAATTTTAAATAAAAAAGTCTCCACTTTATTTTTCAAATACATTCTAATTGTATTTGTATGCCTACCATTGTATCTGTAATAATTACCACAAAAATCTTCAATTTTTCCATTTTTCCAATGAATTTCCCTTATTTAATATGGAATACGTTATTCAAAATCTTCAGTTTTATCATAAATGTCTCCACTTCCTTTTTCATTTATGTGATTATTGTATTTGTATGCTGATCATTGTATCTGAGATTTTTTCCAAAAAAAAATATTCAATTTTCTCAGTTATCTTATGTAATCCTCAATTTTAGCATTCTTATGTTAGATGAAAACCTTCAGTTCTATCAGTAAATGTTTCTAGTTCCTTTTTCAATTGTATTTGTATGCGTATCATTGTATCTGAGTTTCCTTTTTTCAAAATATCTTCAGGTTTAAAAATTATCTTATGTTATCCTCAATTTTATCATATATATGTTAGATGAAAATCTTCTGTTTTATACAAAAATGTCTCCACCTCCTTTTTCAATCATATTCTAATTTTATTTGCATGCCTATCATTGAATCTGCGATTTTTCTAGAGAATATCTTCAATTTAATCAGTTAGCCTATGTTATCCTCAATTTTATCATACATATTTTAAATGAAAATCTTCAGTTTCATGAAAAACTGTCTCATCTTCCTTTTTCAATTGAATTCTAATATTATTTGCAAGCGTATCATTTTATGAGAGTTTTTTGCAAAAGAAACTTCAATTTTACAAATTATCCTATGTTTTCCTCAATTTTATCACACATATGTTACAGGAAAATCTTCAGTTTTATAGGAAAATGGCTCCACTTCCTTTTTCAATTACATTGCAATAGTATTTGTATGCGTACCTTTGTATCTGTAAAAATTACCACGAAAATCTTCAATTTTTAATTTTTTCCTATGAATTTCCCTTACTTTATCAAAAATGTGTTGTACAAAATCTTTAGTTTTAGCAGAAAATATCTCCATTTCCTTTTCCATTATCTGATAATTCCATTTGTCTGCCTATCATTTTATGTGATATTTTTCCAAAAAGCTCTTCAATTTTATCAGATACCTTATGTAACCCTCAATCTTATCATGCATATATTTGATGAAAATCTTCGGTTCTATCATAATATGTCTCCACTTCCTTTTTCATTTGAATTCTCATTATATTTGTATGGCTATCATTGTATTCGACTTTTTCTAAAAACATCTTCAATTTCATACATTATCTTATATTCCTCAATTGTATCACATATATGTTAGATGAAAACCTTCATTACTTTATAAAAAGACTACATTTCTTTTTTCAATTACATTCTAATTATATTTATATGCCTATCAATGTAACTTTTTCAATTGTATTCAAAATCTATTGTTCGCTTATCATTGTTATCCTCAATTTTATCATACATATGTTACAGAAAAATCTTCAGTTTTATAGAAATCTGTCTCCACTTCCTTTTGCAATTACATTCTAATTGTATTTGTATTTTTATCATTGTTTCTGTGAAAATTACCACAAAAATCTTCAATTTTTAACTTTTCCTATGAATTTCCCTTACTTTACCCAAAGTATTTTATGCAAAATCTTCAGTTCTATCAAAAATGTCTCTATTCATTTTTGCAATTACATCCTAATTGTGTTTGTAAGCTTATCATTTTATCTATGAAATTACCACAAAACTTCAAATTAGATAGTTTTCCAATGGATTTCCATAATTTTATCAGATCTATGTTATACAAAATTCTTCAGATATATCAGAATATATCTCCACTTCCTTTTTCAACTACATTATTATTTACTTGTATGCCTACCATTCAATCTGTGAAAATTATCACAAAAAAATCTTCAAAATTTAACATTTTCACGAGAATTTCCATAGTTTTATTAGAAATTCTATACAAAAATTTTCAGTTTTATCAGAAAATATCTCCACTTTCTTTTTAACTTCTATTCTGATTGTATTAGTATGCCTTTAAGTGTATCTGTGTTTTTATAAAAAAATCTTCAATTTTATCAATTTTACTTTATCATCCATATTATCATATATATGTTATGTAAAAATCTTAAGTTTTATACAAAAATGTCTCCAGCTACTTTTTTAATTATATTCAAATTGTGTTTGTATGCTAACCCTTGTATCTGAGAATTTTCTAAGAAAATCTTCAATTTTGTCAGTTATCCCATGTAATCCTCAATTTTATCATACATGTTATATGAAAATCTTCAGTTTTATCAGAAAATATCTCATCTTCCTTTTTCAATTGTATTCTAATAATCTTCATAATCTTATCATTGCATCTGAGCGTTTTTTGTTCAAAAAATTCAGAAATTTTATAAATTATCCTAAGTTTTCCTCAATTTTATCAAACATATGTTAGAGGAAAATCTTCAGTTTTATCGGAAAATGTCTCCACATCCTTTTACAATCACATTCTGACTGTATTAGTATGCATACCAACGTATCTGAAAATTACCACAAAAATCTTCATTTTTTTATTTTTTCCTATGAATTTTCTTTACTTTATCAGAAATGTGTTCTACAAAATCTTTAGTTTTGTCACAAAATATGTCCATTTCCTTTTCAATCGTGTGATAATTATCTTTGTATGCCTATCATTGTATGTGAGATTTTTCCAAAAATATCTTCAATTTGATGAGATATCCTATGTAATCCTCAATTTTATCATGCACACTTTACATGAAAATCTTCAGTTCTATCATAAAGTGTCTTCACTTCCTTTTCGATTGAATTCTAATTTTATTTATATTGCTATCATTATCTTTCAGTTTTTTTTCAAAAAATTTTCAATTTTATACATTATTTCCTGTTATTAATTTTATCATACATATTTTGATGAAAATCTTCATTTCTTTGCAAAAATGTCTCCACTTCCTTTTTTCAATTACATTGTAATTATATCTATATGCCTATGATGGTATGTGACTTTTTAATATAGATATTCAATTTTGTTAATTATGTTATGTTGTCCTCATTTTTATCATACATATATTAGATGAAAATCTTCTGTTTTATAAGAAAATGTCTCTGTGTTCATTTCTGGGACTTCAATCCTTTTCCATTGATCTACTTGTCTATCGATGTACCAATGCCATGCAGTTTTTAACACAATTGCTCTCTGGTACTGCTTGAGGTCAGGGATATTGATTCCCCCAGAAGTCCTTTTATTGTTGAGAATAGTTTTAGCTATCCTGGCTTTTTTGTTACTCCAGATGAATTTAAGAATTGCTCTTTCTAGATCTATGAAGAATTGAGTTGGGATTTTGGTGGGGATTGCATTGAATATGTAGATTGCTTTGGCAAGATGGCCATTTTTACTATATTAATCCTACCAATCCAAGAGCATGAAATATTTTTCCATCTTCTGAGGTCTTCTTCAATTTCTTTCTTCAAGGACTTGAAGTTCCTGTCATATAGATCTTTCACTTGTTTGGTTAGAGTCACGCCCAGATACTTTATATTGTTTGTGGCTACTGTGAAGGGTGTTATTTCCCTAACTTCTTTCTCAGCCTGCTTGTCCTTTGAGTATAGGTAGGCTACTGATTTGCTTGAGTTGATTTCATAACCAGCCACTTCGCTGAAGTTGTTTATCAGCTGTAGGAGATCTCTGGTGGAGTTTTTTGGGTCACTTAAGTATACTATCATATCATCTGCAAATAATGATAGTTTGACTTCTTCCTTTCAAATTTGTATCCCTTTGACTTCCTTATGTTGTCTAATTGCTCTCGCTAGAACTTCAAGTACTATATTGAAAAATGTGGAGAGAGAGGGCAGGCTTGTCTAGTCCTTGATTTTAGTGGGATTTTTTCAAGTTTCCATTTATTTTGATGTTGGCTACTGGTTTGCTGTATATTGCTTTTACTATATTATGTATGGGACTTGAATACCTGTTCTTTCAACGACTTTTAGCATGAAAAGATGCTGAATTTTGTCAAATGGTTTTTCAACATCTAATGAAATGATCATGTGGTTTTTCTCTTTTTGTTTATTTATGTAGTGGATTACATTGATGGATTTTCGTATATTGAACCATCCCTGCATCCCTGGGATGAAGCCTACTTGATCATTGTGAATGATCATTTTGATGTGCTCTTGGATTCGGTTGGCAAGAATTTTATTTAGTATTTTTGCATCCATATTCATAAGGGAAATTGGCCTGTAGTTCTCTTTCTTTATTGAATCTTTGTGTGGTTTTGGTATCAGCATAATTGTGGCATCGTAGAAAGAGTTGGACAGTGTTCCTTCTGTTTCTATTTTGTGGAATAGTTTGAAGAGTATTGGTATTAGGTCTTCTTTGAAGGTCTGATAAAATTCTGCACTTAAACCATCTGGTCCCATCCTTTTTTGGTTGGAAGACTTTATATAACCCCTTCTATTTCTTTAGGGGTTATGGGACTGTTTAGCTAATCTAATTGATCCTGGTTTAATTTTGGTAATTGGTGTCTGTCTAGGAAATTGTCCATTTCCTCCAGGTTCTCAAGTTGTGTTAAGTATAGGCTTTTGTAGTAGGATCTGATTTTTTTTAATTTCCTCAGTTTCTGTTGTTATATCCCCTTTTCATTTCTAATTTTGTTAATTTGGATACTGTCTCTTTGCCCTTTGGTTAGTCTGGCTAAGGTTTTATCTATCTTGTTGATTTTCTCAAATCAATCCAGAGTTATGGTCCCTTGATATTTAATAAAGGAGATACAACCATCCAGTGGGGGGGGGAGTCTTTTCAACCAATCGTGCTGGTTCAACTGGAGGATATCATGCAGAAGAATACAAATTGACCTACACTTATCTCCTTGTACTAAGATCAACTCCAAGTGGATCAAGGACCTCCACATAAAACCAGTCCCCCTGAAACTAATAGAAAAGAAACTGGGGAAGACCCTGGAGGACATTCACACAGGGAGAAAGTTCCTGAACAGAACACCAACAACCTATGCTCTAAGATCAAGAATTGACAAATGGGACCTCATAAAATTACAAAGGACACTGTCAGAAGGACAAAACAGCATCCAACAAATTGGGTAAAGTTCTTCACGAACCCCACATCCAACAGAGGACTAATATCCAATATATACAAAGAACTCAAGAAGTTAGACCCCAAAGAAGCAAATAACCCTATTAAAAATTGGGTACAGAGCTAAACAAAGAATTTTCACCTGAAGAAATTTGGATGGCTGAGAAGCACCTTAAGAGATGTTCAACATCATTAATCATCAGGGAAATGCAAATCAAAACAATCCTGAGTTTCTTCCAAAGGGCCCGGTCATACCACTCCTGGGCATATCCCCAGAGGATTCCCCTGCATGCAATAAAGACACATGTTCCACTATGTGGAACATAGCAGCATTATTTATAATAGCCAGAATCTGAAAGGAGCCCAGATGTCCCTCAAAGTAGGAATGGATACAGAAAATGTGGTATATTTATACAATGGAATACTACTCAGCAATTAAAAATAATGAATTCATGCAATTTGTAGGCAAATGGTTGGATCTGGAAAATATCATCCAAGTGAGTTAACCCAATCACAAAAGAATACACATGAAATGCCATCACTGATAAGTGGATATTAATGAGCGCAGAAGCTCTGAATACTCAAGTCATAATTAGCAAGTCAAAAGATTCCCAAGTAGAAGGAAGGAGAGTAGCTTGGTCTTGAAAAACTGGATCCAGTTATGTAGGTGAGTACCAGAACAGAGAAATGATGGGAGGGGGGTTGATTGGGGAATAGGCAGGGGGTGGGGGAGGAGAAAGGCTTATGGGGCCTATGGTGATGGGGAAACTGGGAACAGGGAAAGCCCTTGGATTGTCAACAAAGAATATAGAAAATAAAAAAAGAAATGTAAATAAATTAATACCCAATAAAAAAGTCTCCACATCACTTGTAGTAATATTCTAATTGTATTTTTATACCTATCATTGTATCACTTTTGTCCAAATAAATCTTCAATTTTATCAATTACCCTAGTAATCCTCTATTTTATCATGCATATGTAAGATGAAAATCTTCAGTTTTATCTGAAAAGTCTCCACTTCTTTTTTCCATTGTATTCTAACTGTATTTCTATGCCTATCATTGTATCTGAATTTTGTCCATAAATAAATAATTTTATAAATTTACTTGTGATATCCTCAATATATCATATGCATGTTATATGAGAAGACAATTTTATATGAAAATGTCTCCACTTCCTTGTTCAATTATATTCTAATTGTATTTCTCTGGCTATCATTGTATCTGGGTTTTTTTTTTCAGAAAACTCTTCAATTTTATATATTATCTTAAGTTATCCACAATTTTATCATACATATGTTGGAGGAAAGTCTTCAATTTTAATCAAAAATGTCTGCACTTCATTTTTAGATTACATTCTAATTGTACTTGTATGCCTACCATTGTATCTGTGAAAATTACAACAAAAATGTTCAATTTTTTAATTTTTCCTATTAATTTCCCTTACTTTGTCAGAAATATGTTATACAAAATCTTCAGTTTTGTCAGAAAATGTCTCCACCTCATTTCCAAATATGTGATAATTCTAATTTTAACATTTTCACATTAATTTCCAAAATTTAATCAGCAATGTTATACAAAAGTCTCCATTTTTATCTGAATACGTCTCCCCTTTCTTTTTCACTTATATTTTAATTGTATTAATATGCCTTTCATTGTATCTGAGATTTTATCAAAAATATCTTCAATTATTTCAGTTTTCCTAGTTATCATCTATTTTATCATACATAAATTAAATGTAAATTTTCAGAGTTAACAAAATATGTATCCACTTCCGTTTTCAATTTTATTCTAATTTTATTTAATTGCATCTGAGTTTTCTTCTGAATAAATTTTAATTTTATCATTTATCCTATGTAATCCTCAATTTTATCATACATACGTTAGCTGAAAGTTTTCAGTTTTAACAGAAAATGTCTCAACTTGGTTTTTCATTTGCATTCTAATTGTATTTGAATGCTTATCATTGCATTTGAATTTTTTTCAAAAATATCTTCAATTTTGTAAATTATCTTAAGTTATCCTCAATTTAATCATACATATGTTAGAGGAAAATCTTCAGTTTTGTAGGAAAATATCTCCGCTGCCTCCTTCATTTATATTCCAAATGTATTTTTATGACTATCATTGTATCTGATTTTTTGTTTTCCAAAATAACTTCAATTTTATAAATTCTTATGTAATCCTCAATTTTAACATATATATGTTAGGGGGAAATCGTCAGTTTTATCAGGAAATGTCTCTATTCCTTCTTTTCAATTACATTCTAATTGTGTTTGTAAGTCTATCATTGTATCTGTGAAAATTACCACAAAAATCTTCAAATTTTACAGTTTTCCTATGAATTTCCATAATTTTAGCAGATATATATTATGCAAAATCCTCAGATTTATCAGAAAATATCTCCACTTCCTTTTAAAACTATATTATTATTTATTTGTATGCCTACCACTTTATCTATGAAAATTACCACAAAAATCTTCAAATTTTAACATTTTCACATGAATTTCCAAAATTTAATGAAAATGTTATACTAAAATATTCTGTTTTATCAGAAAATGTCTCCTTTATTTTTCACTTATTTATATTTGTATTTGTATGCCTTTCATTGTATCTGAGATTTTATCACAATACTCTTCAATTTTATCAATTTTCCTATGTTATCATCCATTTACTTAATCATTCATAAGTTAGATGTAAAGACTCAGAATTAACAGAATATATCTCCTCGTTCTTTTTCAATTGTATTCTATTGGATTTGTATGCCTCATATTGTATCTGAGCTTTCATTTTCAAAAATATCTTCAGAGTTAAAAATCATCTTATGTTATCCTCAAGTTTATCATACATATGTTAGATGAAAATCTTCAGTTTTTTATGAAAATGTCTCCTCCTCCATTTTCAATTTTATTCTAATAGTATTTGTATGCCTCTATCATTGTATCTGAGATTTTTGTAGAGAATATCTTCAATTTAATCAGTTATCCTATGTAATCCTCTATTTTATCATACATATGTTAAGTGAAATTTTTCAGTTTTATGAGAAAATGTCTCATCTTTTTTTTCAAGTGAATTCTAATATTATTTGTAAGCTTATCATTGTATCTGAGCTTTCTTGCAAAAATAATCAATTTTATAAATTGTCCTAAATTTTTCTCAATATTATCACACATATGTTAGAGTAAAATGTTCAGTCTTAAAAGAAAATGGCTCCAGTTCCGTTTTCAATTACATTCTTACTGTAATGGTATGCATATCATTGTATCTGTGAAAATTTCTGCAAAAATTCTCAATTTTTAAATTTTTCCTATGAATTTCCCTTACTTTATGAGAAATATGTTATACAAAATCTTTAGTTTTATCAGAAAATGTCTCCACTTCCTTTTCAATTATCTGATAATTCTATTTGTATTCCTATCAATATATGTGATATTTTTCCAAAAAAATCTTCAATTTGATCAGATATCATATTTAATCCTCAATTTTATCATGCATATTTTAGATGGAATTCTTCAGTTCTATCATAAAATGTCTGCACTTACTTTTTCAATTAAATTATAATTATATTTGTATGGCTATCATTGCATTTGAGTTTTTTCAAAATATCTTCAATTTTGTACCTTATCTTATGTTATCCTCAATTTTATCATACATATGTTAGATGAAATCATCATTATTTTATGAAAATGTCTCCATTTCACTTTTTAATTACATTCTAATTGTTTATATATGCCTACCAAAGTGTCTGAGGTTTCTTTAAAAAATATACAATTTTATAAATTATGTTATGTTATCCTCCTTTTAATCAGACATATATAAAAATCTTCAGTTTTATATGAAAATGTCTCCTGGTCTGATTTAGAGATATTCTAATTGTATTCTTATGCCTATCATTGTATCTGAGTTTTGTCCAAATAAATCTTCAATTTTATCAAATTCTCTAGTAATACTTTATTTTATCATGCATATATTAGATGAAAATCTTCAGTTTTATCAGAAAATGTCTCCAATTCGTTTTTCAGGTGTATTCTAATTGTTTTTCTATGATTATTATTGTATCTTAGTGTTTTTCCAAAAAAATATTTAATTTTATAAATTACCTTATGATATCCTTATTTTACCATATGTATGCTATATGAAAATCTTCAGTTTTATATGTAAATGTCCCCACTTCCTCCTTCAATTATATTCTAAATATATTTCTATGCCTATGATTGTATCTGTGTTTTTTCAAAAAATCTTCAATTTTACAAATTATCCTAAGTTATCCTCAATTTTTCATAATTTAGAAGAAAATCTTCAATTTAAAAAAAAGTCTCCACTTGATTTTTGATTCCATTCAAATAATATTTGTATGCCTACTATTGTATCCTTGAAAATTACCACAAAAATTTTCAATATTTAAATTTTTCTCATGAATTTCCCTTACTTGATCAGTAACATGTTATATGAAATCTTCAGTTCTGTCAGAAAATGGCTGAATTTCTTTTTCTAATATGTGATAATTCTATTTGTATGCCTATCAGTCTATCAGATTTTTTCAAAAAATTCAATTTTATCAGTTATCATATGTAATCCTCAATTTCATGATACATATGTTAGATTAAAATATTCAGTTCTACCAGAAAATATCACCACTTCCATTTACCATTACATTCTAATTCTATTTGGATGCCTATCATTGTATCTGAGTGTTTTTTAAAAAAAAAAACCTAAACTTTTATCAATTATCCTATGTAATCCTCAATTTTAATATGCATACTTTAGATGAAAATCATCAATTCTACCAGAAAATGTCTCCACTTCCCTTTCAATTATATTCTAATTTTATTTGTATGCAGATCATTGTGTCTGAGTATTTTTCCAAGTAAATCTTCAATTTTATCAATTATCTTATGTTATCCTTAATTTTATCATACATATGTTAGATAAGCCTTCAATTCTTTACAAAAATGTGTCCTCTTCCTTTATCAATTATACTCTAGTAGTATTTGTATGCCTATCCTTGTATCTGAGTTTTTGTTTTCCAAAATATCTTAAATTTTATAAATTATCTTATGTTCCCCTCAATTTTAATATACATATGTTAGATGTAAATCTTCACTTTTATTCAAAACTATCTCTATTCCATTTTCAATTACATTCAAATTGTGTTTCTAAGCCTATCATTGTATCCGAGAAAATAAACACAAAAATCTTCAAATTTTACCCTTTCCTATGAATTTCCATAATTTTATGAGATATGATATACAAAATTCTTCAGATTTATCAGAAAATATCTCTACTTCCTTTTTCAACTATATTATTATTTGTATGCCTACCATTGTATCTGTGAAAATTACCACAAAAATCTTCAAATTTTAACATTTTCACTTGAATTTCCATGATTTTATCAGAAACGTAACACAAAAAACTTTAGTTATCAGAAAATGTCTCCACTTTCTTCTTCACTTATACAAAGTTGTATTTGTATACCTTTCATTGTATCTGAGATTTTATCAAAAAAATCTTCAATTTTATCAATTTTCCTACGTTATAATGCATTTTATCAGATAAATTGGATGGAACTCTTCAGAATTAAGAGAATATGTCTCCACTTTTTTAAAACTGTATTCTAATTGTATTTTTATACCTATCATTGTATCTGAGATTTTTTCTGAATAAATCTTCAATTATAACAATTATTGATTGTATTCCTCAATTTTATCATACATATGTTAGATAAAAATCTTCTGTTTTATCAGTAAATGTATCCTCTTCCTTTGTCAATCGTATTCAAATTGTATTTGTATGCTTATCATTTTATCTGAGTTTTTTCATATTGTCTTCAATTTTATAAATTACCCTATTTAATCCCCCATTTTATCACACATATGTTAAATGAAAAACTTCAATTTTATGAGGAAACATCTCGTCTTCCTTTTTCAAATGAATTCTAATAGTCTATGTAAGGTTATCATTGTATCTGAAACTTTTTGAAAATTATCTTCAATTTCATAAATTTTCCTAAGTTTTCCTCAATTTTATCACACATATGTTAGAGGAAATTTTCAGTTTTATAGGAAAATGGCTTCACTTCCTTTTTCAATTACATTCTAGTAGTGTTTTATGCTTACCACTTTATCTGTGAAAATTTTTAAATTTTTCCTATGAATTTTCCTTACTTTATCATAAATATGACATGCAAAACCTTTAGTTTTATCAGTTTCTCCACTTCCTTTCCAATTATCTGACAATTCTATTTGTATGCCTATATATTATGTGAGATTTTTCAAAAAAAATCTTCAATTTTATCAATTTTATCTTATGTAACCCTCAATTTTTTCTCATGCATATTTTTAATGAAAATATTCAGGTCTATCATAAAATGTCTCCTTTACTTTTTGTCAATTGAATTCTAATTATATTTGTATGGCTATCATTGTATTTGAGTTTTTTTAAAATAGTCTTCAGTTTTATACATTATCTTATGTTATCCTCAATTTTAACATACATATGTTAGATGAAAATCTTCAGTTTTTTCAGAAAATATCTCTTTCTTTTTTCAATTACATTCAAATTGTGTATCTGTTAAAATTACCACAAAAATATTCAAATTTTAAAATTTTCTTATGAATTTTCATAATTTTATCCTAAATGTTAAATGTCATGCAAAATTCCTCAGATTTATCAGAAAATATCTCCAATTCCTTTTTCAACTCTATTATTATTTATTTGTATGCCTACCATTGTATCTGTGAAAATTACTGTACAGCTTACTCTCATAAATGCATAAGAAAATCCTACATACTATTGAAACCTGTTGTTCCTGAGTAAAGACAATCACATACTAGTAAGAACTTTGTATGTGCAGTTAGAGGATATCATACATTGTGTGAAATGTTCTTGTTTTCTGCTAAATTAGTCATTTAAATGCATACTGTTTTAAAACATACTAAACGTGTAAATTGTAAAAGAACAAACTTCTCATCATTAGACTTGAATGTAACAAGAACACATTTACCTTATAGTGGGTTTGGTGTTGCATATATGTTTAAACACATTTCCTCTAAGTAAACTGCATTGTACAGCTTTCTTTGACAAATGCATATGAAAATCAAATGTAAGATTGAAATACAGTGTTCCTGAGTAAAGACAATCACATATTAGTAAGAACTTTGCATTTGCAGTTAGAAGTTGTCATACATTGTGCTAAATGTTCTCATTTTCAGCTAAATTAGTCATTTAAATGCATAGTGTTCTAAAACATACTGAACTTGTTAATTGTAAAAGAACAAACTTCTCATCATTAGACCTGAATGTAACAAGAATGCATTCACTTTGTAGTGTGTTTCATGTTTCCTCTAGGTTTAAACACGTTTCCTCCACCTAAACTGCTTTGTACAGCTTTCTCACATAAATGCATATGAAAATCATATACTATTGAAATACAGTGTTGCTGTGTAAAGACAATCACATACTAATAAGAACTCTGTTTGTGCAGTTAGAAGTAATCACACTTTGTCTTACTCAGGGTTTCTTTTTCTGCACAAACATCATGACCAAGAAGCAAGTTGGGGAGGAAATGCTTTATTCAGCTTACACTTCCACACAGCTGTTCATCACTAAAGGAAGCAGTGGATCTAAAGCAGGTCAGGAAGCAGGAGCTGATGCAGAAGCCATGGAGGGATGTTCCTTACTGGCTTTCTTCCCCAGGCTAGCACATATCATGTTTTAAAACTTACCGAACTTTTAAAATGTAAAAGAACAAACTTCTTGCCATTAGACCTGAATATAACATGAATGCATTCACATTGTAGTGTGGTGGTGCATCTAAACACGAATCCTCCATCTCAACTGCATTGTACATCTTTCATAAATGCATATGAAAATCCTATACGCTAATGAAATATAGTGTTCGCGAGTAAAGACAATTACATACTAGTAAGAACTTTGAATGTGCAGTTAGAAGTCATCATACATTGTGCGAAATGTTCTCATTTTCTACTAAATTAATCGTTTAAACGCATAGTGTTTTAAAACTTACTGAACATGTTATTTGTAAAAGAAGAAACTTCTTGTCATTCGACCTGAATGTAACATGAATGCATTCACTTTGTATTGTGTTTGTTGTTGCATCTAGGTTTAAACATGTTTTCTCCATGTAAACTTCATTGTATAGTTTTCACTCATAAATGCATATTAAAATCCTATATATTTTTGAAATACAGTGTTCCCAAGTAAAGACAATCACAAACTAATAAGAACTCTGTATGCTCAGGTAGAAGTTATCATACATGGTGCGAAATGTTCTCATTTTCTGCTAAATTAGTCATTTAAATGCATAGAGTTTTATAACCTATTGAATGTGTTAATTGTAAAAGAACAAACTTCTCATCATTAGACCTGAATGTAACATGACGGCATTCACATTGTAATGTGGTCGGGGGTGCGTCTATGCATAAACACGTTTCCTCCACCTAAACTGCACTGTAGAGCTTTCTCTCATAAATGCATAAGAAAATCCTATATACTATTGAAATACACGAGTAAAGTCAGTCACATACTAGTAAGAATTTTGTATGTGCAGTTAGAAGTTATCATACATTGTGCAAAATGTTCTCATTTTCTGCTAAATTAGTCATTGAAATGCATAGTTTTAAAAATGACTGAACGTGTTAATTGAAAAAGAACAAACTTCACTTCATTAGACTTGAATGTAACATGAATGCATTCACGTTGTAGTGTGTTTTTTGTTGCGTCTGTTTAAAGACATTTATTTTACGTTAACTGCATTATACAGCTTTCTCTGATAAATGCATCTGAAAATCAAATGTAAGATTGAAATATAGTGTTCCCGAGTAAAGACAATCACATACTAGTAAGAACTCTGTATGTGCAGGTAGGAGTTATCATACATTGTGTGAAATGTTCTCGTTTTCTGCTAAATTAGTCCTTTAATTGCATAGTGTTTCAAAACTTACTGTATGTGTTAATTGTAAAAGAATAAACTTCTCATCATTACAACTGAATGTAACATGAATACATTCACTTATAATGTGTTTGGTGGTGCACCTGGGATTAAACACGTTTCCTCCACATAAACTACATTGAACAACTTTCTCTAATAAATGCATATGAAACCCTATTTACTATTGAAATACAGTGTTCCCAAGTAAAGACAATCACATACTCATAAGAACTTTGTATGGGCAGTTAGAAGATATCATACAGTGTGTAAAAATGTTCTGGTTTTCTGCTAAATTAGTTGTTTAATCGCATATTGTCTTAAAACATACTGACATTGTTCATTGTAAAAGAACAATCTGCACATCATTAAACTTGAATGTAACATGAACGCATTCGAGTTGTAGTGTGTTTGGTGTTGCGTCTATGTTTAAACACGTTTCCTCCTCGTAAACTGCATTGTACAGCTTTCTCTGATAAATGCATATGAATATCAGTGTAAGACTGATATACAGTGTTCCCGAGTAAAGACAATCACATACTAAGAAGAACTCTGTATGTGCAGTTAGAAGTTATCATACATTGTGTGAAATGTTCTCCTTTTTTTTTGCTAAATTAGTCATTTAAACACATAGTGTTTAAAAACTTACTGTACATGCTAATTGTAAAAGAAAACACTTCTTGTTATTAGACCTGAATGTAACATGAATGCATTCACATTGTAGTATGGCGGTACATCTATGTTTAAACACAAATCCTCCATCTAAACTGCATTGTACACCTTTCTCTCATAAATGCATATGAAAATCCTATATACTAATGAAATATAGTGTTCCTGAGTAAAGACTATCATATACTAGTAAGAACTTTGAATGTGCACTTAGAAGTCATCATACATTATGTGAAATGTTCTCGTTTTCTCCTAAATTATTTGTTTAAACGCATAGTGTTTTGAAAATTACTTAATGTGTTAATTGTAAAAGAAGAAACTTCTTGTCATTAGACCTGAATGTAACATGAATGCATTCACTTTGTAGTTTTTGTTGTTTCATGTAGGTTTAAATACATCTTCTCCACATAAACTGCATTGTATAGCTTTCACTCATAAGTGCATATGAAAATCCTATATACTGTTGAAATACAGTGTTCCTGAGTAAAGACAATCACGAACTAATAAGATCTCTGTATGCACAGGTAGAAGTTATCATATATGGTGAGAAATTTTCTCATTTTCTGCCAAATTAGTGCTTTAAACACATAGAGTTTTAAAAGTTATTGAACGTGCTAATTGTAAAAGAAAAAAACTTCTCATTAGTCCTGAATGTAACATGAAAGAATTCACATGGTAGTGTGGTTGGTGGTGCTTCTATGTATAAACATGTTCCTTCCACTTAAACTGCACTGTAATGTTTACTCTTATAAATGTACAAGAAAATCATATATGCTATTGAAATACATTGTTACTGAAAAAAGACAATCACATTCTAGTAAGAACTTTGTATGTGCAGTTAGAAATTATCATACATTGTGTGATATGTTCTTGCTCTCTGCTAAATTAGTTGTTTAAATGCATAGTGTTTTAAAATGTACTGAACGTGTTAATTGTAAAAGAACAAACTTCTCTTCATTAGACTTGAATGTAACATGAAAACTTTCACATTGTAGTGTGTTTTTTGTTCCGTCTATTTTTAAACACATTTATTTTAGGTATACTGCATTATACAGCTTTCTCTGATACATGCATCTGAAAATCAAATGTAAGATTGAAATACAGTGTTCCCGAGTGAAGACAATCACATACTGGTAAGAACTCTGTATGTGCAGTTAGAAGTTCTCATACATTGAGCAAAATGTTCTCCTTTTCTGCTAAATTAGTCGGTTAAATGCATAGTGTTTTAAAACTCACTGTACGTGTTAATTGTAAAAGAACAAACTTCTCATCATTACAACTGAATGTAACATGAATGCATTCACTTTGTAGTGTGTTTGGTGGTGCATCTAGGATTAAAAACAATTCCTCCATGTAAACTGAATTGTACAGCTTTCTCTCATAAATGCATATTAAACCCTATATACTATTCAAATACAGTGTTCCTGAGTAAAGACAATCACATACTCGTACGAACTTTGTATGTGCAGTTAGAGAATATCATACATTGTGCAAAATGTTCTCGTTTTCTGCTAAATTACTCGTTTAAAAGCATAGTGTTTTAAAACTTACTGAAATTGTTAATTGTAAAGAACAAAATTCTCATTAGACTTGAATGCATCATGCATGCATTCACGTTGGAGTGTGTTTTTTATTGTGTCTATGTTTAAACAAGTTTCCTCTATGTAAACTGCATTGTACAGCTTTCTTTGATAAATGCATATGAAAATCAAATGTAAGATTGAAATACAGTGTTCCCAAGTAAAGACAATCACATACTAGTAAGAACTTTGTGTGTGCAGTTAGAAGTCATCATACATTGTGTGAAATGTTCTCATTTTCTGCTAAATTAGTCGTTTCAACATATAGCGTTTTAAAACTTACTGAAATTGTTAAGTGTAAAAGAACAAAATTCTTCTCATTAGACTTGAATGTAATATGAATTCATTCAAGTTGTAGTGTCTTTGGTGTTGTGTCTATGTTTAAACACATTTCCCTCTTAAACTGCATTGTACCCCTTTCTCTGATAAATGCATATGAATATCAAATGTATGATTGACATACAGTGTTCCCAAGTAAAGACAATCACAAACTGGTAAGAACTTTGTATGTGCAATTAGAAATTATCATACATTGTGCAAAATGTTCTCATTTTCTACTAAATTACTTGTTTAAACGCATTGTTTTAAACTTTTCAGAACATGTTAATTGTAAAAGAACAAACTTCTCCTCATTACAACTGAATGTAACATAAATGCATTCAGTTTGTAGTGTGTTTGGTGGTGCGTCTACGTTTAAATGGGTTTCCTCTATGTAAACTATATTGTAGAGCTTTCTTTCCTAAATGCATATGAAAATCTTATATACTATTGAAAGACAGTGTTCCAGAGTAAAGGCAATCACATACTAAAAGAACTCTGTATGTGCAGTTGGAAGTTATCATATATTGTGCGAAATGTTCACATTTTGGGCTAAATTATTCGTTTAAATGCATAGTGTTTTAAAACTTATTGAACATGTTAATTGTAAAAGAACAAAATTCTCTTCATAAGACTTGAATGTAACATGAATGCATTCAGATTGTAGTGTGTTTGGTGGAGCATCTATATATAAACACGTTTCCTCCAGCTAAACTGCATTGTACAGCTTTCTCTCATAAATGCATAAGAAAATCATATATACTACTGAAATACATTTTTCCCGAGTAAAGACAATCACATACTAGTAAGAACTTTGCATATGCAGTTAAAGGATATCATACATTGTGCAAAATTTTCTCGTTTTCTCCAGAATTAGTCATTTAACGCATAGTGTTTTAAAACTTACTGAATGTTTATTGTAAAAGAAGAAACTTCTCATCATTAGACCTGAATGTAATATGAATGCATTCAATTTGTATTGTGTTTGTTGTTTCATGTAGATTTAAACATGTCTTCCCCATGTAAACTGCATTGTATAGCTTTCACTCCTCAATGCATATGAAAATCCTATATACTGATGAAATACAGTGTTCCCAAGTAAAGATAATCACGAACTAATAAGAAGTCTGTATGCACAGGTAGAAGTTAACATACATGTTGAGAAATTTTTTCTTCTAAATTAGTCATTTAAATGCATAGTGTTTTAAAACATGCTGAACGTTTTAATTGTAAAAAACAAACCTCTTCATTAGAATTGAATGTAATATGAATGCATTCACGTTGTAGTGTGTTTTTGTTGAGTCTATGTATAAACACGTTTATTTTACGTGAACTGCATTATACAGCTTTCTCTGATAAATGAATATAAAAATCAAATGTAATATTGAAATATAGTGTTCCAGAGTAAAGACAATCATATACTAGTAAGATCTCTTTATGTGCAGTTAGAATTTATCATAGAATGTGTGAAATGTTCTTGTTTTCTGCTAAATTAGTCGTTTAAATGCATAGTGTTTTAAAGCTTACTGTACGTGTTAATTGTAAAAGATCAAACTTCTCGTCATTACAACTGAATGTAACATGAATGCATTCACTTTGTAGTGTGTTTGGTGATGCGTCTAGGTTTAAACAAGTTTCCTCCATGTAAACTATATTGTAGAGCTTTCTCTCCTAAATGCATATGAAAATCCTATATACTATTGAAATACAGTGTTCCCGGGTAAAGACAATCAGATACTAATAAGAACTCTGTATGTGCAGTTAGAAGTTATCATACACTGTGGGAAATGTTCTCCTTTTCTGCCAAGTAATTCGTTTAAACACATAGTGTTTTAAAACTTACTGAACGTGTAATTGTAAAAGAACAAACTTCTAGTCAATAGACCTGAATGTAACATGAATGCATTCACATTGTAGTATGATTGGTCATGCTTCTATGTATAAACACGTTTCCTCCAAGTAAACTGCACTGTACAGCTTACTCTCATAAAAGCTTAAAAGTCATATATACTATTGAAATACATTGTTCTCAAGTAAATACAATCACATGCTAGTAAGGACTTTGTATGTGCAGTTCAAGGATATCATACATTGTGCCAAATGTTTTCGTTTTCTGCTAAATTAGTCATTTAAACGCATAGTGCTTTAAAACTTACTGGAAGTGTTAATTGTAAAAGAACAAAATTCTCCTCATTAGACTTGAATGTAACATGAATGCATTCACATTGTAGTGTGTTTGGTGTTGAGTTCATGTTTAAACACATATCCTCTACATAAACAGCATTGTACAGCTTTCTTTGATAAATGCATATGAAAATCAAATGTAAGATTGAAATACAGTGTTCCCTTTTATAGACAATTACATAATAGTAAGAACTTTGTATGTGCAGTTAGAAGTTACCATACATTGTGCTAAATGTTCTCGTTTTCAGCTAAATTAGTCATTTAAATGCATAGTGTTTTTAAACTTTCTGAACGTGCTAATTGTAAAAGAACAAACTTATTGTGAATAGACCTGAATGTAACATGAATGCATTCACTTTGTGTTTGGTGTTTCCTCTAGTTTTAAGCACGTTTCCTCCATGTAAACTGTATTGTACAGCTTTCTCTCATAAATGCATATGAAAATCCTATATACTGTTGAAATACAGTGTTGCCGAGTAAAGACAATCACAAACTAATACGAACTCTGTATGTGCAGTTAGAAGTTATCACACTTTGTCTTAGTCAGGGTTACTTTTTTCTGCACAAACATCTTGACCAAGAAGCAAGTTGGGGAGGAAATACTTTATTCAGCTTACACTTCCACACAGCTGTTCATCACTAAAGGATGTAAGCATTGGAACTCAAGGAGGTCAGGAAGCAGAATCTGATGCAGAGATCATGGAGGGATTTTCCTTACTCGCTTGCTTCCCCTGGCTTGCACAGCCTGCTCTCATACAGAACCCAATACCAGCAAGAGATTGTACCACTCACAAGGGGCCTTCCCCACTTGATCACTAATTGAGAAAATGCCCCGCAGCTGGATCTCATGGAGGAACGTCCCCACCTGAAGATCCTTTTCCTATGATAACTCCACCCTGAGTCATGTTGACACACAAAACAAGCCAGTAAATACATTGTGTGAAATGTTCTTGTTTTCTGCTAAATTACTCTTTTAAATGCATTGTGTTTTAAAACTTACTAAACTTATAAATTGTAAAAGAACAAACTTCTCTCCATTAGACCTGAATGTAACATGAATGCATTCACATTGTAGTGTGGTGGTGCGTCTATGTTTAAACACAAATCCTCCATCTAAACTGGATTGTACATCTTTCTCTCATAAATGCATATGAAAATCCTATACACTAATGAAATACAGTGTTCCTGAGTAAAGACAATCACATACTAGTAAGAACTTTGAATGTGCAGTTAGAAGTCATCATACATTGTGTAAAATGTTCTCGTTTTCTGCTAAATTAGTCGTTTAAACGCATAGTGTTTTAAAACTTACTGAACGTGTTAATAGTAAAAGAGCAAACTTTTCGTCATTCGACCTGAATGTAACATGAATGCATTCACTTTGTATTGTGTTTGTTGTTGCATCTAGGTTTAAATACATTTTCTCCAAGTAAACTTCATTGTAAAGCTTTCACTCCTAAATGCATATTAAAATCCTATATACTGTTGAAATACAGTGTTCCCGAGTAAAGACAATCATGGACTAATAAGAACGCTGTATGCGCAGGTAGAAGTTATCATACATGATGTGAAACTTTCTTGTTTCCTGCTAAATTAGTGGTTTAAACGCATAGAATTTTAAAACTTATTGAATGCTCTAATTGTAAAAGAAAAAACTTCGTGTCATTAGACCTGAATGTAACATGAATGCATTCTCATTGTATTGTGGTTGGTGGTGCCTCTATGTATAAACAGGTTTCCTCAAATTAAACTGCAATGTACAGCTTATTCTCATAAATTCATAAGAAAATCATATATACTATTGAAATACTTTGTTCCCTAAAAAGACAATCACATTCTAGTAAGAACTCTGTATGTGCAGTTAGAAGTTATCATCCATTTTGTGAAATGTTCTCCTTTTCTGCTAAATTAGTCATTTAAAGGCATTGTATTTTCAAACTTACTGAATGTGTTAATAGTAAAAGAACAAACTTTTCGTCATTAGACCTGAATATAATATGAATGCATTCACTTTGTAGTGTGTTTGTTGTTGCGTCTAGGTTTAACACATTTTCTCCATGTAAACTCATTGTATAGCTTTCACTTCTAAATGCATATGAAAATCCTATATACTGTTGAAATACAGTGTTCCAGAGTAAAGACAATCATGGATTAATAAGAACTCTGTATGCACAGGTATAAGTTATCATACATGGTGCAAAATTTTCTCGTTTTCAACTAAAAGAGTGGTTTAAGCACATAGAGTTTTAAAACTTATTGAATGGGCTAATTGTAAAAGAAAAAACTTCTCGACATTAGATATGAATATAACATGAATGCATTCATATTGCAGTGTGGTTGGTGTGCCTCTATGTATAAACACGTTTCCTCCACTTAAACTGCACTGTACAGCTTACTCTCATAAATGCATAAGAAAATCATATATACTATTGAAATACTTTGTTCCTGAAAAAAGACAATCACATACTAGTAAGAACTTTGTATGTGAAGTTAGAAGTTATCATACATTGTGTGAAATGTTCTCGCTTTCTGCTAAATTAGTTGTTTAAATGCACAGTATTTTAAAACGTACTGAACGTGTTAATCGTAAAAGAACAAATTTCTCTTCATTAGACTTGAATGTAAAATGAATGCATGCACGTTGTCGTGTGTTTTTTGTTGCGTCTATGTTTAACCACGTTTATTTTATGTAAACTGCATTATACATCTTTCTCTGATAAATGCCTATGAAATTCAAATGTGAGATTGAAATACAGTGTTCCCGAGGAAAGACAATCACATACTAGAAAGAACTCTGTATGTGCAGTTAGAAGTTATCAAACATTGTGTGAAATGTTCTCTTTTTCTGCTAAATTAGTCATTTAAATGCATTGTGTTTTAAACCAT
This sequence comes from Apodemus agrarius, assembly GCA_964023405.1. Lineage (NCBI taxonomy): Eukaryota > Metazoa > Chordata > Mammalia > Rodentia > Muridae > Apodemus > Apodemus agrarius. Next base: position 27,261,586 of record OZ030027.1, on the reverse strand, counting down.
ATTGAACGTGTTAATTGTAAAAGAACAAACTCATTACAACTGAATGTAAAATGAATGCATTCACTTTGTAGTGTGTTTGGTGGTGCACCTAGGTTTAAACACGTTTCCTCCACGTAAACTATATTGTAGAGCTTTCTCTTCTAAATGCATTTGAAAATCCTATATGCTATTGAAATACAGTGTTCCCAAGTAAAGACAATCACATACTAGTAAGAACTCTGTATGTGCAGGTAGAAGTTATCGTGCATTGTGCGAAATGTTCTCGTTTGCTGCTAAGTCTTTTAAATGCATAGTGTTTTAAAACTTATTGAACGTGCTAATTGTAAAAGAACAAACTTCTCATCATTAGACTTGAATGTAACATGAATGCATTCACATTGTAGTTTGGTGTTTCATCTATGTTTAAACATGTTTCCTCTAAGTAAACTGCATTATACAGCTTTCTTTGATAAAAACCTAAGATAATCAAATGTAAGATTGAAATACAGTGTTCCCGAGTAAAGATAATCACATACTAGTAAGAACTTTGTATGTGCAATTAGAAGTTATCATGCATTGTGCTAAATGTTCTTGTTTTCAGATACAGTTAGAATATAACAAAAAGAGACTTGGAGACATTTTCATATAAAACTGAAGATTGTCATCTAATATATGTATGATAAAAATGAGGATAACAACATAATTTATAAAATTGATGACTTTTTTGCAAAAGATTCAGATACAATGATAAGCTTACAAAAACGATTAAAATTCAATTGAAAATGGAGGACAAGACGTTTTTTCATAAAACTGAATAGTTTCATTTAACATTGTATGAGAAAATTTTGGATTCCATAGGATAACTGATTAAGTTGATGATAGTCTCTCGAAAATTCTCAGATACAATGATAGGCAAATAGAATTAGAATATAATTCAAAAAGGAGGTGGAGACATTTTTGTATAAAACAGAAGATTTTCATCTAACATATATGATAAAATTGTGGATAACATAAGATAATTTTTAAATCTGAAGATATTTTTGAAAAAGGAAGCTAAGATACAAAGATAGGCATACAAATTCAGTTAGAATACAATTGAAAAAGGAACTGGACACATTTTGTGATGGAACTGAAGATTTTCATCTAACATGTATGATAAAATAGAGGATTAATAGGGTAATTGATAAAATTGAAGATTTATTTGGACAAAACTCAGATACAATGATAGGTATAAAAATACAACTCAAATATAACTCAAACAGATGTGGAGACATTTTCATATAAAACTGATGATTTTCATCTAATATATGTATAATATAAATGAGGATAACATAACATAATTTATAAAATTGAATATTAAAAAACAGATACAATGATAGGCCTAGAAATACAATTAGAATACAATTGAAAAACGAAGTGGATAAATTTTCTGAAAAAAGATTTTCACCTACCATATGTATGATAAAATAGAGGATTTATATGGTAATTGATAAAATTGAAGATTTATTTGGACAAAACACAGATACAATGATAGGCATAAAAATACAATTAGAATATAACTCAAGCAAAAGTGGAGCTATTTTCGTATAAAACTGAAGATTTTCATCTAATGTATGTATAATATAAATGAGGATAACATTGCATAATTTATAAAACTGAAATTTTAAAAACACAAATACAATGATAGGCATCGAAATACAATTAGAATACAATTGAAAAACGAATTGGATAAATTTTCTGAAAAAACTGATGATTTTCATCTACCATATGTATGATAAAATAGAGGATTAATAGGGTGATTGATAAAATTGAAGATTTATTTGGACAAAACTCAGATACAATGATAGGCATAAAAATACAATTAGAATATAACTCAAACAGACGTGGAGACATTTTCATATAAAACAAGATTTTCATCTAATGTATGTGTAATAAAAATGAGGATAACAAGATAATTTATAAATTTGAAAATTAAATAAAACACTGATAAAACGACATGCATATAAAAACAATTAGAATGCAACTGAAAGAGGAAGTGGAGACATTTTTGTAAAGAACTGAAGATTTTCAGCTAACATATATATGATAAAATTTAGGATAACAAAAGATAATGTATAAAATTGAAGATGTTTTTTTAAAAACTCAAATACAATGATAGCCATAAAATTATAATTAGAATTCAATTGAAAAAGTAAGTGGAGATATTTTAAAATAGAACTGAATATCTTTATCTAATATATGCATGATAAAATTGAGGATTACATAGGATATCTGATAAAATTGAAAATTTTTTTGTAAAATCTCAGATACAATGGTAGGCATACAAATACAATTTGAATATAATTGAAAAAGGAGGTGAAGACATTTTTGTATAAAACTGAAGATTTTCATCTAACACATGTATGATAAAATTGAGGATAATATAAGATAATTTTTTAATCTGAGGATATATTTGAAAAAGAAAACTCAGATACAATGATAGGCATAAAAATACAATTAGCATACAATTGAAAAAGGAACTGGACACATTTTGTGATAGAACTGAAGATTTTCATCTAACATATTTATGATAAAATTAAGAATTACATAGGATAACTGATAAAAATGAAGATTTTCTTTGAAATTTTTCAGATAAAATGATAGGCATACAAATACAATTATCACCTAATTGGAAAAGGAAGTGGAGACATTTTCTTATAAAACTGAAGATTTCATATAACATATTTCATATTAATTAGTGATATTCACAGGAAAAATTTTAAATTGAAGATTTTTGTGGTAATTTTCACAGATACAATGGTACACATACATATACAATTAGAATGCAATTGCAAAAAGAAGTGGAAACATTTTTCTGTAAAACTGCAGATTTACCTCTACTATATGTATTATAAAATTGAGGATAACCTAAGGTAATTTATAAAATTGAAAATATTTTGAAAAAATTCAGATGCAATGATAAGCATAGAAATACAATTTGAATACAATAGAAAAAAGAGGATACATTTTCTGACAAAACTGAAGATTTTTATCTAACATGTGCAATAACACTGAGGATTACATACGATAATTGATAAAATTGAAGATTTATTCAGAAAAATCTTGGATACAATGATAGGCATAAAATTCAATTAGAATACAGTTGAAAAGGAGGTGGAGACATATTCTATTAATTCTGAACATTTACATCTAACTTATATGATAAAATGGGTAATAACAGGAAAATTGAATTTTTTTGATAAAATCTCAGATAAAATGAGAGCCATACAAATACAATTATAAATAAGTGAAAAAGAAAGTGGAGACATTTTCTGATAAAACTGAAGATTTTTGTGTAACATTTCTGATAAAATTATGGAAATTCATGTGAAAATCTTAAAATTTGAAGATTTTTGTGGTAATTTTCACAGATACAATGGTAGGCATACAAATAAATAATAATATAGTTGAAAAAGAAAGTGGAGATATTTTCTGATAAATCAGAAGTATTTTGCATAACATTTCTCATAAAATTATGGAAATTCATAGGAAAAGTGAAAAATTTGAAGATTTTTGTGCTAATTTTCACAGATACAATGATAGGCTTACAAACACAATTAGAATGTAATTTAAAAAGGAATAGAGATATTTTCTGATAAAACTGAAGATTTTCATTTAACATATGTATGTTAAAATTGAGGATAACAAGATAATTTATAAAATTGAAGATATTTTGGAAAACAAAAACTCAGATACTCGTCATTAGACCTGAATGTAATATGAATGCATTCACTTTGTAGTGTGTTTGTTGTTGTGTCTAGGTTTAAACAGGTTTTCTCCACATAAACTGCATTGTATAGCTTTCACTCCTAAATGCATATGAAAATCCTATATACTTACTGTTGAAATACAGTGTTCCCCAGTAAAGACAATCACGGACTAATAATAACTTTGTATGTGCAGAATGAAGTTATCATTACATGGTGCGAAATTTTCTCATTTTCTGCTAGATTAGTCATTTTAATGCATAGAGTTTTAAAACTTATTTAACGTACTAATTGTAAAAGAAAAAACTTCTCGTCATTAGACCTGAATGTAAAATGAATGCCTTCACATTGTAGTGTGGCCGGGGGTGAGTCTATGTATACTCATGTTTCTTCCACCTAAACTGCACTGTACAGTTTCTCTCATAAATGAGTAAGAAAATCATATATACTATTAAAATACATTGTTCCTGAGTAAAGACAATCAATACTAGTAAGAACTTTGTATGTGCAGTTAGAAGTTATCACACATTGTGTGAAATGTTCCCATTTTCTGCTAAATTAGTCGTTTAAATGCATAGTGTTTTAAAACTTACTGAACGTGTTAATTGTAAATGAACAAACTTCTCTTCACTAGACCTAAATGTAACATGAATGCATTCACGTTGTAGTGTTTTTTTGTTGCGTCTATGTTTAAACACATTTAATTTATGTAAACTGCACTACACAGCTTTCTCTGATAAATACATATGAAAATCAAATGTAAGATTGAAATACAGTGTTCCCAAGTAAAGACAATCACATACTAGTAAGAACTCTGTATGTGCATGTAGAAGTTATCATACATTGAGCGAAATGTTCTCGTTTTCTGCTAAATTAGTAGTTTAAACGCATAGTGTTTTGAAGCTTACTGTACGTGTTAATTGTAAAAGAACAAACTTCTTGTCATTACAACTATATGTAACAGGAATGCATTCACTTTGTAGTGTGTTTGGTGCTTCCTCTAGGTGCAAACATGTTTCCTCCTCATAAACTGCATTGTACAGCTTTCTCTGATAAATGCATATGAATATCTAATGTAAGATTGATATACAGTGTTCCCGAGTAAAGACAATCACATACTGGTAAGAACTTTGTATGTGATATTAGAAGTAATCATACATTGTGCGAAATGTTCTCGTTTTCTTGTAAATTAGTTGTTTAAACACACTTTGTTTTAAACCTTACTGAACGTGTTAATTGTAAAAGAAAATCTCCTCATTACAACTGAATGTAACATGAATGCATTCACTTTGTAGTGTGTTTGGTGGTGCATCTAGGTTTAAACAAGTTTCCTCCATGTAAACTATATTGTAGAACTTTCTATCCTAAATGCATATGAAAATCCTATATACTGTTGAAATAGAGTGTTCCCAAGTAAAGACAATCACATACTAATAAAAACTCTGTATGTGCATGTAGAAGTTATACATTGTGGGAAATGTTCTCGTTTTCTGCTAAGTAACACAGAGTGTTTTAAAACTTACTGAACTTCTCATTGTAAAAAAACAAACTTCTTGTCAATAGACCTGAATGGAACATGAATGCATTCACATTGTAGTGTGGTTTGTCATGCTTCTATGTATAAACACGTTTCCTCAACTAAACTGCAGTGTACAGCTTACTCTCATAAATGCATAAGAAAATCATATATACTATTGAAATACATTGTTTCTGAGTAAAGACAATCAAATACTAGTAAGAACTTTGTATGTGCAGTTCAAGGATATCATATATTGTGCAACATGTTTTTGTTTTGTGCTAAATTACTCATTTAAATGCATAGTGCTTGAAAACTTACTGAAACTGTTAATTGTAAAAGAACAAACTTCTCTTCATTAGACTTGAATGTAAAATGAATGCATTCACTTTGTAGTGTCGTTGGTGTGTCCATGAGTAAACATGTATCCTCTACATAAACTGCATTGTACAGCTATCTTTGATAAATGCATATGAAAATCAAATGTAAGATTGAAATACAGTGTTCCCGTATAAAGACAATCACATACTAGTAAGAACTTTGTGTGTGCAGTTAGAAGTCATCATACATTGTGTGAAATGTTCTTGTTTTCTGCTAAATTAGTCATTTAAACGCATAGTGTTTTAAAAATTACTGAACTTGTTAATTGTAAAAGAACAAACTTTTCATTATTAGACTTGAATGCAACATGAATGCATTCACTTTGTTTTGTATTTGGTGTTTCCTCTGGGTTTAAACATGTTTCCTCCATGTAGACTGCATTGTACAGCTTTCTCTCACAAATGCATATGAAAATCCTATATACTATTGAAATACAGTGTTGCTGAAAAAAGACAATCATATACTAATAACTCTGTATGTGCTGTTAGAAGTAATGACACTTTGTCTTACTCAGGGTTTCTTTTCCTGCACATCATGACCAAGAAGCGAGTTGGGGAAGAAATGCTTTATTCAGCTTACACTTCCACACAGATGTTCATCACTAAAGGAAGCAAGCAGTGGAACCAAAGCAAGTCAGGAAGCAGGAGCTGATGCAGAGGCCATGGAGGGATATTCCTTACTGGCTTGCTTACCCTGGTTTGCACAGCCTGCTCTCTTACAGAACCCAATACCCCAAGAGATGGTACCACTCACAAGGGGCCTTCCCCACTTGATCACTAATTGAGAAAATGCCCCGCAGCCGGATCTCATGGAGGAACGTCCCCACCTGAAGATCCTCTTCCTATGATAACTCCACCCTGAGTCAAGTTGACACACAAAACAAGCCAGTAAATACACTGTGCGAAATGTTCATGTTTTCTGGTAAATTACTCTTTTAAATGCATCGTGTTTTAAAACTTACTGAACTTGTAAATTGTAAAATAACAAACTTCTCACCATTAGACCTGAATGTAACATGAATGCATTCACATTGTAGTGTGGTGGTGCATCTATGTTTAAAAACGAAAAATCCACCTAAACTGCATTGTATATCTTTCTCATAAATGCAGGTGACAATCCTATATACTAATGAAATACAGTGTTCCCGAGTATCAACCATCACATATTAGTAAGAACTTTGAAAGTGCAGTTAGAAGTCATCATACATTGTGCGAAATGTTCTCGTTTTCTGCTAAATTGCTCGTTTAAACGCATAGTGTTTTAAAATAAACTGAACCTGTTCGTTGTTAAAGAACAAACTTCTTATCATTAGACCAGAATGTAATATGAATGCATTCACTTTGTAGTGTGTTTGTTGTTGCGTCTTGGTTTAAACACATTTTCTCCACATAAACTACATTGTATGGCTCTCACTTGTAAATGCATATAAAAATCCTATTTATTGTTGAAATATAGTGTTCCCGAGTAAAGACAATCATGAACTAATAAGAACTCTGTATGCACAGGTAGAAGTTATCATACATGGTGCGAAATTTTCTCATTTTCTGCTTAATTAGTCGTTTAAACACATAGTTTTAAAACTTATTGAATGTGATAATTGTAAAAGAAAAAAACTTCTCATTATTAAACCTGAATCTAACATGAATGCATTCACATTGTAGTGTGGTTGGGGGTGTGTCTATGTACAAACACATTTCCTCCACCTAAACTGTACTGTACAGCTTTCTCTCATAAATCCATATGAAAATCCTATATACTAATGAAATAGAGTGTTCCCAAATAAACACAAACACATACTAGTAATAACTTTGTATGTGCAGTTACAAGTTATCATACATTGTGCAAAATGTTCTCATTTTCTGCTAAATTAGTCCTTTAATTGCATAGTGTTTTAAATCGTTCTGAAAGTGTAAATTGCTGTTTAATGCAGTTTACGTGAAGGAAACGTGATTAAACAAAGACGCAACACCAAACACACTACAACCTGATTGGATTCACGTTACATTCAGGTCTAATAGTGAGAAGTTTGTTCTTTTACAATTACCGTAGCAATCCTTTATTTTATACATATGTTAGATGAAAATCTTCAGTTTAATCAGAAAATGTCTATACTTCATTTTTTCAGTTGTATTCTAATTGTATTTTTATGCCTATCATTGTATCTGAGTGTTTTTCCAAAAAAAATCTTTAATTTTATAAATTACCTTGATATCCTCATTTTATCATGTGTGTTATATGAAAATCTTCAGTTTTATATAAAAATGTCTCCACATTCTCCTTCAATTATATTCTCAAAGTATTTGTATGCCTGTCATTGTATCTTAGTTTTTTCTCAAAAAAAATGTTCAATTTTATAATTTACCTTAATTTATCCTCACTTTTATCATAGATATTTTAGAGGAAATTTTTCAATTTTAAATAAAACTATTGGCATTCCCTACTCCCCGAAGCCAATGCAGGCATCCTTGCAGCTGTCTGGACAGAGAGAACTGAACCAGGAACCCATGATATCCAGAATTTGGGTTCACTGGTGACTCAAGGCCTCCAGGCAGCGATCTGGGCAGAGCAGCAGTTCCTGGGTCCTAACCAGGCTTAGGTTCTGTGCCCTGATTGGGACACTGCACTCTGCGCAACTGCAGCCATCATGGTGGCGACTGCTTGGATTGAACGGGCAGAACCAGAAAATACACCAGGGGTCTAACAGCACCCTAGAGGAGAACAACACATCAGCAATCTGTGCCAGGGGAAACCCAGTCATCAGTGTTGGGGAAATACCTTACAAGCCCACAGGAGGTTCAAGCACCAGCTAGTGACTACAGGACAAACTAAGGCCAGAGAGAACCAGATGGCAAAAGGCAAATGTAGGAATGTTACTAACAGAAATCAAGGCAATATGGCAGCATCCAAACCCAGTTCCCTGACAGCAGTAAGTCCTGGTTACCACAACACACCAGAAAAAAACAAGATATGGATCTAAAATCACTGGTCAGGATGCTGATAGCAGAACACATAGATAAATCTTTTAAAGAAATACAGGAGAAATGGATCAAAAATTAGAAGCCCTTACAAGGCAAACACAAAAGTCTTTTAAAGAAATTCAAGAGAATATAGATAAAAAATAGAAGCCAATAAGGAGGAATTACAAAAATCACTTAAAGAAATACAGGAGAATGTGGGTCAACAAGTAGAAGTCATGAAAGAGGAAACAGAAAAATCTCTTAAAGAACCACATGAAAATACAAACAAGCAAGCGGTAGATCTGAGCAAAACCATCCAGGATCTAAAAACAGAAGTAGAAACAACTAAGAAATCGCAAAGGAAGACAACTTTGGAGATAGAAAACCTTGGGAAGAAATCAGGGGACATAGATGCAAATATCAACAATAAAATACAAGAGATAAAAGAATCTCAGATGCTGAAGATACCATAGAAACCATTGATTCACCAGTCCAAGAAAATGCAAAAAGCAAAAAGCTTGTAACCCAAAACATCCAGGAAATCCAGGACAAAATGAGAAGACCAAACCTAAAGATTATAGGCATAGGTGAGAGGGAAGATATACAACTTAAAGGGCCAGCAAATATCTTCTACAAAGTTATGGAAGAAAACTTCCCCAACCTTAAGAGAGAGATTCCCATGAATACACAAGAAGCCTACAGAACTCCAAACAGACTGTACCAGAACAGAAATACCTCCCATCACATAATAATCAAAATCCCAAATGTACTAAACAAAGAATACTAAAGGCAGTAAGAGAAAAGGCCACAGAGCATATAAAGGAAGACCTATCAGGATTACAACAGACTTCTCAACTGAGATCATGAAATCTAGAAGATCCTGGGCAGATATCAGGAGGACTCTAAGAGAACTAAAAATTTCAGCCAAAACTACTATACCCAACAAAACTGTCAATCTTCATAGATGGAGAAAACAAGGTATTCCATGAAAAAACCAAATGTGTACATTATCTTTCCACAATGCAGGCTTACAAAGGATAATAGGGGAAAAACACCAACACAAGGAGGGAAACCACACCCCAGAAGAAGCAAGATAGAAATCCCCTCTCATCAAACCCAAAAGAAGATAACCACTCAAATATACAAAAATGACGTCAAAAATGTCAGGAAGTAATAATTACTATTCCTTAATATTTCTTAACATCATTGGACTCAATTCCCCAATAAAAGGACATAGACTAACAGACTGGATATGGGAACAGGACCCTACATTTTGCTGCATACAGGAAACACATCTCAGTGTCAAAGTCAAACACTACCTTAGATTAAAATGCTGGAGGACAATTTTACAAGCAAATGGTCTCAGGAAACAAGCTGGAGTATCTATTCTAATATCAGATAAAATTGACTTTCAACCTAAAGTCATCAAAAGAGACACAGGAGGTCACTTCTTGCTGGTCAAAGGAAAAATCCACCAAGAAGAACTCTCAATTCTGAACAGCTATGCTCCAAATGCAAGGGCAACTTCATTTGTAAAAGAAACTTTACTAAAGCTCAAAGCTCACATTGCACCTAAAACAATAACTGTGGGTGACTTCAACACTCCACTATCCTCAATGGACCGATCGGGAAACCAGAAACTAAACAGGGACACAGTGAAACTTATTGAAGCTTTGGACCAATTGGATTTAATATATATATAAAATTCCATCCCAAAGCAAAAGAATAAAAGAATATAGCTTTTTCTCAGCACTGCATGATACCTTCGTCAAAATTGATCATATAATTAATTGGTCACAAGACAGATGTCTACAAATACAAGAAGCTTGATCTAATCCCATGCCTCCTATTAGATCACTGTGGAGTAAAAGTGGTCTTCAATAGCAAGAACAACAATAGAAAGCCCACATACAGATGGAAACTGAACAATACTTTATTCAATGACACCTTGGTCAAGGAAGAAATAAAGAAAGAACTCAAATACTTTTTAGAATTCAATGTAAATGAAGGTACAACCTATTCAAATCTATGGGACACAATGGAAGCAGTGCTAAGAGGAAAACTCATAGCCCTGAGCGCCTCCAAAAAGAAACTGGAAAGAGCATACACTAGCAGTATGACAGCACACCTGAAAGCCCTGGAGCACAAAGAAGCTAATTCTCCCAGGAAGAGTAGAAGACGGGAAATCATCAAACTAAGGGCTGAAATCAATCAAGTAGAAACAAAGAGAACCATACAAAGAATCAACAAAACCAGGAGCTGTTTCTTTGAGAAAATCAACACCATAGATAAACCCCATGAAATCCTCAATTTTATCATACATGTTTAAGGAAAATGTTCAATTATAAATAAATATGTCTCCACTTCATTTTTCATTACATTCTAATTGAATTTGTATGCCTACTATTGTATCTGTTGAAATTACCATAAAAATTTTCAGTTTTTAAATGTTTCCTCTGAATTTCCCTTACTTAATCAGTAAAGTCTATTTGTATGCTTATCATTGTATCTGAGTTTTTTCCTAAAAATATCTTCAATTTTATCAGTAATTATATGTAATCCTCAATTTTATAATATATGTTAGATTAAAATCTTCAGTTCTACCAGAAAATATCTCCACTTCCCTTTTCAATTATATTCTAATTATATTTGGATGCCTATCATTGTCTCTTTTTTATTTTTCAAAAAAAATCTAAAATTTAATTAGTTATCCTATTTAATCCTCAATTTTATCGGGCATATTTTAGATGAAAAACTTCAGTTCTATCAGAAAATATCTCTACTTCCCGTTTCAATTATATTCTAATTTTATTTGTATGGAGATCATTGTATCTGAGATTTTTCCAAATAAATCTCCAATTTTATCAATTATCTCATGTAATCAATTTTATCATACATATGTTAGATGAAAATCTTCAGTTCTTTACAAAAATGTGTCTTCTTCCTTTTTCAATAATACTCTAGTTGTGTTTGTATGCCTTTCCTTGTATCTGAGTTTTTGTTTTCCAAAATATCTTCAATTTTATAAATTACCTTAATTTATCCTCAATTTTATCATACATATGTTAGAGGAAAATCACCAGTTTTATAGGAAAATGTCCTATGATGAAATCGTTAGTTTTATCAGAAAATGTCTCCATTTCCTTTTTAATTATCTGATAATTCTACTTTTATGCCTATCATTGTATGCGAGATTTTTCCAAAAAAATCTTCAATTTTATCAGATATCCTATATAACCCTCAATTTCATCATGCATATTTTAGATTAAAAGTTTCAATTATATCATGAAACGCCTCCACTTCCATTTTCAATTGAATTCTAATTATATTTGTTTGGCTATCATTGTATTTGAGTTTCTTCAAAAAAAATCTTCAATTTTATACATTATCTTACATTATCCTCAATTTTGTCATACATATGTTAGACGAAAATCTTAATTACTTTACAAAAATGTCTCCACTTCCATTTTCAATTACATTCTAATTGTTTTTATATGCCTATCAATGTATCTGAGTTTTTTTAAAGTATTCAATTTTTCAAAATATGATATGTTGTCCTCATTTTTATCATACATATATTAGATGAAAATCTGTATTATATGATAATGTCTCCACATCTCTTTTAGTTATGTTCTAATTGTATTTCTATGCCTATCATTGTATCTCAGTGTTTTTCCAAACAAGCTTTAAGTTTATTAAGTTACTTACGATATCTTCATTTTATCATATGGAAGTTATATGAAAATCTTCAGTTTTATATGAAAATGTCACTATTCCTTTTTGTCAATTACATTCTTACTGTGTTTGTAAGCCTATCATTGTATCTGTGAAAATTACCACAAAAATCTTCAAATTTTACAGTTTTCCTATCAATTTCCATGATCATATCCTATATATATTATACAAAATTCCTCAGATTTATCAGAAAATATCTCCACTTCCTTTTGAACTAAATTATTTATTTGCATGTTACAATTATATCTGTGAAAATTACCACAAATATCTTCAAATTTTAACATTTTCACATGAATTTCCAAAATTTAGTTAGAAATATTAAATAAAAATGTTCAGTTTTATCAGAACATGTCTCCATTTTCTTTTTCACTTATTTATAGTTGTTTTTGTATGCCTTTCATTGTATCTGAGATTTTATCAAAAACATCTTCCATTTGATCAATTTTTCTGTTATCATCCATTTTATCATCCATAAGTTAGATGCCAATCTTCAGAATTAACAAAATATGTCTCCACATAGTTTTAAAATTATATTCTAATTGTATTTGTATGCCTATCATTGTATCTGAGTTTTTTCTGAATAAATCTTCAATTTTATCAATTATCCTATGTCATTCTCATTTTTATACATATATTAAAAAAATCTTCAGTTTTATCAGAAAATGTCTCCTCTTCCTTTTTCAATTGTATTCTAATTGTATTTGTATGCCTATCATTGCTTCTGAGTTTTTTTTTTCACAAAAAATCTTCAATTTCACAAATTACCTTAAGTTATCTTCATCTTTATCATACATATGTTAGAGAAAAATATTCAGTTTTATAGGAAAATGTCTACACTTTTTGCAATTACATTCTAATTGTATTTGTATGTTTACCATTGTATCTGTGAAAATTACCACAAAAATCTTCAATTTTTAATTTTTCCTATGAAATTCCCTTATTTATATAAAATGTTATAAGAAATTTTCAGTTTTATCAGAAAATGTCTCCACTTCCTTTTTCAATTAATTAATAATTGTATTTGTATGCCTAGATTTTTCAAAGAAAATCTTCATTTTTATCAGTTATCCTATGTAATCCTCAATTTTATCATACATGTGTTAGATGAAAATTTTAGTACTATCACAAAATGTGTCCAGTTCCTTTTTCAATTTTATTCTAACTGTATTTGTATGCCTTTCATGATATATGAGTTTTCTTTTTCAAAAATATCTTCAGATTTAAAAATTATCTAATGTGATCTTCAATTTTATCATACATATGTTAGATGAAAATCTTCAGTTTTATACAAAAACGTCTCCACCTCCTCTTTCACTTATATTCTAATTGTATTTGTATGCCTATCATAGTGTCTGAGATTTTTCTAGAGAATATCTTTATTTTAATTAGTTATCCTATGTAATCCTCAATTTTATCATACATATGTTAAATGGCAATCTTCAGTTTTATGAGAAAATGTCTCATTTTCCCTTTTCAATTGAATTCTAATAGTATTTGTAACATCATTGTATCTGAATTTTTTGCAAAAAAATCATCACTTTTCTAAATTACCCTAAGTTTTCCTCAATTTTATTAAACATATGTCAGAGGAAAATCTTCAGTTTTATAGGAAAATGACTCCACTTCCTTTTTCAATTACATTCTAATTGTATTTGTATGCTTACCATTGTACCTGTGAAAATTACCACAAAAATCTTCAATTTTGAAATTTTTCCTATGAATTTCCCTTACTTTATCAGAAATATGTAATACAAAATCTTTAGTTTTATCAGAAAATGTTTCCACTTCCTTTTCAATTATCTGATAACTCTATTTGTATGCCTATTATTGTATGTGAGATTTTTCAAAAAAAACTCTTCAATTTTACCATATATCCTATGTAATCCTCAATTTTATCATGCAAATTTTAGATGAAAATCTTCAGTTCTATCATAAAATGTCTCCACTTCTTTTTCAATTTAGTTCCAAATATATTTGTATGACTATCATTGTGTTTGAGTTTTTTTCAAAAATATTTTCAATTTTATACCTTATCTTATGTTATCCTCAATTTTATCATACATATGTTAGGTGAAAATCTATATTACTTTACCAAAATGTCTCCATTTCCTTTTTCAATTACATTCTAATTGTATGTAAATGCCTATCAATGTATCTGAGTTTTTTTTAAATATTCAGTTTTATATATTATGTTATGTTATCCTCATTTTTATCATACATGTAGTAGATGATAATCTTCAGTTTTATATGAAAATGTCTTCATGTTTCTTTTAGTTATCTTCTAATTTCATTTTTATGCCTATCATTGTATCTGAGTTTTGTGCAAATAAATCTTCAGTTTTATCAATTGCCTTAGTAATCCTTTATTTTATCATACATTTGTTGGATGAAAATCTTCAGTTTTATCAGAAAGTGTCTGCACTTCATTTTTCTTTTTCTTTTCCTTTCTATTTTTTCCTTTTCTTTCTATTATTTTGTATATTCTTTGTTTACATTCCAAAGACTTTCCCTTTTCCAGTTCCCCCCCTCACCATATGTCCCATAAGTTCTCTTCCACTCGCCCATTCCCCAATCAGCCCCCTCCCCACCATTTCTCTGTTCTGGTACTCCCCTACAAAACTGAATTAGTCTTTTCAGGACCAGGGTCCTCTCCATCCTTTTTCTTGGGAATCTTTTGCTTAGCTAATTGTGTCTTGCATATGCAGATCTTCTGGGCTCGTACATTAGATGAAAATCTTCAGTTTTCTATGAAAATGTCTCCACGTCTGTTTGAGTTATATTCTAATTGTATTTTTATGCCTATCATTGTATCTGAGTTTTTTACAAATAAATCTTCAAGTTTATCAATTACACTAATAATCCTCTATTTTATCACACATATGTTAGATGATAATCTTCAGTTTTATCAGAAAATGTCTCCACTTCGTTTTTCAATTGTAGTCTAATTGTATGCCTATCATTGTATCTGAGCTTTTTGTTCCAAATAGCCTTTAATTTTATAAATTACATTATGACATTCTCAATTTATCATATGTATGTTGTATGAAAATCTTCAGTTGTGTATGAAAATGTCTCCACTTCCTCCTTCAATTATATTCTAAATATATTTGTATGCCTATCATTTTATCTAAGTATTTTTCAAAAATGTTCAATTTTATAAATTATCTTAAGTTATCCTCAATTTTATCGTAGATATGTTAGAGTAAATTTTTCAATTTTAAACGAAAATATCTCCACTTCTTTTTTTCATTACATTCTAATTTTATTTGTATGCCTATCAATGTATTTGTGAAAATTGCCACAAAAAATTCCAATTTTTAAAATTTTCCTATGAATATTCCTTACTTTATGTAATATGTTATAGGAAATCTTCAGTTTTGTCAGAAAATGTCTTCACTTTATTTCCAATTATGTGATGATTCTATTGGTATGCCTCTCATTGTATTTGAGGGTTTTTTTTCAAAAAAAATCTTCAATTTTATCAGTTATCATATGTAATCCTCAATTTTATGATAAATATGTTATATTAAAATCTTCAGTTATACCAGAAAATGTCTCCACTATTCTTTTCAATTATATTCTAGTTATATTTGGATGCCTTTCATCGTATGCTGAGATTTTTTTCAAAAAATCTAAAATTATGTCAGTTATATTATGTAATCCTCAATTTTTTCATGCATGTTTAGATGAAAATTTTCAGTTCAATCAGAAAATATCTCCACTTCCCTTGTCAATTATATTCAAAATGTATTTATGCAGATATTGTATCTGAGGTTTTCCAAGTAAATCTTCAAATTTATAAATTATCTTATGTAATCCTCAATTTTGTCATACATGTTAGATGACTATCTTCAGTTCTTTACGAAAATGTGTCCTCTTCCTTTTTCAGTAATACTCTAGTACTATTTGTATGCCTATCCTTGTATCTGAGTTTTTGTTTTCCAAAATGTCTTCTATATTATAAATTATCTTATGTAATCCTCAATATTAACATACATATGTTAGACGAAAATCTTCAGTTTTATCAAAAAATATCTCTATTCCTTTTCTCAATTACATTTTAATTGTGTTTGTAAGCCTATCATTGTATCTGTGAAAATTACAACAAAAATCGACAAATTTTACAGTTTTTCAATGAATTTCCATAATTTATCAGATATATGTTATACAAAATTCTTGAGATTTATTAGAAAATATCTCCATTTCCTTTTAAAATATATTAATATTTATTTGTATGCCTACCATTGCTTATGTGAAAATTACCACAAAAATTTCAAATTTTAATATTTTCTCATATATTTCCATAATTTTATTAGAAATGTTATAGAAATATCTTCAGTTTTATCAGAAAATGTCTCCACTTTCTTTTTCACTGCTAATCTTATTGTATTTGTATGCCTATCATTGAGTCTGAGATTTTGTCAAAAAAAATTTCAATTTTATCAATTTTCCTGTTATCCATTTTATCATATATAAGTTAGATATAAATCTTTAGAATTAACAGAATATGTCTTCGCTTCCTTTTTCAATTGTATTCTAATTGAATTTGTATGCCTATCATTGTATCCGAGTTTTCGTCTCAATAAATCTTCAATTTTAGCAATTATCCTATGTAATCCTCAATTTTATCATACATATGTTAAATGAAAATCTTCAGTTTTATCAGAATATGTCTCCTCTTCATTTTTCAATTGTATTCTAATTGTACTTGTATGCTTATCATTTCATCTGAGTTTTTTTCAAAAAACTTTCAATTTTATAAATTATGTTAGCTTCAATTTTAACATACATATGTTAGATTTTCTTCAGTTTTATAGGAAAATGGCTCCACTTCCTTTATCAATTACATTCTATTTGTATTTGTATGCTTAGCACTGTATTTGTGAAAATTACATTAACAATCTTTAATTTTTAAATTTTTTCAGTGAATTTAACTTACTTTACACAAAATATGTTATAGAAAATATTCAATTTTATCAGAAAATGTCTCTATTCCTTTTTTCAATTACATTCTAATTGTGTTTGTAAGATTATCATTTTATCTGTGAAAATTACCACAATAAAACTTCAAAAGTTAGAGTTTTCAATTATATTCTAATTATATTTCGATGCTTATCATTGTATCTGAGTGTTTTTTCAAAAAAAATGTAAAATTTTTTCAGTTATCCTAAGTAATCCTCATTTTTGTCATGCATATTTTAGATGAAAATCTTCAGTTCCATCAGAAAATATCTCCACTTCCATTTTCAATTTTATTCTAATTGTATTTATATGCAGATCATTGTATCTGAGTATTTTTCCAAATAACTCTTCAATTTTATTAATTATCTTATGTAATGCTCAATTTTATCATAAATGTTAGATGAAAATCTTCAGTTCTTTACAAAAATGTGTCCTTTCCCTTCTTTCAATAAAACTTTAGTTGTATTTGTATGCCTATTCTTTTATCTGAGTTTTGTTTTCCTAAGTATCTTTAATTTTATAATCTTATGTTATCCTCAATTATAACATACATATACTAGATGATAATCTTCAGTTTTATCAGAAAATGGCTCTATTCCTTTTTTTAAATTACATTCTAATTTTGTTTGTAAGACTATCATTGTATCTGTGAAAATTACCACAAAAACTTCAAATTTCACAGTTTTCCTATGAATTTTCATAATTTTATCAGATATATGTTATGCAAAATTCTTCAGATTATCAGAAAATATCCCACTTCCTTTTTCAAATATATTATTATTTATTTGTATACCTACCACTGTGTCTCTGAAAATTACCACAAAAATCTTCAAATTTTCAATTTTCACATGAATTTCCATAATTTATTCAGGAATGTTATACAAAAATCTTCAGTTTTATCAGAAAATATCTCCAATTTCTCTTTCACTTAATTTTAGTGGAATTTGAATGCCTTTCATCTTATATGAGATTTTATCAAAAAAGTCTTCAATTTTATCAATGTTCCTATATTATCCTCCATTTTATCATCCATGTTAGATGTAAATGTTCAGAATTAACACAATATGTCTCCACGTCTTTTTTCAATTGTATACTAATTGCATTTGTATGCCTATCATTGTATCTGAAATTTTTCTGAATAAATCTTCAATTTTATCAATTATCCTAAGTAATTCTCAATTATCACAAATATCTTCAAATTTTACAGTTTTCCAATGAATTTCCATAATTTTGTCAGATTTGTGTTAGGCAAAATTCCTCATATTTATCAGAAAATATCTCCCCTTCCTTTTTTAACTATATTATTATTTATTTGTAAACCTAACATTTTATCTGTGAAAATTAACACAAAAATCTTCAAATTTTAACATTTTCTCATAAATTTCCATAATTATATCAGAAATATTACAGAAATATCTTTAGTTTTATCAGATAATGTCTGCAGTTTCTTTTTTGCTTATAATATTATTGTATTTGTATTCCTTTCATTGAATCTGAGATTGTACCAAAAAATCTTTAATTTTATCATTTTCTGATGTTATTAACCACTTTATCATTCATAAGTTAGTTGTAAATCTTTAGAATTAACAGAATATGTCTTCGCTTCCTTTTTCAATTGTATTCTAATTGAATTTATATGCATACCATTGTATCTGAATTTTTGTCTCAATAAACCTTCAATTTTATCAATTATCCTATGTAATCCTCAATTTTATCATACATATGTTAGATGAAAATCTTTAATTTTCTCAGAATATGTCTCCTCTTCATTTTTCAATTGTATTCTCATTGTATTTGTATGCTTATCAATGCATCTGAGGGTTTTTTTTTTCAAAAAAATCTAAAATTTGATAAATTATCTTATGTTATCCTCAATTTTAACATACATATATTAGTGGATTTTCTTCAGTTTTATAGAAAAATGGCTTAACTCCCTTTTTCAATTACATTCTAATTGTATTTATGTGCTTACCATTGTATTTGTAAAAATTACCACAAAAATCTTCAATTTTTAAATATTTCCTATGAATTTCCCTTACTTTACACAAAATATGTTATACAAAGTCTTCAGATTTATCAAAAATGTCTTTATTCCTATTTTCAGTTACATTCTAATTGTGTTTGTAAGCCTATCATTTAATCTGGGAAAATTGCCACAAAAATCTTCAAATTTTATAGTTTTCCTATGAATTTCCATAATTTTATCAGATACATGTTATGCAAAATTCTTCAGATTTATTGGAAAATATCTCCACTTCTTTTTCTTTTTTTTAATTTTTATTTTCTATATTCTATATTTACATTCCAAAGGCTTTCCCCTTTCCCAGTTCCCCCCTCCCTATGTCCCATAATTCCTCTCTCCCCCAACTATTCCCCAATCATTCCCCCTCCCCCCATGGTTTCTCTACAAAACTGGATCCAATCTTTACAGGCCCAGGGTCCTCTCCTTTCTTCTTGGGAATCATTTGACTTGCTAATTGTGCCTTGAGTATTTAGGGCTTCTGGGCTCATTAATATCCACTTATCAGTGATGGCATTTCATGTGTATTCTTTTGTGACTGGGTTAGCTCACTGAGGATGATATTTTCCAGGTCTAACCATTTACCTACAAATTGCATGAATTCATTATTTTTAATTGCTGAGTAGTACTCCATTGTATAAATATACCACATTTTCTGTATCCATTCCTCCTTTGAGGGATATTTGGGGTCCTTCCAATTTCTGGCTATTATAAACAAGGCTGCTATAAACATAGTGGAGCATGTGTCTTTATTGTATGCAGGGGAATCCTCTGGGTATATGCCCAGGAGTGGTATGCCAGGGTCTATCACACGCATTTCTTGAATACCGTAATTTCACGCAGCCAAGCTGCAATCCAGGCGGAAGCTGTGTGATATTTACTGGGAAAAGCCTTGTTTGGCAGGGCTGTTCAAGGTGAATGCCGCTGTGGGCCTCCTTGGCTGCAGATAGGGCTGAGCTGAAATTTCTCATGGCAAGCTGTGTGACCTTTTTCTGACCTGTTCTTTTACTTACAAGATGTCCCTGCCAGCCGGAGGTGCGAGCATCCAGGCGTGATGATTCACTGGGAGTTTATTCTTTGAACTACAGCACTGGCCATGATTTATCTTCTAGAGATCCATTGCTTTGCTTTTAATCAGCTGTACAGTTATTACCTAGATACATTAAAGAATTAACCTCCCAACAATTTATATTATTTGTATGGTTAGCTGACTTTGGCACTCTGACTTGGAAACCATCAGTTAAGTAAAGTTTCAAAATAAGCAAGAAGATAGCATACATAGTGTTTCCAAGGACTAATTACTAATTCCAATTACTAATTTATCATTGACTACAGAGGGACATGATGACCTTGTGTGTAATCTCTGACTCTTGAATTACTAATTCATCATTGACCACAGAGGGACGCGATGACCTTGTGTGTAATCTCTGACGTTCATACCTGACTAATTTTGTATTTCCTTGTGCCAGATACTCATGGTAACCATTCTTTGTAAACATTTCACTGGATACATTTTTTCTTTAGTAATGTAATGCCAGTTTGCCTGTATAAAAGTTCCTGCCTCAGAACAGTAAAGTGCATTCAGACGCATTCAGATCTTGTGTGTGTCTGTCTGTCATTTCACACCGCGACCAGTGCCTTCCTGCATACCAAAGACCCTGATTCCCCCACGTGTGTTCCGACTGAGTCGGTCCGTGGCAGCTGGCGCCTCTGAACAGGGAGATTTGGGCAGGTAAACTTTCCTTCTTTCTTTCTTTCTTTCAAGGCTACTGGCGGTGTCTTGCAAAGGAGGCTGCAGCTCCGCTAGCAGAGAATACGCTAGTTATAGGCAAGTAATCTGATATCATGGGGCAGACCGAGTCAAAACAGGAACGAATGTTCTTTTCAGTATTTAAGCATATGATGGCTAGCAGAGGGTTTAAAGTTTCAGAAAGCACAACCAGAGAGTTCTTTGACTTCGTGAAGAAGGTAAGCCCTTGGTTCCCAGAGGAAGGTTCTTTGTCTTTATCAGATTGGAAGAAAATAGGTAAAGATATGAGAAAGTACGTTCAGGAGCGTGGTGAATGGGAGCTCCCCCCTCAGGCTTATCCATTGTGGCTACAGATGAGGGAGCTGTTGTCGGATGCCACAGACCTTGAGGGACTTGCTCAGGAGACTATTTCCATGCAAGATGAGAGAGAAGCTAAGCCTTTAAACAAGCCTGCATGTTCTTATGGTACAAACTCTATAACAATGTCGTTAAAGGCTTTTGATGAAGATTCTAGTGATAATATCGAGTCAGATCGAGACCTGGACGAAAAGCAACCTGCGGACAAAAAAGGGAAAAGAGGAAGGAGTCCTTTGCTTCCAAGGGGCTTCCAAGGAGCAGTGGAAGAAGCTAGAAGGAAGGGAGATTTAACTTTCTCCTTTCCAGTGGTAGAAGGTAAAGGAGATGAGGAGCCTGTATGGGAACCTCTCCTTTTAAAGACACTGAAGGAGCTGCAATCGGCCGTTAAGACATCAGGCCCTTCTGCTCCATATACAGTCCAGGTCCTGGACATGGTGGCCAGTCACTGGCTTACTCCTCATGATTGGCATCAGACAGCGAAAGCCACATTAGAACCAGGAGATTATGTCTTGTGGAGAACAGAATATGAGGATAGATCAAAGCAGACCGTTATTCAGTTTGCTAAGAAAAGAGGCTCCAAGCCAAGCATGGATATGCTGCTAGGCACAGGAGTATATACTTCTCCTCAGAGTCAGGTGAGCATCCCTAGGGATGTGTTGGAAGCAATTACAACAAATGCTGTACAGGCTTGGAGAAAGCTGCCACCTCCCAGAACCAAAGGAACTACTCTCTCTGGAGTAAGGCAGGGAAATGAGGAAACTTATCAAAGTTTCATCTCTCGACTTGAAGAGGCAGTCTTTAGAATGATGCCTCCTTCAGAAGGTACTGAGATACTCCTTAAGCAGTTGGCTTGGGAAAATGCTAATGCTTTATGCCAAGATTTGATAAGGCCTATTAGAAAGACAGGAACAGTGCAGGACTATGTGAAAGCCTGCGTGGATGCCTCACCAGCCGTAGTCCAAGGTATGGCCTACGCTGCAGCTATGAAGGGAGAGAAATTCAGCGCCTATGTTAAAAAAGAGTTATGGTAAAGGAGGGAAAGGTACCTCCGGGCCCACTTGTTTTAAATGTGGGAAAGTAGGACATGTGCGAAGGCAATGTCCAGGAAACAATAAGAGGGACTCCAATAGAAGGGGTCCTCCCCCAGGAGCATGCCCTCGTTGCCAGAAAGGCAGGCACTGGAAAAGTGAGTGGAAGTCTAGGTTCCACAAGGATGGAACACCCCTTAATGGGGAAAAGGAGGAGGAGGAATCAAAAAACTAAATCAGGGGCAGCCTCTCAGCCCCGAACTCGAAAGAGAAGAAACTGCTGTAGTTACATCAGGGAGTCCTCTGAATCCTGAGGCTCCTGAATTTACTATACATAATTTGCCTAGAGCTACTCCTGGTAGTGCTGGTTTAGATTTAGCCTCTTGTGATGATGTAATATTCTCTAGATGGGACGGTGTTTCCTTGGTTTCTACGTCTACCTTGGGAACTCTGCCACAGGGAACTGTGGGGTTAATAATTGGCTGTAGTTCAAATTATAAAAAGAATTTTGAGGTGTTGCCTGGTGTGATTGATAGTGATAGCACAGGAGAAATAAAAGTCATGATTAGACCATTAAAAGAAACTATACAAATTCATAAGGGGCAGAGAATAGCTCAGCTTCTGCTCCTGCCTTATCTTAACTTACCTAATCCAATCTTAAAGCATGAACGTGGACAAGGGAAGTTTGGTTCTACAGATGTTGTGGCATGGGTCCAAAATATTGGTATGGAAAGACCTTTTAAAGCAGTTAGAATAAATGGAAAGTTGTTTCAAGGACTTTTGGATACAGGGGCAGATAAGACTTGTATAGCAGGAAAGGATTGGCCTTCATCTTGGCCATGCAAGAGGACTTCTTCCTCTTTATTAGGTTTAGGGACAGCCTTTAATGTGGCTCAAAGTTCACAGTTTCTAAAATGGGAATTGGAAGGAAAGACAGGAATGATTCAGCCTTATGTTGTTCCTTCTCTCCCCTTTTCCTTGTGGGGAAGAGACATGATGAGTGACATGGATGTAAAATTAGTCACCTCAGATAATCTGAGTGAACAGCATTTTTCATAGGGGCCACTGAGGGCTTGTTGTATGCAGACAAGTTGGAAATCAGAGCAGCCTGTATGGCTCAATCAGTGGCCCCTAACAGAAGAAAAAATACAGGCTATAGAACAACTTGTGCAAGAACAATTAGAAAAAGGACATCTTGAAGAAAGTAATAGTCCTTGGAACACTCCCATATTTGTAATAAAGAAAAAATCTGGGAAGTGGAGATTGCTACAGGACCTTAGGGCAGTAAATGCTACCATGGAAGACATGGGAGCGTTGCAGCCAGGACTGCCCTCTCCAGTGGCAGTTCCTGCAGGATGGGATGTGATAGTAATTGATTTGCAAGATTGCTTTTTTACTATAAAATTACATCCTGAGGATTGTAAAAGATTTGCTTTTAGTGTGCCAGCTGTAAATTTGAGAAGGCCATATAGAAGGTATCAATGGAAAGTGTTGCCTCAAGGAATGAAAAATAGTCCGACATTATGTCAAAAATTTGTGGATCAAGCTTTAGTATTGATCAGAAAAAATATCCTGAGGCTTACTTTGCCCACTTTATGGATGACATCTTGATAGCTCATCAATCACCATCAATTAACAAGGAAATATTACTTTATACAATTGAACATTTTACCAAATTTGGATTAGTAATAGCCCCAGATAAGATACAAAAGAATAGACCTTTAAGTTACTTGGGACAGTTAATTCATGATGACTATATTGCCTCACAAAAGGTGTCTATAAGAGTAGACAAATTAAGGAATTTAAATGATTTTCAGAAATTATTAGGAAATATTAATTAGATTAGACCTTTTTTGAAAATTACTACAGGAGAATTAAGTCCTTTGTTCCAACTATTACATGGGGATACTGATCCTAAGTCTCCAAGAGTTATGACTCAAGAAGCCATAAAAGCTTTAGCATTGGTGGAAGAAAACTTAAATGATGCAAAGGTAAAGCAGATATCTTATGATAAAGAGTGGGACTTAATAATTTTTAAAACACCTTACACTCCCACTGGATGCTTATGGCAGGATGGTGTGTTGGAATGGATACATTTACCTCATGTGCAACAGAAAATGTTGGCTTCTTATCCATATATGTGCTCATTATTGATTAATAAAGGGAGAATGAGATCCAGGGAACTATTTGGAAGAGAAAGGCATAATATTATATTACCATATAATAAAAGGCAATTTGAAATACTATTGATGGAAGATGATGATTGGGGAATTGCATTGCAAGGTTATACAGGACAAATTAAATATCATTATCCTAAACATCCTTTAATTGAATTTTATAAGGAAACAGAAATAATTTTCTCAAATAAGTGTTCTTCACAACCTTTAGAGTCTGCCTTATGTGTTTTCACAGATGGCTCCTCTAATGGGAGGTCCGTGGTTTATGTACCAGGACAAAAGCCTCTGATAGAGGAAGGTGTGCAGACTTCTGCTCAGCAAGCAGAGATAAGAGCAGTTCTACTTGCTTTTCAAAATTTTACAGAAAAATTTAATCTCTATACGGATTCAAAGTATGTGGTTAATATGTTTCCAGCCATAGAAACAGCCTTGCTTTCAGGGCAGTCTCAAATTTTAAATTTATTACAGCAATTGCAAAATACGATTAGAAAAAGAGTAGAAAAATTTTATGTAGGACATATACGGGGTCACTCTAATTTACCAGGCCCCCTTAGTAAAGGAAATTATATGGCTGATGTGTTAACTAGAGGAATAGTTATGAATGTATTAGAGGCAAAGAATAGTCATGAGCTACATCATCAAAATGCTCTTGCTTTAAGAAGGATGTTTCATATTACTAGAGAACAAGCCAGACAGATAGTTAAGGATTGTGGTAATTGTCCTCAAGTTTACCATCCACAAAAAAATGGGAGTAAATCCCCGAGGCCTTAAGGCATTAGCTTTATGGCAAATGGACGTTACACATATCCCTGAATTTGGAAAATTGGCTTATGTTCATGTGACAGTGGATACTTATTCTCATGTGCTGTTTGCCTCTGCTAGAAGTGGAGAAGCTGTGAAAGATGTAATTCAACATCTTGTACAAAGCTTCATGATGATGGGAAAGCCATTGAGAATTAAGACAGATAATGCTCCAGCTTATACATCTAAGGCTTTTGCCTCTTTTCTGCGAGCATGGGATATACACCATACCACAGGAATACCATATAATCCCCAAGGATAGGCAATAATTGAGAGATCTCACCAGACTTTGAAAAATCAGATTGAACGCCTCAGGGCTGCTAATAAATATTTTTCTCCCCATCATCTTTTGAATCATGCTCTTTTTGTGATAAATTATTTGAATACTGATGAACAAGGAAACTCCCCTGCTATGAAACATTGGGGAGGAATAAAAGGAGAACAACTTCCACAAGTAATGTGGAAAGACTTATTAACTGGATCCTGGAAAGGACCGGATGCTTTAATTTCCTCTGGAAGAGGGTATGCTTGTGTTTTTCCACAGGATGCAGATAGTCCAATCTGGATCCCAGACAGGCTCATCCGGCCGTTTAACCAGAGGGCCTCTATCGAGGAATCAGAGGAGAAAGCAGAGACTGAAAAAGAAGAAGATGCTGAAAATGATGATGGGGCTTGATCTTGCTGTTCTACGGGAGACCTCAATTGTTCCTGAATCGTCACAGGAGTCAAAGGAGGATCTGCCCACCTGGGGACAGCTGAGGAGACTCGCCCGAGAAGTGCAGCAGATGATCACTAGCACCAGAAAGCAGTTATCGACAGAAAATATGTTTCTTGCTATGTTTGTTATCCTTTCTATGCAAATGTGTCCTGTGTCTGCAATTTCATATTGGGCTTATGTTCCTCATCCCCCACTTCTTCATCCCGTGGGTTGGGGGGAGAATGTAAATATTAGAGTGATGACCAATGATACTGGACTTATGGGGGGACATGCTACTCTTTCCTCCCATCTAACCTCTACTTCATTTAGATATAAGGGGATGTCAGACTCTGCTCCGATTTGCATCGATTTAGCTAGATCGGGGTCTATGGGTTGTCTTTCTCTTGCCTATAAAACTATTCTTGCTGATGCTCCAGATAAATCGCCTCCAGCGAAAGAACCTCCATATCATAGAAGATGTATGTGGGAAATTAAACTTAAGATTTTGGGGACTAATTTTCATAATGAAACCTTTAAGAAGTTATTTAAGGACATCCCTTTAGATTCGTGTTCCCGGAACTATAAAGATAAAGATAAGATGTGGTAGCCTCCTCGGAGTTATGAAAGACTAAGTTGGCTTAAATGTGGTTTTGAACATTGGGCTATAGCACATACTCCCTGGAAGAATCAAGAGAAGATTTATGATTATTCCGTAGCCACACCAAATAATAACTACAGAGCTTTTCTTCTTGGTGAAAAATTACAGTATCATGGATATAAACCTGAAAGGTTTACTTTAGAACCTATTAATAGATGGTATACACCAGGGTGGGTAGAACCTATTTATGTTAGTCATTCTCCTTCAGGTGATGTTTTGAATACATTTCCAGGACTATTTAGACTTCTTGCTGCATCTAGTATAATTTACTTTAAGAGGCCTCTGGAGTCTAGATCTCTACCTGTAGCGATTAGATCTTGTTTGAGCTATCCTTATAGTATACTTGCTGGGAAAGATACAGATTTAATCATTACTAAATTAGGGCACTCTTATGAGGTTCATTGTTCCAAATGTATTTTGACTAATTGTATTGATCATAAGTTGATTGAATCCTATTCACGCATTGTGATATTACAAAGACCTTCCTACGTAATGCTTCCTGTAGATCTAAAGGATGAAGCTTGGTTTGACAATGAGGCTTTACAGGTAGTTACTAGAATTAGTGAGCTTATTAGGCCAAAGCGTTTTGTAGCAGCTTTAATGTTAGGTATCAGTGCCTTGATAGCTATTGTGACTTCACTTACAGTTTCATCAGTTGCTTTAGTCTCAGAAATGAAGACTGCACACTTTGTTAATGATTTGAATAAGAATGTTTCTTTGGCACTGGTAAAACAAGAGGTTATAGATAAGAAATTAGAAGCAAAAATTGATGCTTTAGAGGATGTAGTTCTGGAGTTAGGACAAGAGATACAAAATATTAAGGTTCAGCTTTCCACCAGATGTCATGCCAGCTTTCGATACATATGCTTAACGCCATTAATCTATGATAAGCAACATAATTGGACTCTTACAAAAAATCATTTGTTGGGAATTTGGAAAGATAATGATATCTCTCATGATATGGCTCAATTAAAAACTCAAATTGCAGTTATGAGTAAAGCACAAGATGGATCAGTTAACTTAGAGGATTTGGCTCAGGTTTTTAGTTCTGGTTTGAAGTCTCTGAACCCTGTAACTTGGTTACATTGGATTGTTGTCGTCGCCGTGGCTGCAGGGGTAATCTTTCTTTTTCTTCTTATCCTTCCAATAATTTTCAAACTAGTCTTCTCCTCCATTTCTGCTGCCAAAAGAGATATTCATGAGCTCAAATTAAATAATAAAAAAGCGGGAGATATCACACGCATTTCTTGAATACCGTAATTTCACGCAGCCAAGCTGCAATCCAGGCGGAAGCTGTGTGATATTTACTGGGAAAAGCCTTGTTTGGCAGGGCTGTTCAAGGTGAATGCCGCTGTGGGCCTCCTTGGCTGCAGATAGGGCTGAGCTGAAATTTCTCATGGCAAGCTGTGTGACCTTTTTCTGACCTGTTCTTTTACTTACAAGATGTCCCTGCCAGCCGGAGGTGCGAGCATCCAGGCGTGATGATTCACTGGGAATTTATTCTTTGAACTACAGCACTGGCCATGATTTATCTTCTAGAGATCCATTGCTTTGCTTTTAATCAGCTGTACAGTTATTACCTAGATACATTAAAGAATTAACCTCCCAACAATTTATATTATTTGTATGGTTAGCTGACTTTGGCACTCTGACTTGGAAACCATCAGTTAAGTAAAGTTTCAAAATAAGCAAGAAGATAGCATACATAGTGTTTCCAAGGACTAATTACTAATTCCAATTACTAATTTATCATTGACTACAGAGGGACATGATGACCTTGTGTGTAATCTCTGACTCTTGAATTACTAATTTATCATTGACCACAGAGGGACGCGATGACCTTGTGTGTAATCTCTGACGTTCATACCTGACTAATTTTGTATTTCCTTGTGCCAGAAACTCATGGTAACCATTCTTTGTAAACATTTCACTGGATACATTTTTTCTTTAGTAATGTAATGCCAGTTTGCCTGTATAAAAGTTCCTGCCTCAGAACAGTAAAGTGCATTCAGACGCATTCAGATCTTGTGTGTGTCTGTCTGTCATTTCACACCGCGACCAGTGCCTTCCTGCATACCAAAGACCCTGATTCCCCCACGTGTGTTCCGACTGAGTCGGTCCATGGCAAGGGTCCTCTGGAAGGGACATGCCCAATTTTCTGAGGAACCACCACACTGATTTCCAGAGTGGTTTTACCATTTTGCAATCCCACCAACAGTGGAGGAGTGTTCCTCTTTCTCCACATCCTCGCCAGCACTTGTTGTCTCTTGAGTTTTTAATCTTAGCCATTCTGACTGGTGTGAGGTGGAATCTCAGGGTTATTTTGATTTGCATTTCTCTGATGACTAATGATGTTGAACATCTCTTAAGATGTTTCTTGGCCATCCGAATTTCTTCTGGTGAAAATTCTTTGTTTAGCTCTGTACCCCATTTTTTGATAGGGTTATTTGGTTCTTTGGGGTCTAACTTCTTGAGTTCTTTGTATATATTGGATATTAGCCCTCTGTCGGATGTGGGGTTGGTGAAGATCTTTTCCCACTTTGTTGGTTGTCGTTTTGTCCTTCTGACAGTGTCCTTAGTCTTGCAGAAACTTTGTAATTTTATGAGGTCCCATTTGTCAATTCTTGATCTTAGTGCATAAGCTATTGGTGTTCCGTTCAGGAACTTTCCCCCTGTGCCTATATCCTCCAGGGTCTTCCCAAGTTTCTTTTCTAATAGTTTCAGTGTGTCTGTTTTGCGTGGAGGTCCTTGATCCACTTGGAGTTGATCTTAGTACAAGGAGATAAGAGTGGGTCAATTTGCATTCTTCTGCATGTTGACCTCCAGTTGAACCAGCACCATTTGTTGAAAAGGCTTTCTTTTTTCTACTGGATGGTTGTGGCTCCATTATCAAAGATCAAGTGACCATAAGTCTGTGGGTTCATTTCTGGGTCTTCAATCCTATTCCATTGATCTACCTGCCTGTTGCTGTACCAATACCATGCAGTTTTTAACACAATTGCTCTGTAGTACTGCTTGAGGTCAGAGATATTGATTCCCCCAGAAGTCCTTTTATTGTTGAGAATAGTTTTAGCTATCCTGGGTTTTTTGTTGCTCCAGATGAATTTGAGAATTGCTCTTTCTAGATCTATAAAGAATTGAGTTGGGATTTTGATGGGGATCGCATTGAATCTGTATATTGCTTTTGGCAAGATGGCCATTTTTACTATATTGATCCTGCCAATCCAGGAGCAAGAAATATTTTTCCATCTTCTGAGGTCTTCTTCGATTTCTTTCTTCAAGGACTTGAAGTTCCTGTCACACAGCTCTTTCGCTTGTTTGGTTAGAGTTATGCCAATGTACTTTATGTTGTTTGTGGCTATTGTGAAGGGTGTCATTTCCCTAACTTCTTTCTCAGCCTGCTTGTCCTTTGAGTACAAGAAGGCTACTGATTTGCTTGAGTTAATTTTATAACCAGCCACTTTGCTGAAGTTGTTTATCAGCTGTAGAAGTTCTCTGGTGGAGTTTTTGGATCGCTTAAGTAGACTATCATATCGTCTGCAAATAATGATACTTTGACTTCTTCCTTTCCAATTTGTATCCCTGTGACTTTCTTATGTTGTCTAATTGCTCTCGCTAGAACTTCAAGTACTATATTGAAAAATGTGGAGAGAGAGGGCAGCCTTGTCTAGTCCCTAATTTTAGTGGGATTGCTTCAACTTTCTCTCCATTTATTTTGATGTTGGCTACTGGTTTGCTGTAGATTGCTTTTACTATGTCTAGGTATGGGCCTTGAATTCCTGCTCTTTCCAAGACTTTTAGCATGAAAGGATGCTGAATTTTGTCGAATGCTTTTTCAGCATCTAATGAGATGACCATGTGGGTTTTTTCTTTTAGTCTGTTTATGTAGTGGCTTACATTGATGGATTTCCGTATATTGAAACATCCCTGCATCCCTGGGATGAAGCCTACTTGATCATGGTGAATGATCGTTTTGATGTGCTCTTGGACTCGGTTGGCAAGAATTTTATTTAGTATTTTTGCATCGATATTCATAAGAGAAATTGGCCTGTAGTTCTCTTTCTTTGTTGGTTCTTTTTGTGGTTTAGGTATTAGCGTAATTGTGCCATCAAAGAATGAGTTGGGCAGTATCCCTTCTGTCTCTATTTTGTGGAATAGTTTGAGAAGTATTGGTGTTAAGTCTTCTTTGAAGGTCTGGTAGAATTCTGCACTAAAACCATCTGGTCCCGTACTTTTCTTGGTTGGGAGGCGTTCTATAATCCCTTCTATTTCTTTAGGGGTCATGGGACTATTTAGCTGATCTATTTGATGCTGATTTAATTTTGCTATTTGGTATCTGTCTAGGAAATTGTCCATTTCTTCTAGATTCTCCAGTTGTTTTGAGTATAGACCTTTGTAGTAGGATCTGATGATCTTTTGAATTTCCTCAGTTTCTGTTGTTATGTCTCCCTTTTCATTTCTAATTTTGTAAATTTGTATACTGTCTCTGTGTCCTTTGGTTAGTCTGGCTAAGGGTTTATCTATCTTGTTGCTTTTCTCAAAGAACCAGCTCCTGGTCTTGTTGATTCTTTGTATGGTTTCTTTGTTTCTATTTGATTGATTTCAGCCCTGAGTTTGATGATTTCTTGTCTTCTACTCCTCCTGGGTGAATTAACTTCTTTTTCTTCCAGGGCTTTCAGGTGTGCCGTTAAGCTGCTAGTGTATGCTCTCTCCAGTTTCTTTTTGGATGCACTTAGAGCTATGAGTTTTCCTCTTAGCACTGCTTTCATTGTGTCCCATAGATTTGGGTAGGTTGTACCTTCATTTTCATTGAATTCTAAAAAGTCTTTTATTTCTTTTTTTATTTCTTCCTTGACCACGGTGTCATTGAGTAGATTATTGTTCAGTTTCCACGTGTATGTGGGCTTTCTGTTGTTTTTGTTGCTATTGAAGACCACTCTTACTCCATGGTGATCTGATAGGAGGCATGGGATTAGCTCAATCTCCTTGTATTTGTTGACATCTGTCTTGTGACCAATTATATGGTCTATTTTGGAGAAGGTACCATGCGGTGCTGAGAAAAAGGTATATTCTTTAGCTTTAGGATGAAATGTTCTATATATATATATATCTGTTAAATCCAATTGGTCCAGAGTTTCAATTAGTTTCACTGTGTCCCTGTTTAGTTTCTGGTTTCCTGATCGGTCCATTGAGGAGAGTGGAGTGTTGAAGTCACCCACAATTATTGTGTTAGGTGTAATGTGTGCTTTAAGCTTTAGTAAGGTTTCTTTTACGAATGAGGGTGCCCTTGCATTTGGAGCATAGATGTTCAGTATTGAGAGCTCTTCTTGGTGGATTTTCCCTTTGGCCAGCAAGAAGTGACCTTCTGAGTCTCTTTTGATGATTTTAGGTTGGAAGTCAATTTTATCTGATATTAGAATGGCTACTCCAGCTTGTTTCCTGAGACCATTTGCTTTTAAAATTGTCTTCCAGCCTTTTACTCTAAGGCAGTGTTTGTCTTTAACACTGAGATGTGTTTCCTGTATGCAGCAAAATGTAGGGTCCTGTTTCCGTATCCAGTCTGTTAATCTATGACTTTTTATTGGGGAATTGAGTCCATTGATGTTAAGAGATATTAAGGAATAGTAATTATTACCTCCAGACATTTTTGAAATTATATTTATTTATTTTATTTATTTTTTATATTCGAGAGGTTATCTTCTTTTGGGTTTGATGACAGGAAGTTTCTATCTTGCTTCTTCCCGGGTATAGTTTCAGTCCTTGTCTTGGTGTTTTCCCCCTATTATGCTTTGTAGGGCTGGATTTGTGGAAAGATATCGTGCAAATTTGGTTTTGTCATGGAATACCTTGATGTCTCCATCTATGGCGATCGAGAGTTTTGCTGGGTAAAGTAGTTTTGGCTGAAGTTTGTGTTCTCTTAGAGTTTGCATTATATCTGCCCAGGATCTTCTAGCTTTCATGGTCTCAGGTGAGAAGACTGGTGTTATTCTGATAGGTCTTCCTTTATAAGTTACTTGGCCTTTTTCTCTTGCTGCCTTTAATATTCTTTCTTTGTTTAGTACATTTGGAGTTTTGATTATTATGTGACGGGATGTATTTCTGTTCTGATCCAGTCTGTTTGGGGTTCTATATGCTTCTTGTATATTCATGGGCATCTCTCTTTAGGTTGGGGAAGTTTTCTTCCATAATTTTGTAGAAGATATTTGCTGGCCCTTTAACTTGTAAATCTTCACTCTCGTCTATACCTATAATCCTTAGGTTTGGTCTTCTCATTGTGTCCTGGATTTCCTGGATGTTTTTGGTTACAGCCTTTTTGCATTTAGTATTTTCTTTGACTGTTGAATCAATGGTTCCTATGGTATCTTCGGCTTCTGATATTCTGTCTTCTATCTCTTGTATTCTGTTGTTGATATTTGCATCTATGGCCCCTGATTTCTTCCCAAGGTTTTCTATCTCCAATATTGTCTCCCTCTGCAATTTCTTAGTTGTTTCTACTTCTGTTTTCGTACCTGGATGGATATGCTCAGATCTTTCGCTTGCTTGATTGTGTTTTCGTGTATTTCTTTAATAGATTTTTGTGTTTCCTCTTTCATAGCTTCTACTTGTTGGACCACATTCTTCTGTATTTCTTTAAGTGATTTTTGTCTTTCTTCCTTATTGTCTTCTTCTTTTTGATCCATCTTCTCCTGAATTTCTTGAAGTGATTTTTGTATTTGCCTTGTAAAGGCTTCTAACTTTTGATCCATTTTCTCCTCTATTTCTTTACGAGATTTTTCTATGTGTTCAGCTACCAGCATCCTGACCAGTGATTTTATATCCAAGTCTTGTTTTTCTGGTGTTTTGGGGTATCCAGGGCTTCCTGTTGTTGGTGAACTGGGTTCAGATGCTGTCATGTTGCCTTGATTTCTGTTAGTGACGTTCCTTTGTTTACCTTTTGCCATCTGGTTATTTCTGGTGTTAGTTGACCTTGTTGTCACTGGCTGGTGTTTGAATCTCCTGTGAGGCTGGGCTCACCTGTTGTTTCTCTACTGGTGGTTTTGTGTGATTGCTGCTCTAAGGGATCACGAGCTGGCTGCCACCTGCTGCCTTGGTGCAAGGCCTGAGGTCACGGGGAAGTGCAGGGAAGTCCAGCAGAGCCTCGGCGGGTGCCTCTGGGCCTGCCTGGTAGCGAGAGCCTAGCAGATCCCCCCGCGCGGTAGCCCCAGATGGAATCTGTCTACCTGCGCCCTTCCAGCTGTGTCCTGGTTGCAATATGGAGGCCTGCTGCTATTGCTGGTCCAAGGTCCTGGGAGCTGGTTGCCTCCGACTGCCTGAGTGCACAGCCTAAGGTCGCCGGGAAGTGCAGCAGAGCCTAGGTGGGCACCACTGGGCCTGCCTGGTGGCGATAGCCTAGCAGATCTCCCTGCGTGGTAGCCCCAGATGGAATCTGTCTACCTGCGCCTTTCCAGCTGTGTTTTGGTTGCAATATGGAGGACTGCCGCTATCGCTGGTCCAAGGTCCTGGGAGCTGGGTGCCTCCGGCTGCCTCGGTGCACAGCCTAAGGTCGCCGGGAAGTGCAGCAGAGCCTAGGCGGGCACCACTGGGCCTGCCTGGGGGCGAGAGCCTAGCAGATCTCCCTGCGAGGTAGCCCCAGAGGGAATCTGTGTACCTGTACCTTTCCAGCTGTGTCCTGGTTGCAATATGGAGGCCTGCCGCTATCACTGGTCCAGGGTCCTGGGGAGCTGGGTGCCTCCTGCTGCCTCAGTGCATGGCCTAAGGTCACCAGGAAGTGCAGCAGAGCCTAGGCGGGCACCACTGGACCTGCCTGGGAGCGAGAGCCTAGCAGATCTCCCTGCGCAGTAGCCCCAGATGGAGTCTGTGTACCTGCACCTTTCCAGCTGTGTCCTGGTTGCTGGAAATGATTCTTAATGATATCTTGCTATACTCAATTATCATCAGAGAGGAAATGCTCCACTTCCTTTTTCAACTACATTATTATTTATTTGTATGCCTACCATTGTATTTGTGAAAATTTCCACAAAATCTTCAAAATTTAACATTTTCACATGGATTTCCATAATTTTATCAGAAATGCTATACAAATATTTTCAGTTTTATCAGAAAATATCTCTGCTTTCTTTTTCACTTATATTCTAATTGTATAAGTATGACTTTAATTGTACCTGAGATCTTATCAAAAAAATCTTCAATTTTATCAATTTTCCTATGTTATCAACCATATTATCATACATGTTATGTGAAAATCTTAAGTTTTATACAAAAATGTCTCTAGCTACGTTTTCAATTATATTCCAATTGTGTTTGTAAGCCTACCCTTGTATCTGAGAATTTTCTCAGAAAATCTTCAATTTTATCAGTTATCCTATGTAATCCTCCATTTTTTTTGAAACCTGTCACATTTTGTCAAAAATGAACAGCTTCAGAAAAAATCTAATGTAAATTTTCCAAAAAACACCAAAAAGTACAGTGTAAAACACCTCCTCATTGAATACAAACTTTCACTTGGTGATGCATTGCATCAATGTTTTATTTATTTTTTCTTTTTTTATTGGATATATTCTATATTTACAATTCATTTCCCTTTTTCTGGTTCCCCACCCCCAAAGGAACAATGCTGAGATTTCACCTCACACCAGTCAGAATGGCTAAGATTAAAAACTCAGAAGACATCAGGTGTTGGCGAGGATGTGGAGAAAGAGGAACACTCCTCCACTGCTGGTGGGAATGCAAGCTGGTACAACCACTCTGGAAATCAGTATGGCGGTTCCTCAGAAAACTGGACGTGATACTTCCAGAAGACCCAGCCATACCACTCCTGGGAATATACCCAGAAGATTCCCCAGCATGCAATAAGGATACATGCTCCACTATGTTCATAGCAGCCTTATTTATAATAGCCAGAAGCTGGAAAGAACCCAGATGTCCCTCAACAGAGGAATGGATACAAAAAATGTGGTATATATACACAATGGAGTACTATCCAACCATTAGAAACAATGAATTTATAAAATTCTTAGAGAAATGGATGGAGCTGGAGAACGTCATACTAAGTGAGGTGACCCATTCTCAAAAGAATACCCATGGTATACAGTCACTGATAAGTGGATATTAGCCTAGAAACTTGGAACACCAAAGACATAAATCACATATCAAGTGATGTCTCACAAGAAGAAAGGAGTGGACACTGGTGCTAGAATGGCCCAAAACATCATTGTGGGGGAGTACAAGAACAGTGAGGGGGAAGGGGGTGGATGAGGGAGCAGGGGGAGGGAAAAGGATAATCCTCCATTTTAACATACATATGTTATATGAAAATCTTCAGATTTATCAGAAAATGTCTCATCTTCCTTTTTCAATTGTATTATAATTGTCTTTTTAATCTTATCATTGCATCTGAGTTTTTTTTTCAAAAAATTTTTCAATTATATAAATTACCCTAAGTTTTCAATTTTATCAAACATATGTTAGAGGACAGTCTTCAGTTTTATAGGAAACTGTCTTCACAAACTTTTACAATTACATTCAACTTGTATTAGTATGCATAACATTGTATCTGTGAAAATTACTGCAAAAATTTCCATTTTTTATTATTTCCTAAGAATTTCCCTTACTTTATCAGAAATATGTTATACAAAAATCTTTAGTTTTTTCAGAAAATATGTTCTTTTACTTTTCAATCATGTGATGATTCTATTTGTATGCCTATTACTGTATATGTTTTTTCCAAAAAATATTCAATTTTACCTCATATCCTAAGTAATCCTCAATTTTGTCATGCAGATTTTAGATGAAAATCTTCAGTTCTATCATAAAATCTCTACTTTCTTTTTCAATTGAATTCTAATTTTATTTCTGTGGTTATCATTGTATTTCAGTTATTTTCAAAACATCTTCAATTTTATCCATTATTTCCTGTTATCAAGTTCATCATATATAATTTTATGAAAATCTTCAGTTCTTGGCAAAAATTTCACCACTTCCTTTTTTCAAGTACATTCTAATTGTATCTATATGCCTATGATGGTATGTGACTTTTTAAAATAGATATTCAATTTTATTAATTATGTTATGTTGTCCTCATTTTTATCATACGTATATTAGATGAAAATCTTCTGTTTTATAAGAAAATGTTTCCACATCACTTTTAGTAATACTCTAATTGTATTTTTATGCCTATCATTGTATCAGAGTTTTGTACAAATAAATCTTCAATTTTATCAATTACCCTAGTAATCCTCTATTTTATCATACATGTTAGATGAAAATATTCAGTTTTATCTGAAAATGTCTCCACTTCGTTTTTCAATTGTATTCTAATTGTATTTTTATGCCTATCATTGTATCTTAAATTTTTCCATAAATCTAAATTTTATAAATTACATTGTGATATCCTCAATATATCATATGTATGTTATATGAAAATCTTCAGTTTTATACGAAAATGTCTCCACATTTGTTCAAATATATTCTAATTGTATTTCTCTGGCTGTCACTGTATCTGAGTTTTTTTTCAAAAATCTTCAATTTTATGTATTAAGTTATCGTCAATTTTATCATACATATGCTCTTTCTAGATCTATGAATAACTGATTTGGTATTTTGATGGGGATTGCATTGAATCTGTAGATTGCTTTTGGCAAGATGGCCATTTTTACTATATTGATCCTGCCAATCCAGGAGCAAGAAAAATTTTTCCATCTTCTGAGGTCTTCTTCGATTTCTTTCTTCAAGGTCTTGAAGTTCCTGTCATACAGATCTTTTGCTTGTTTGGTTAGAGTTATGCCAAGGTACTTTATGTTGTTTGTGGCTATTGTGAAGGGTGTTATTTCCCTAACTTCTTTCTCAGCCTGCTTGTCCTTTGAGTACAAGAAGGCTACTGATTTGCTTGAGTTAATTTTATAACCAGCCACTTTGCTGAAGTTGTTTATCAGCTGTAGAAGTTCTCTGGTGGAGTTTTTGGATCGCTTAAGTAGACTATCATATCGTCTGCAAATAATGATACTTTGACTTCTTCCTTTCCAATTTGTATCCCTGTGACTTTCTTATGTTGTCTAATTGCTCTCGCTAGAACTTCAAGTACTATATTGAAAAGATATGGAGAGAGAGGGAAGCCTTGTCTAGTCCCTGATTTTAGTGGGATTGCTTCAAGTTTCTCTCCATTTATTTTGGTGTTGGCTACTGGTTTGCTGTAGATTGCTTTCACTATGTCTAGGTATGGACCTTGAATTCCTGTTCTTTCCAAGACTTTTATCATGAAAGGATGCTGAATTTTGATGAATGCTTTTTCAGCATCTAATGAGATGACCATGTGGGTTTTTTTCTTTTTGTTTGTTTATGTAGTGGATTACATTGATGGATTTCCATATATTGAACCATCCCTGCATCCCTGGAATGAAGCCTACTTGATCATGGTGAATGATCGTTTTGATATGCTCTTGGATTCGGTTGGCAAGAATTTTATTTAGCATTTTTGCATCAATATTCATAAGAGAAATTGGCCTGTAGTTCTCCTTCTTTGTTGGATCCTTTTGTGGTTTAGGTATCAGCATAATTGTGGTTTCGAAGAACGAGTTGGGCAGTGTCCCTTCTGTCTCTATTTTGTGGAATAGTTTGAAGAGTATTGGTGTTAAATCTTCTTTGAAGGTCTGGTAGAATTCTGCACTAAAACCATCTGGTCCCGTACTTTTTTTGGTTGGGAGGCTTTCTATAACCCCTTCTATTTCTTTAGGGGTTATGGGACTATTTAGCTGATCTACTTGATGCTGATTTAATTTTGGTATTTGGTATCTGTCTAGGAAATTGTCCATTTCCTCCAGATTCTCCAGTTGTTTTGAGTATAGGCCTTTGTAGTAGGATCTGATGATCTTTTGAATTTCCTCCGTTTCTGTTGTTATATCCCTCTTTTCATTTAGAAATTTTTTTAAATTTTAGATTTTCCTTTAAAATATCTATGATAAAATTGAGGATAACTTAGGATAATTTATAAAACTGAAGATTTTTTGAAAAAAGCACAGATACAATGATAGGCATAGAAATATAGAAAATAATTGAAGGAGGAAGTGGAGACATTTTCATATAAAACTGAAGATTTTCATATAGCATATATGGTAAAATAAGGATATCATAAGGCAATTTTTAAAATTAAAGATTTTTTTGGAAAAGCACTCAAATACAATGATAGTCATAGAAAAACATTTAGATACACCTGAAAAATGAAGTGGATACATTTTCTGATAAAACTGAAGATTTTCATCTAATGTATGCATGATAAAATAAAGTATTACTAGGGTATTTCATAAAATTGAAAATGTATTTGGACAAAACTCAGATACAATGATAGGCAACAAACTACAATTAGAATATCACTAAAACAGACGAGGAGACATTTTCATGTAAAACTGAAGATTTTCATCTAATACATGTTTGATTAAAATGAGGTTAACATAACATAATTTATAAAATTGTATATTTTTTAAAGAAACACCTCAGATACTTTGATAAGCATAGAAATACAATTAGAATGCAATTGAAAATGGGAATGGAGACATTTTCATAAAGTAATGATGATTTTTTTTAACATATGTATGATAAAATTGAGGATAATAAAAGATAATGTATAAAATTAAAGATTTTTTTGAAAAAACTCAAATACAATGATAGGCATCCAAATATAATTAGAATTCAATTGAAAAAGGAAGTGGAGACATTTTATGACAAAACTGAATATTTTCATGTTAAACCTGCATGATAAAATTGAAGATTACATAGGATATCTGATCAAATTGAAGATTTTTTAGGAAAAATCTCACATACAATGATAGGCATACAGATAGGATTGTCAGATAATTGAAAAAGAAGTAGAGACATTTTCTCATAAATCTAAAAGTTTTGTTTAACATATTTCTGATAAAGTAAGGGAAATTCATAGGAACAATTTAAAAATTGAAGCTCTTTTGTGGTAATTTTCACAGATACAATGGTAAGCATACAAGTATAGTTAGAATGTAATTGAGAAAGGAAGTGGAGACATTTTCTTATACAACTGAAGAGTTTCCTCTAACATATGTGTCATAATATTGAGGAAAACAGGATAATTTATAAAATTGATGATTTTCTTTTGCTTGTTTGGTTAGAGTTACGCCAAGATACTTTATGTTGTTTGTGGCTATTGTGAAGGGTGTTATTTCCCTAACTTCTTTCTCAGCCTGCTTGTCCTTTGAGTACAAGAAGGCCACTGACTTGCTTGAGTTAATTTTATAACCTGCCACTTTGCTGAAGTTGTTTATTAGCTGTAGAAGTTCTCTGGTGGAGTTTTTTGGGTCGCTTAGGTAAACTATCATATCGTCTGCAAATAATGATAGTTTCACTTCTTCTGTTCCAATTTGTATCCCTTTGACTTCCTTATGTTGTCTAATTGCTCTCGCTAGAACTTCAAGTACTATATTGAAAAGATATGGAGAGAGAGGGCAGCCTTGTCTAGTCCCTGATTTTAGTGGGAATGCTTCTCCATTTATTTTGATGTTGGCTACTGGTTTGCTGTAGATTGCTTTTACTATGTTTAGGTATGGGCCTTGAATTCCTGCTCTTTCCAAGACTTTTAGCATGAAAGGATGCTGAATTTTGTCGAATGCTTTTTCAGCATCTAATGAGATAACCATGTGGCTTTTTTCTTTCAGTTTGTTTATGTAGTGGATTACATTGATGGATTTCCGTAAGCAAAGGACACTGTCAGAAGGACAAAATGGCAACCAACAAAGTGGGAAAAGATCTTCACCAACCCCACATCCGACAGAGGGCTAATATCCAATATATACAAAGAACTCAAGAAGTTAGACCGCAAAGAACCAAATAACCCTATCAAAAAATGGGGCACAGAGCTAAACAAAGAATTTTCACCAGAAGAAATTCAGATGGCCGAGAAACACCTTAAAAGATGTTCAACATCATTAGTCATCAGGGAAATGCAAATCAAAACAACCCTGAGATTCCACCTCACACCAGTCAGAATGGCTAAGATTAAAAACTCAAGAGACAACAAGTGCTGGCGAGGATGTGGAGAAAGAGGAACACTCCTCCACTGTTGGTGGGATTGCAAAATGGTAAAACCGCTCTGGAAATCAGTTTGGCGGATCCTCAGAAAATTGGGCATGTCACTTCCAGAGGACCCTGGCATACCACTCCTGGGCATATACCCAGAGGATTCCCCTGCATGCAATAAAGACACATGCTCCACTATGTTTATAGCAGCCTTGTTTATAATAGCCAGAAATTGGAAGGAGCCCAAATATCCCTCAAAGGAGGAATGGATACAGAAAATGTGGTATATTTATACAATGGAATACTACTCAGCAATTAAAAATAATGAATTCATGCAATTTGTAGGTAAATGGTTAGACCTGGAAAATATCATCCTGAGTCAGCTAACCCAATCACAAAAGAATGCACATGAAATGCAATCACTGATAAGTGGATATTAATGAGCCCAGAAGCACTAAATACTCAAGACACAAATAGCAAGTCAAATGATTCCCAAGAAGAAGAAAGGAGAGGACCCTGGGCATGTAAAGATTGCATCCAGTTTAATAAAGAAACCGAGGGAGGAGGGGGAATGATTGGGGAATAGTTGGGGGGGAGAAGAACTATGGGAACTATGGTGGGTGGGAACTGGGAAAGGGGAAAGCCTTTGAAATGTAAACATAGAATATAGAAAATAAAAATAACTAAAAAAAAAAATCTTCAGTTTTATCAGAAAATGTCTCCACTTTTTTTTCCACTTATTTATTGTTGTACTTGTATGCCTTTCATTGTATCTGAGATTTTTCTCAAAAAAAATCTTCAATTTTATCAATTTTCCTATGTTATCATTCATTAGTTAGATGTAACGCTTCAGAGTTAACAGAATGTCTCCACGTTCTTTTACAATGTATTCTAATTGTTTTTGTATGCAGATTTTAGATGAAAATCTTCAGTTCTATCATAAAAGGTCTCCACTTTCTTTTTCAATTGAATTATCCTCAATTTTATCATACATAAGTTAGATGAAAATCTTCAGTTTATTCAAAAAAGTCTCCACCTCCTTTTCAATCATATTATAATTGTATTTGTATGCCTATCACTGTATCTGAGATTTTCCAAAAAAATCTACAATTTTATCAGATATCCTATGTAATCCTCAATTTTATCATACCTATTTTAGATGAAAATATTCAGTTCTATCATAAATTGTCTCCACTTCCTTTTTCAATTAAATTCTAATAATATTTGTTTGGCTATCATTGTATTTGAGTTTTCTTCAAAAAAATCTTCAATTTTATACATTATCTCATATTATCTTAAATTTTATCATACATATGAGACAAGAAATCTTCAGTTCTTTTCGAAAATGTTTCCACTTCCTCTTTCAATTACATTCTAATTGTATTTATATGCCTATCATTATATCTGTTTTTTAAAAAAATATTCAATTTTATAAATTATTTTATCTTCATTTTTATTATACATACATTAGATGAAAATCTGCAGTTTTAAATGAAAATGTTTCCACGTGTTTGAGTTATATTGTAATTTTTATGCCTATCATTGTATCTGAGTTTTGTCCAAATAAATCTTCAATTTTATCAATTACTCTACTAATTCTCTATTTTATCATGCATATGGTATATGAAAATCTTGAGTTTTTTTCAGAAAATTTATCCACCTCATATTTCAATTGTATTCTCATTGTATTTCTATGACTATCATTGTATCTGTGTTTTTTTAAATATTCAATTTTATAAATTATATTATGTTATCCTCATTTATATTATACATACATTAGATGAAAATCTTCAGTTTTATATGAAGATGTCTCCACGTCTGTTTGAGTTATATTCAAATTGCATTATTATGCCTATCATTGTATAAGAGTTCTGTAGAAATAAATCATCAATTTTATCAATTACCCTAGTAATCCTCTATTTTATCTTACATATGTTAGATGAAAATCTTCAGTTTTATCAGAAAATGCCTCCACTTCATTTTCCAATTGTATTCTACTTATATTTCTATCTCTATCATAGTATCTGAGCTTTTTGTTCCAAATAATCTTTAATTTTATAAATTACCTTATGACATCCTCAATTTATCATATGTATGTTATATGAAAATCTTCAGTTGTATACGAAAATCTCTCCAATTCCTCCTTCATTAATATTCTAAATGTATTTGTATGCCTATAATTGTATCTGAGATTTTTTCAAACAAATCTTCAATTTTATAAGTTATCTTCAATTATCCTCAATTTTATCATAAATATGTTAGAGGAAAATTTTCAATTTTAAACGAAAATGTCTCCACTTTTCGATTACATTCTAATTTTATTTGGATGCCTATCATTATATCTGTGAAAATTGCCACAAAAAATTCAATTTTATATTTTCCTATGGATATCCCTTACTTTTTCAGTAATATGTTACATGAAATCTTCAGTTTCCGAAAATGTCTCCACTTCATTTTTAATTATGTGATAATTCTATTTGTATGGCTCTCATTTTATTTGAGTTTTTTCCAAAAAAACCTTCAATTTTATCAGTGATTGTATATAATCCTCAATTTTAT
Organism: Apodemus agrarius; assembly: GCA_964023405.1. Taxonomy (NCBI): domain Eukaryota; kingdom Metazoa; phylum Chordata; class Mammalia; order Rodentia; family Muridae; genus Apodemus; species Apodemus agrarius. The sequence continues at coordinate 27,218,226 of OZ030027.1, read as the reverse complement.
GATACATATGTGGTATGGTTTGTATATGCTTTTCCCAGGGAGTGGCACTATTAGGAGGTATGGCCTTGTTGGAGTAGGTGTGTCACTGTGGGTATGGGCTTAACATCTTCACCCTAGTTGCCTGGAAGACCGTTTTCCACTAGAGGATTATGTACAATTATTGATAAAATTTAAGATTTATTCAGAAAAATCTTGGATACAATGGTAGGCATAAAAATTCAATTAGAATAGAGTTGAAAAGGAAGTGGAGACATATTCTATTAATTCTGAACATTTCCATCTAACTTATATGATAAAAAGGATAATAACATGGGAAAATTGATAAAATTGAATGTTTTTCGATAAAATCTCAGATAAAATGAGAGCCATGCAAATAAAACTATATATAAGTGAAAAAAGTGGAGACATTTTCTGATAAAACTGAAGATTTTTCTATAACATTTCTGATAAGATTATGGAAATTCATGTGAAAATGTTAAAATTTGAAGATTTTTGTGGTAATTTTCACAGATATAATGGTAGGCATACAAATAAATAATAATATAGTTGAAAAAAGAAGTGGATATATTTTCTGATAAATCTGAAGAATTCTGCATAACATTTCTCATAAAATTATGGAAATTCATAGGAAGAGTGTAAAATTTGTAGATTTGTGTGGTAATATTCATAGATACAATGATAGGCGTACAAGCACAATTAGAATGTAATTTATAAAAGGAATAGAGACATTTTCTGATAAAACTGAAGATATTCTTCTAACATTCATGTTAAAATTGAAGATAACATAAAATAATTTATAAAATTGAAGATATTTTGGAACAAAAACTCAGATACAAGGATAGGCATCAAATACAACTAGAGTGTTATTGAAAAAGGAAGAGGACACTTTTTTTTAAAGAACTGAAGATTTTCATCGAACATATGAATGATAAAATTGAGGATTACATAAGATAATTGATCAAGTTGAAGATTATCTGGAAATATACTCAGATACAATGATCTCCAGACAAATACAATTAGAATATAATTGAAAAGAGAAGTGGAGATATTTTCTGAGAGAACTGAAGATTTTCATCTAAAATATGCATGATAAAAATTGAGGATTACATAGGATAACTGATAAAATTTTTTATTTTTTTGAGAAAAAACTCAGATACAATGATAGGCATCCAAATATAATTAGAATGTAATTGAAAAGGGAAGTGGAGATATTTTCTGGTAGAACTGAAGACTTTAATCTAAAATATATATCATAAAATTGAGAATTATATATGATAACTGATAAAATTGATGATTTTTTTTGGAAAAACTCAGATACAATGATAGGCATACAAATATATTTGAATATATTTGAAGGAGGAAGTGGAGATATTTTCATATAAAACTGAAGATTTTCATATAACACATATGATAAAATGAGGATATCATAAGATAATTTATAAAATTAAAGATATTTTTGGGAAAACACTCAGATACAATGATACGCATAGAAATACAATTAGAATCCAACTGAAAAAGAAATGGAGACATTTTTTGATAAAACTGAAGATTTTCATCTAACATATGTATGATACGTTAGATAAAGAATTACTAGGGTAATTGATAAAATTGCAGATTTATTTGGACAAAACACAGATACATTGATAGGCATAAAATTACAATTAGAATATAACTAAAAGAGACATGGAGACATTTTCATATAAAAATGATGATTTTCATCTAATATATGTATGATCAAAGTAAGGATAACATAACATAATATATAAAATTGAATATTTTTTTAAAAAAACCTCACGTACATTTTTAGGCATATAAATACAATTAGAATGTAATGGAAAAAGGAAATGGAGACTTTTTAAAGTAATGAAGATTTTCTTTTTTTCTATATTCTATGTTTACATTGCAAAGGCTTTCCCCTTTCCCAGTTCCCCTCCACCATATGTCCCATAATTCCTCCCCCCCCAGCTATTCCCCAATCATTTCCCCCAACACACACACGATTTCTCTGTTCTGGGTCGACAATACTGGATCCAATCTTTACAGGCCCAGGGTCCTCTCCTTTCTTCTTCTTGGGAGTCATTTGACTTGCTAATTGTGCCTTGAGTTTTTAGGGCTTCTGGGCTCATTAATATCCACTTACCAGTGATTGCAATTCATGTGTACTCTTTTGTGATTGGGTTAGCTCACGTAGGATGATAGTTTCCAGATCTAACCATTTACCTACAAATTGCATGAGTTCATTATTTTTAATTGCTGAGTAGTACTCCATTGTATAAATATACCACATTTTCTGTATCCATTCCTCTTTTGAGGGATATCTGGGCTCCTTCCAATTTCTGGCTATTATAAACAAGGCTGCTATAAACATAGTGGAGCATGTGTCTTTATTTTGTGCAGGGGAATCCTCTGGGTATATGCCCAGAAGTGGTATGCCAGGGTCCTCTGGAAGTGACATGCCCAATTTTTTGAGGAACCACCAAACTGATTTCCAGAGCGGTTTTAACATTTTGCAATCCCACCAACAATGGAGGAGTGTTCCTCTTTCTCCACATCCTCGCCAGCACCTGTTGTCTCTTGAGTTTTTAATCTTATCCATTCTGACTGGTGTGAGGTGGAATCTCAGGGTTGTTTTGATTTGCATTTCCCTGATGACTAATGATGTTGAACATCTCTTAAGGTGTTTCTCAGCCATCCGCATTTCTTCTGGTGAAAATTCTTTGTTTAGCTCTGTACCCCATTTTTTGATAGGGTTATTTGGTTCTTTGGGGTCTAACTTCTTGAGTTCTTTGTATATATTGGATATTAGCCCTCTGTCAGATGTGGGGTTGGTGAAGATTATTGCCCATTTTGCTGGTTGCCATTTTGTCCTTCTGACAGTGTCCTTTGCCTTACAGAAACTTTGTAATTTTATGAGGTCCCATTTGTCAATTCTTGATCTAAGAACATAAGCTATTGGTGTTCCGTTCAGGAACTTTCCCCCTGTGCCCATGTCCTCCAGGGTCTTCCCAAGTTTCTTTTCTAATAGTTTCAGTGTGTCTAGTTTTGCGTGGAGGTCCTTGATCCACTTGGAGTTGATCTTAGTACAAGGAGATAAGAGTGAGTCAATTTGCATTCTTCTGCATGTTGACCTCCAGTTGAACCAGCACCATTTGTTGAAAAGGGTATCTTTTTTCCACTGGATGGTTGTGGCTCCTTTATCAAAGATCAAGTGACCATAAGTCTGTGGGTTAATTTCTGGGTCTTCAATCCTATTCCATTGATCTACCTGCCTGTTGCTGTACCAATACCATGCAGTTTTTAACACAATTGCTCTGTAGTACTGCTTGAGGTCAGGGATATTGATTCCCCCAGAAGTCCTTTTATTGTTGAGAATAGTTTTAGCTATCCTGGGTTTTTTGTTGCTCCAGATGAATTTGAGAATTGCTCTTTCTAGATCTATGAAGAATTGAGTTGGGATTTTGATTGAATCTGTATATTGCTTTTGGCAAGATGGCCATTTTTACTATATTGATCCTGCCAATCCAGGAGCAAGAAAAATTTTTCCATCTTCTGAGGTCTTCTTCGATTTCTTTCTTCAAGGACTTGAAGTTCCTGTCATACAGCTCTTTCGCTTGTTTGGTTAGAGTTACACCAAGGTACTTTATGTTGTTTGTGGCTATTGTGAAGGGTGTTATTTCCCTAACTTCTTTCTCAGCCTGCTTGTCCTTTGAGTACAAGAAGGCTACTGATTTGCTTGAGTTAATTTTATAACCAGCCACTTTGCTGAAGTTGTTTATCAGCTGTAGAAATTCTCTGGTGGAGTTTTTTGGGTCACTTAAGTAGACTATCATATCGTCTGCAAATAATGATAGTTTGACTTCTTCCTTGCCAGTTTGTATCCCTGTGACTTCCTTATGTTGTCTAATTGCTCTCGCTAGAACTTCAAGTACTATATTGAAAAGATATGGAGAGAGTGGGCACCCTTGTCTAGTCCCTGATTTTAGTGGGATTGCTTCAAGTTTCTCTCCATTTATTTTGATGTTGGCTACTGGTTTGCTGTAGATTGCTTTTACTATGTTTAGGTATGGGCCTTGAATTCCTGTTCTTTCCAAGACTTTTAGCATGAAAGGATGCTGAATTTTGTCGAATGCTTTTTCAGCATCTAATGAGATGACCATGTGGTTTTTTTTCTTTTAGTTTGTTTATGTAGTGGATTACATTGATGGATTTCCATATATTGAACCATCCCTGCATCCCTGGAATGAAGCCTACTTGATCATGGTGAATGATCATTTTGATATGCTCTTGGATTCGGTTGGCAAGAATTTTATTTAGTATTTTTGCATCAATATTCATAAGAGAAATTGGCCTGTAGTTCTCCTTCTTTGTTGGATCCTTTTGTGGTTTAGGTATCAGCGTAATTGTGGTTTCGAAGAACGAGTTGGGCAGTGTCCCTTCTGTCTCTATTTTGTGAAATAGTTTGAAGAGTATTGGTGTTAAGTCTTCTTTGAAGGTCTGGTAGAATTCTGCACTAAAACCATCTGGTCCCGTACTTTTTTTGGTTGGGAGGCTTTCTATAACCCCTTCTCTTTCTTTAGGGGTTATGGGACTGTTTAGCTGATCTACTTGATGCTGATTTAATTTTGGTATTTGGTATCTGTCTAGGAAATTGTCCATTTCCTCCAGATTCTCCAGTTGTTTTGAGTATAGGCCTTTGTAGTAGGATCTGATGATCTTTTGAATTTCCTCCGTTTCTGTTGTTATATCCCCCTTTTCATTTCTAATTTTGTTAATTTGGATACTGTCTCTGTGCCCTTTGCTTAGTCTAGCTAATGGTTTATCTATCTTGTTGATTTTCTCTAAGAACCAGCTCTTGGTTTTGTTGATTCTTTGTATGGTTCTCTTTGTTTCTACTTGATTGATTTCAGCCCTTAGTTTGATTATTTCCTCTCTTCTACTCCTCCTGGGTGAATTAGCTTCTTTTTGTTCCAGGGCCTTCAGGTGTGCTGTTAAGTTGCTAGTGTATGCTCTCTCCAGTTTCTTTTTGGAGGCACTCCAAAAACACTATGAGTGTTCCTCTTAGCACCACTTTCATTGTGTCCCAAAGATTTGGGTAGGTCATACCTTCATTTTCATTGAAGTCTAAAAAGTCTTTGATTTCTTTCTTTATTTCTTCCTTGACCAAGGTGTCATTGAGTAGAGTATTGTTCAGTTTCCATGTGTATGTGGGCTTTCTGTTGTTCTTCTTGCTATTAAAGACCACGTTTACTCCATAGTGATCCGATAGGAGACATGGGATTAGTTCGGTCTTCTTGTATTTGTTGAGGTCTTTCCATTTGACAAGCAAGAAGTGACCTTCTGAGTCTCTTTTGATGACTTTAGGTTGAAAGTCAATTTTATCTGATATTAGAATGGCTACTCCAGCTTGTTTCCTGAGACCATTTGCTTGTAAAACTGTCTTCCAGCCTTTTACTCTAAGGTGGTGTTTGTCTTTGACACTGAGATGTGTTTCCTGTATGCAGCAAAATGTAGGGTCCTGTTTCTGTATCCAGTCTGTTAGTCTGTGTCTTTTTATTGGGGAATTGAGTCCATTGATATTAAGAGATAATAAGGAATAGTAATTATTACTTCCTGACATTTTGGGCGTTATTATTATTATTTTTTTTGTATTTGAGTGGTTCTCTTCTTTTGGGTTGGATGAGATGGGGTTTCTATTTGCATGTATGACTCCTGATTTCTTCCCAAGGTTTTCTATCTCCAACGTTGTCTCCCTTTGCGATTTCTTAGTTGTTTCTACTTCTGTTTTTAGATTCTGTACGGTTTTGCTCAGATCTTTTAATTGCTTGTTTGTGTTTTCCTGTAACTCTTTAAGGGATTTTTGTGTTTCCTCTTTTATGACTTCTACTTGTTGACCCATGTTCTCTTGTATTTCTTTAAGTGATTTTTATTTCTCCCCCTTATTGGGATTCATTTTTTGCTCTATATTCTCCTGGATTTCTTTAAGTGATTTTTGTGTTTGCCTTGTATGGGCTTCTAGCTTTTGATCTATTTTCTCCTCTATTACTTTAAGAAATTTATCTAAGTGATCCTCTATCAGCATCTTTACCAGTGATTTTAGATCTGAGCCTTGTTTTTCTGGTGTTTTGAGATATCCGAGATTTAATTGTGTTTGCCTTGTAAGGGCTTCTAGCTTTTGACCTATTTTCTCATGTATTACTTTAAGAGATTTATCTAAGTGTTCCTCTATCAGCATCCTGACCAAGTGATTTTAGATCTGAGTCTTGTTTTTCTGGTGTTTCGGGGTATCCAAGATTTATTGCTGTCGGGGAACTGGGTTCAGATGCTGCCATACTGCCTTGATTTCTGTTAGTAACGATCTTACGTTTGCCTTTTGCCATCTGGTTAACTCTGGTGTTAGTTGGTCCTGTAGTTACTAGCTGGTGCTTGACCCTCCTGTGGGATCGTAAGGCTATTTCCCCCGCGACTGGGACACCTGAACCACTGCCCTGCAGGGCTCCTGCTCACAGATTGCTGACAGGTGGCCTGAGTCCCCCGAGATCTTAAACTCAGGATATCCCAGGTACTTGGTTCCGCCTGTTGGGCAGCTGTTCTGCACTGCTCCTGCTCAGGGTTTGCTGTCTGGTGTCCTGATTCCCCAGAGGTCTTAAAGTCAGGATATCTCAGTTATCTGGTTCCGCCTGCTGGTCCAAAGCTGCTGGGAAGCTGGCTGAGGCTGGCTCCCCCGCCAGCTGGATGGGAAGCAGCTGGCAAGATGGCACTGACTGCGGGGAGTTTAGGGTCCGCCCTGCGAGCGCAGAGCAAGGCTCGGCCAGTGTCCCCCAAACCGCTACTCTGTGCGCAGCTCCAGCTCCAGGCCTGAGTCCCCAAAGGTCTTAAACTCTGGATATCTCGGGTACCTGGTTCCTTAGGCTGGGTCTGAGCACCTGGGAAGCTGGCTGAGGCTGGCTCCCCCACCGCCGGCTGGATGGGAAGCAGCTGGCAAGATCGAAAATCTTCAGTTTTATCATAAAATGTCTCCACTTCATTTTTCAATTGTATTCTAATTGTATTTCTATGCCTATCATTGTATCAGAGCATTTTGTTCAGATTTAAAAATTATCTTATGTTATCCTCAATTTTATCATAGATATTTTAGAGGAAAATCTTCAATTTTAAGTAAAAATGTCTCCACTTCATTTTTAGATTACATTCTAATTGTCTTTGTATGCCTACCAATGTATCTGTGTAAATTACCACAAAAATCTTCAATTTTTAAATTTTTCCTACGATTTTCCCTTACTTTATCAGAACTATGACATATGAAATCTTCATTTCTGTCAGAAAATATCTCCACTTCATTTTCAATTATGAGATAATTCTATTTGTATGCCTATCATTGTATCTCAGTTTTTTCCAAAAAAGTCTTCAATTTTATCAGTTATCATATGTAATCCTCAATTTTATCATACATATGTTAGATTAAAATCTTCAGTTCACCAGAAAATATTTCCACTTTCTTTTTCAATTATATTCTAGTCATATTTGAATGCCTATCGTTGTATCTGATTTTTTTCAAAAAATCTTCAATTTTATCAGTTAACCAATGTAATCCTCAATGTTATCATGCATGTTTTAGATGAAAATCTTCAGTTCTATCAAAAAATATCCCTACTTCCAGTTTCATTTATATTTTAATTGTATTTGTACACCAGCCATTGTATCTGAGATTTTTTTCCAAATATATCTTCAATTTTTTCAATTATCATATATAGGTTAGTTGAAAATTTTCAGTTCTTTATGCAAATGACTCCTTTTCCTTTTACAATAATACTCCAGTGGTATTTGTATGCCTATCCTTCTATCTGAGTTTTTGTTTTCCAAAATATGTTCAATTTTAAAAATTATCTTATGCTCAATTTAAACATACATATGTTAGATGTAAATCTTCAGTTTTATCAGAAAATGTCTTCACTTATTTTTCATCTATTTATAGTTGTAATTGAATGCTTTTCATTGTTTCTGAGATTTTATCACAAAAATCTTCAATTTTATCAATTTTTCTATGTTATCATCCATTTTATCATCCATGAGTTAGATGTAAAGCTTCAAATTAACAAAAAATATCCTCCCATCCTTTTTCAATTGTAGTCTAATTGTATTTCATTGTATCTGAGTTCTTTCTGAATAAATCTTCAATTTTATCAATTATCCTATGTAATTCTCAATTTTACCATACATATTTTAGATAAATCTTTGTTTTATCAGAAAATGTCTCCTCTTCCGTTTTCAATTGTATTCTAATTCTATTTGTGAGCTTATCATTGTATCTGAGTTTTTAGCAAAAACAATCATCAATTTTATAAATTATCCTAAGTTTTCGTCAATTTTGTCTTATATATGTTAGAGGAAAATCTTCATTTTAATAGGAAAATTACTCCACTTCCTTTTTTAATTACATCCTAATTGTATTTGTATGCTTACATTTGTATCTGTGAAAATTACCACAAAAATCTTCAATTTTTAAATTTTTCCTATGAATTTCCCTTACTCTATCAGAAATATGTTATACAAAATCTTTATTTTTACCAGTAATTGTCTCCACTTTCTTTTCAATTATCTGAAAATTCTATTTGTATGCCTATCATTGTATATGAGATTTTGCCAAAATAATCTTCAATTTGATCAGATATCCTATGTAATCCTGAATTTTATCATGCAGATATTTGATGAAAATCTTCAGTTCTATCATAAAATATCACCACTTCCTTTTTAAATTGAATTCTAATTATATTTGTATGACTATCATTTTATTTGATAAAATAAATTTTTAAAAGATTTTTTAAAAAATCTTCAATTTTATACATTATCTTATATTACCTTCAATTTTATCATACATATGATAGATGAAAATCTTCATGACTTTACGAAAATATCTCCATTTCCCTTTTCAATTACTTTCTAATTGTATTTATATGGCTATCAGTATATTTGAGTTTTTTAATAATAATATTCAATTTTGTAAATTATGTTATGTTATCCTCACTTTTATCATACTTATATTTGATGAAAATCATCAGTTTTATATGAAAATGTCTCCATGTCTCTTTTAGTTATATTCTAATTGTATTTTTATGTGTATCTTTGTATCAGAGTTTTGTATAAAAATATTCAATTTTATCAGTTACCATTGTAATCCTCTATTTTATCGTACATATGTTAGATGAAAAATTTCAGTTTTATCTGAAAATGTCTACACTTCATTTATCAGGTGTATTCTAATTGTATTTCTGTGCCTATCATTGTATCTGACTATTTTTCCAAATAATCTTTAATTTTATAAATTACCTTATATTATCCTCATTTTATCATATGTATGTTATATGAAAATCTTGTTTTCTATGAAAATATCTCCACTTCCTCCTTCAATTATATTCTAAATGTATTTGTATGTCTATCATTTTATCTGAGTTTTTTTCAAAAAAAATCTTCAATTTTATAAATTATCTAAAGTTATCCTCAATTTTATCATAGATATTTTAGATGAAAATCTTCAATTTAAAATAAAAATGTCTCCACTTCCTTTTTAGATTATATTCTAATTGTGTTTATATGCCTGCCATTGTATCTGTGAATATTACCACAAAAATTTTCAATTTTTATATTTTTCCTATGGCTTTTCCTGGATTTATCAGTAATATGTTATACAAAATCATCAGTTTTGTTAGAAAATGTCTCTACTTCATTTTTAAATATGTGATAATTCTATTTGTATGCCTGTCATTGTATCTTAAAATTTTCCAAAATAAATCACCAATTTTATCAGCTATCATATGTAATCCTCAATTTTATGATACATATATTAGATTAAAATCTTCAGTTTTCCAGAAAATATCTCCACTTCCTTTTTCAATTGAATTCAAATTATATTTGTATGGCTATCATTGTATTTGAGTTTTTTTTCAAAAAAATCTTCACTTTTATACATTATCTTATGTTATCCTCAATTTTATCATACATATGATAGATGAAAATCTTCATTATGAAAATATCTCCATTTCCCTTTTCAATTACATTCTAATTGTATTTATATGCCTATGAATGTATCTGAGGTTTTTTTTTAAATTATCAATTTTATAAATTATGTTGTTATCCTCACTTTTATCATACATATATTAGATAAAAATCCTCAGTTGTATATGAAAATGTCTCCACATCTCTTTTAGTTAAATTCTAATTGTATTTTTATGCCTATCATTGTATCTGAGTTTTGTTGCAATAAATCTTCAATTTTATCAATTACCCTAGTAATCCTTTATTTTATCATATATGTTAGATGAAAATCTTCAGTTTTATCAGAAAATATCTCCTCTTCCTTTTTCAACTGTATCTTAATTCTATTCGTATGCTTATCACTGCATCTCAATTATTTTCAAAAAAATCTTTAATTTCATAAATTACCTTAAGTAATCCTCAATTTTATCATACATATGTTAAAGGACAATCTTCAGATTTATAGGAAAATATCTCCACTTCCATTTTCAATTACATTGTAATTGTATTTGTATGCGTACCATTGTATGTATGAAAATTACCACAAAAATTTCAATTTTAAATTTTTACTATGAATTTCCACTACTTTATCAAAAATATGTTATATGATATCTTTAGTTTTATCAGAAAATGTTTCTACTTCCTTTTAAATTATCTGATAATTGTATTTGCATGTCTATCATTTTATGTGAGATTTTTCCAAAAGAAATCATCAATTTTATCAAATATTCTATGTAATGCTCAATTTTATCATGCATATTTTTGATGAAAATCTTCAATTCTATCATCAAATGTCTCCACATCGTTTTTCAATTGAACTGTAATTACATTAGTATGGCTATAATTGTTTTTGAGTTTTCTTAAAAAAATCTTCAATTTTATACATATAAATTTATCTTATGTTATCCTCAATTTTATCATACATGTTAGATGAAAATTTTCATTTCTTTACAAAAATGTCTCCATTTCCTTTTTCAATTTTATCATACATATGTTAGATGGAAATCTTCAGTTTTTTAAGAAAATGTCTCCACTTCATTTTTCAGTTGTATTCTAATTGTATTTCAATGCCTATCATTGTATCTGAGTGTTTTTCCAAAAATATCATTAATTTTATGAATTACCTTATGAAATCCTCATTTTATCATATGTATGCTCTATGAAAATCTTCTGTTTTATATAAAATCCTCTCCACTTCCTCCTTCTATTATAGTCTAAATATATTTGCAAGACTTTCACTGTATCTGAATTTATTCTAAAAACAATCTTCAATTATCTTATGTTATCTTCAATTTTATAGATTATCATATGTTATCCTCAATTTTAACATACATGTTGGATGAAAATCTTCAGTTTTATCAGAAAATGTCTCTATTCCTTTTTTCAATTACATTCTAATTGTGTTTGTAAGCCTATCACTGTATCTGTGAAAATTACCACAAAAACTTCAAATTTTACAGTTTTCCTATGAATTTCCATAATTTAATCAGGTATATGTTATGCAAAATTTCTCAGATTTATCATAGAATCTACACTTCCTTTTTCAACTATATTATTATTTATTTGTATGCCTACTAATGCATCTGTGAAATTCACAAAAATCTTCAAATTTTAACATTTTAAAATGAATTTCCATAATTTAATCAGAAATGTATACAAATATCTTTAGTTTTATCAGAAAATGTCTCAAATTTATTTTTCACCTATTATAGTTGTATTTTTATGTCTCTCATTTTATCTGAGATTTTATCAAAAAATCTTCATTTTTATCTATTTTCTTATGTTATCATCTATAAGTTAGATGTAAATGTTCAGAATTAACAGAATATGTCTCCACGTCCTTTTTCAATTGTATTCTAATTGTATTTGTATGCCTATCATTGTAACCAATTTTTTTCTGAATAAATCATCAATTTTATCAATTATCCTATGTAATTCTCAATTTTATCATACATATGTAAGATAAAAATCTTCAGTATTATCAGAAAGTGTCTCTTCTTCCTTTTTCAATTGTATTCTAAATGTATTTATATGCTTAATCATTGTACTGAGTTTGTTTTGCAAAAAAATCATCACTTTTATGAATTATCCTAAGTTTTTCTCAATTTTATCACACATATATTAGAGAAAAGTTTTATAGGAAAATGGCTCCACTTCCTTTTCAATTACATTATAATTGTATTTATATTCTTACCATTGTATCTGTGATTATCTGATAATTCTATTTGTATACCTATCATTCATTGTATGTAAGATTTTTCCAAAAAAAATCTTCAATTTTATCGGATATCTTATGTAATCCTCCATTTTATCATGCACATTTTAGATGAAAATCTTCAGTTCTATCAAAAAATGTCCCCACTTTCTTTTTCAATTGAATTCTAATTATATTTGTATGGCTATCATTTTATTTTAGTTTTTTTCAAAAAATCTTCAAATTTATACATTATCTTATGTTATCCTCAATTTTATCATGCATATGTTACATGAAAATGCTCATTACTTTGCAAATATGTCTCCATTTCCTTTTTCAATTACATTCTAATTTTATTTATATGCCAATCAATGTATCTGAGTTTTTTCTTAAAACTATATTCAATTTTATAAATTATATTGTTTTCCTCATTATCGTGCATATATTAGAAGAAAATCTTCAGTTTTATATGAAAATGTCTCCATGTCTCTTTTAGTTATATTTTAATTGTATTTTTATGCCTATTATTTTATCTGAGTCTTGCCCAAATAAATCTTCAATTTTATCAATTACCCTAGTAATCCTTTATTTTATCATACATATGTTGATGCAAATCTTCAGTTTTATCAGAAAATGTCTCCATCTCAATTTTCAATAGTGCTCTAGTTGTGTTTGTATGCTTACCCTTGTATCTGTATCTTTGTTTTCCAAAATACCTTCAATTTTATAAAATAACTTATGTTATCCTCAATTTTAACAAACATATGGTAGATGAAAAGCTTCATTTTTATCAAAAATGTCTCTATTCCTTTTTTCAATTACATTCTAATTGTGTCTGTAAGCCTATCATGGTATCTATGAAAATTAAAACAAAAATCTTCAAATTTTACTGTTTTCCCTCTGAATTTCCATAATTATATCAGATATATATTATGCAAAATTCCTCAGATTTATCAGAAAATATCTCCACTTCCTTTTTCAACTATATTATTGTTTATTTCTATGCCTACATCTGTATCTGTGAAAATTACAACAAAACTCCAAATTTTAACATTTTCAAATGAATTTCCATAATTTAATCAGAAATATTATACAAAAATCTTCAGTTTTATTAGAAAATGTCTCCACATTCTTTTTCACTTATTTATAGTTGCATTTGTATGCCTTTCATTGTATCTGAGATTTTATCAAAAAACTTCAATTTTATCAATTTTTCTATATTATCATACATTTTATCATACATGTTAGATGTAAATCTTCAGAATTAAGAGAATATGTTTCCATGTCCTTTTTCAATTTAATTCTAATTTTATTTATATTGTTACCATTGTATTTTAGTTTTTTTCACAAAATCTTCAATTTATACATTATCTCCTGTAATCCTCAATTTTATCATACCTATGTTGGATGAAAATCTTCAGTTCTTTGTGATAATGTCTTCACTTCCTTTTTTCAATTACATTTTAATTGTGTCTATATGCCTATGATCGTATGTGAGTTTTTTAAAATAGATATTCAATTTTATAAATTACATTATGTTACCCTCATTTTATCATACATAAATTAGAGGAAAATCTTCAGTTTTATATGAAAACTGTTTTAGTTATATTCTATTTCTATTCTATGTCAATCATTGTATCCGTGTTTTGTATAAAAATATTCAATTTTATCAATTACCGTTGTAGTCCTGTATTTTATCATACATATGTTAGATGAAAATTTTCAGTTTTATCTGAAAATGTCTTCACTTCGTTTTTCATTTGTATTCTAATTGTATATCTATGCCTATCTGAATTTTTTCCAAAGAGTCTTTAATTTTATAAATTACCTTGTGATATCCTCAATTTATCATATGTATGTTATATGAAAATCTATAGTTTTATACGAAAAGGTCTCTACTTCTACATTCAATTATATTCTATATGTATTTGTATGCCTATTACTGTATCTGAGATGTTTTTCAAAAAATCTTCAATCATTGGATGTGAGATTTTTCTTCAATTTTATAAATTATCTTATGTTATCCTCAATTTTAAAATACATATGTTAGATAAAAATGTTCAGTTTTATCAGAAAATATCTCTATTTCTTTTTTCAATTATATTCTAATTGTATTTCTAAGCCTATCATTGTATCTGTGAAAATTACCACAAAAATCTTCAAATTTTACAGTTTACCTATGTATTTCCATCATTTTGTCAGATATATATTCTGCAAACTTCTTTAGATTTATCAGAAAAAATCTCCAATTCCTTTTAAAACTATATTGTCATTTTATTTGTATGCTTACCATTTTATCTGTGATAATTACCACAAATACTTCACAGTTAACATTTTCACATGAATTTCCATAATTTTATCAAAAATGTTATACAAAAAAATTTCAGTTTTATCAGAAAATGTCACCCCTTTTTTTCACTCATATTTTAACTGTATTTCATGCCTTTAATTTTATGAGATTTTATCAAAAATATCTTTAATTTTATCAATTTTTCAATGTTATAATGTATTTGATCATACAGAAATTAATTGTAAAGCTTCAGAATTAATAGTAAATGTCTCCACTTCCTGTTTCAATTTTATTCTAATTGTATTTATAAACCTATCATCGTATCTGAGTTTTTTCCTGAATAAATTTTAATTTTATCATTAACCCTATGTAATCCTCAATTTTATCATACATATTTTAGATGAAAATCTTTAGTTTTATCAGAATATATCTCCACTTTGTTTTCATTTGTGTTTTAATTGTATTTGTACGCTTATCATTGCATCTGAAGTTTTTTCAAAAGTATCTTCAATTTTATAAAATATCTTAAGTTATCCTCAATTCTATCATACATATGTTAGAGGAAAATTTTCAGATTTATAGGAAGATGTCTCCACTTCTTTTATCAATTAAATTCTAATTTATTTGGGATAACATTTTATCTGTGATAATTACCATAAAACTCTTCAAATTTGGAATTTTTCCTATGAATTTCTCTTATTTTATACAAAATATGGTATTTGAAATCTTTAGTTTTATCAGAAAATATCTCCACGTCCTTTTTCAATCATGTGATTGTTGTATTTGTTTGCCTTTCATTGTATCTGAGCTTTTTCCAAGAAATCTTCAATTTTATCAGTTATCCTATATAATCCTCAGTTTTATCATACATATGTTTGATGAAGATCTTCAATTATTTAATTTTTCCTATGTATTTCCCTTACTTTATCAGAAATATGTTATGTGAAATCTTTAGCATTTTCAGAAAATATGTCCACTTCCTTTTCAATTATCTGATAATTCTATTTGTATGCAAATCATTGTATCTGAGATTTTTCCAAAAAAATCTTCAATCTTATCAGATATCCTATGTAATCCTCAATTTTATCATGCATATTTTAGATTAAAATCTTCAGTTCTATCATAAAATGTCTCCAGTTTCCTTTTTAATTAAATTCTAATTTCATATCTATGGTTCATTGTATTTCAGTTTTTTCAAAAAATCTTCATTTTTATACATTATCTCCTGTTATCCTCAATTTTATCATACATATTTATGATGAAAATCTTCAGTTCTTTGCAAAAACATCTCCACCTTTTTTTCCATTATATTTGTATCTATATGCCTATGATCATATGTGAGTTTTTAAAAATAGATATCAAATTTTATAAATTATGTTATGTTGTCCTAATTTTAGCATACATATATTATATGAAAATGTCTTCATGACTGATTTAGTTATATTCTATTTCTATTTTTATGCCTATCATTGTTTCAGAGTTTGTCCAAATAAATCTTCAATTTTATCAATTACCCTGGTAATCCTCTATTTTATCAAACATATGTTAGATGAAAATCTTCAGTTTTATCTGAAAATGTCTCCACTTCATTTTTCAATTGTATTCTAATTGTATTTCTATGCCTATAATTGAATCTGAATTCCTTCCAAAAAATCTTTAATTTTATAAATTACCTTGTGATATCCTAAATTTTTCATATGTAAGTTATATGAAAACCTTCAGTTTTATATGAAAAGTTCTCCACTTCATCGTTCAATTATGTTCTAAATGTACTTGTATTTCTATCATTATATCTGAGTTTTTCCCAAAAATCTTTAATTTTATCAATTATTCTAGTAATCCTTTATTTTATCACACATATATTAGATGAAAATCTTCAGTTTTATTAGAAAATGTCTCCACTTCATATTTCAGTTGTATTCTAATTGTATTTCTATGCCTATCATTGTTTCTGAGTATTTTCCAAAAAATCTTTAATTTTATAATTTACCTTATGATATCCTCATTTTATCATACATGTTACATTACAATCTTCAGTTTTACATGAAAATGTCTCTACTTCATCCTCCAATTATATTCTAAATGTATTTGTATGCAGATCATTGTATCTGAGTATTTTTACAAATAAATCTTCAATTTTATCAATTTTTATGTAATCCTCAATTTTATCATACATATGTTAGATAACAATCTTCAGTTCTTTACAAAATTGTGTGCTCTTCCTTTTTCAGTAATACTCTCATTGTATTTGTATGCCGATCCTTGTATCTGAGTTTTTGTTTTCCAAATATCTTCAATTATATAAATTATCTTATGTCATCAATTTAAACATACATATGTTAGATGAAAATCTTCAGTTTTATCAGAAAATGTCTTCAATTATTTTTCACTTATTTATAGTTGTATTTGTATGCTTTTCATTTATCTGAGATTTTATCACAAAAAAACTTCAATTTTATCAATTTTCCTATGTTAACATCCATTTTATCATCCATAAGTTAGATGTAAAGCTTCAGAATTAACAGAATATGTCTCGACATCCTTTTTCAATTGTATTCTAATTGTATTTTTATGCCTATCGTTGTATCTGAGTTTTTTCAAATAAATCTTTAATTTTATCAATTATCCTCTGTAATTCTCAATTTTATCATACATATGTTAGATAAAAATCTTCAGTTTTATCAGAAAGTGTCTCCACTTCCTTTTCTAACTATGTGATAATTGTATTTGTATGCCTAGCATTTTAGCTGAGATTTTTTCCAAGAAAATATTCAATTTTATTAGTTATCCTATGTAATCCTCACTTTTATCATACATATGTTAAATGAAAATCTTCAGATCTATCAGAAAATGTGTCCAGTTCCCTTTTCAATTGTATTCTAATTGTAACTGTATGCCTATCATTGTATCTGAGTTTTCTTTATCAAAAAATTCTTCAGATTTAAAAATTATCTTACGTTATCCTCAATTTTATCATACATGTTAGATAAAAATCTTCAGTTTTATACAAAAAGTCTCCACCTCATTTTGATTTATATTCTAATTGTATTTGTATGCCTATCACTGTATCTGAGATTTTTCCAAACATAATATTTAATTTTATTAGATATCCTATGTCATCTTCAATTATATCATTCATGGTTTAGATAAAAATATTCAGTTCTATCATAAAATGTCTCCACTTCCTTTCTCAATTGAATTCAAATTATATTTTTATGGCTATCATTGATTTGGGTTTTCTTCAAAAAATCCTCAATTTTAGACATTATCTTATGTTATCCTAAATTTTATCATACATATGTTAGATGAAAGTCTTCAGTTCTTTACGAAAATGTCACCAGCCTGGTCTACAGAGTGAGTTCCAGGACAGCCGGGACTACAGAGAAAGGTTGTCTTGAAAACAAGCAAGCAAACAAACAAACAACAAACAAACAAACAAACAAAAAGAAGCCTGTTTAGCTAGGCGCTGGTGGCACATGCCTGTAATCCCAGCACTCTGGGAGGCAGAGACAGGCAGATTTCTGAGTTCCAGGCCAGCCTGGTCTACAGAATGAGTTCCAGGACAGCCAGGGCTACACAGAGAAACCCTGTTTCGAAATTGCCAAAAAAAATTTAAAAAAAAAAAAGAAAAAAAACAAAAAACAAAAAAGGAAAGTGTCTCCACTTCCTCTTTCAATTACATTCTAATTTTATTTGTACGCAGATCATTGTATCTGAGTATTTTTCCATATAAATCTTCAATATTATCAATTATCTTCTGTAATCCTGAATTTTATCATACATTTGTTATCTGAAAATCTTCAGTTCTTTAAAAAATATGTCCTCTTCACTTTTCTATAATGCACTAGTTTTATTTGTATGCCTATCCTTGTATCTGAGTTTTTGTTTTCCAAAATATCTTAAATTTTATAAATTATCTCATATTATCCTCAATTTTAACATATGTTAGATGAAAATCTTCAGTTTAATCAGAAAATGTCTCTATTCAATTTTTCAATTACATTCTAATTGTGTTTGTAAGCCTATCATTTTATCTGTGGAAATTATCACAAAAAAATTCAAATTTTAACATTTTTTCTCATAAATTATTATAGTTTTATCTGAAATATTATACAAAATCCAGTTTTTTTCCGAAAATGTCTCCACTTTCTTTTTTGCTTATATTCCTATTGTTTTTGTATGTCATTCATTGAATCTGAGATTGTATCAAAAAATCTTCAATTTTATCAATTTTCCTGTTATCCATTTTTCACTCTTAAGTTAGATATAAATCTTTAGAATTAACAGAATATGTCTCCTCTTCCTTTTTCAATAGTATTTTCATTGTATTTGTATGCCTATTATTGCCTCCGAGTTGATTTCTGAATAAATCTTCTATTTTATCAATTATTCTATGCAATCCTCAATTTTTTCATACATACGTTCGATGAAAATTTCAATTTTATCAGAAAATGTCTCCTGTCCTTTTTCAATTGTATTCTAATTGTATTTGTATGCTTATCATTGCATCTGAGATTTTTTTCAAAATAAACTTCAATTTTATAAATTATCTTATGCTAACCTCAATTTTTACCATACATATGTTAGAGTACTTTATTCAGTTTTATAGGATATAGCTCCACTTCCTTTTTCAATTACATTCTAATTGTATTTGTATGCTTACCATTGTATCTGTGAAAATTACCACAAAAATCTTCAATGTTTTAATTTTCCCTATGAATTTCCCTTACTTTATCCCAAATATGTTATAGAAAACCTTCAGTTTTATCAGAAAATGACTCTATTCCTTTTTTCAATTAGATTCTAATTGTGTTTGTAAGACTATCATATTATCTGTGAAAATTACCACAAAAAAGTTCAAATTTTACTGTTTTCCTGTGAATTTCCATAATTTTATCACATGTATGTTAGGCAAAATTCCTCAGATTTATCAGAAAATATCTCCACTTCCTTTTACAACTATATTATTATTTATTTGTATGCTTACCATTCTATCTGTGAAAATTACCACAAAAATCTTCTATTCTTTGATTTTTCTTATGAATATACCTTACTTTATCAGAAATATGTATTACAAAATCGTTAGCTTTAACAGAAAATATATCCATTTCCTTTTCAATCATGTGATAATTCTGTTTGTGTGCCTATCATTGTATCTGAGTTTTTTCCCAAAAAGATGTTCAATTTTATCAGATGTAATCCTCAATTCTATCATGCATATTTTTAGATGAAAACATTCAGTTCTGTCATAAAATGTCTCCACTTTCCTTTTCAATTGAATTCTAATTTTATATCTATGGTTTTCATTGTATTTGTTTTTTTTCCAAAAAAAATCTTCAATTTTATACATCATCTCCTGTTATCCTCAATTTTATCATACATATGTATGATGAAAATTATCCGTTCTTGCAAAAATGTCTCCACTTCCTTTTTTCCATTACTTTCTAATTGTATCTATATGACTATGATCGTATGTGAGTTTTTAAATAGATATTACATTTTACAAATTATGTTATCCTCATTTTTATCATATATATATTAGATGAAAATCTTTAGTTTTATGTGAAAATGTCTTCACATTTGTTTAAGTTATATTCTATTTCTATTTATGCCTATAATTATATCAGAATTTTGTCCAAATAAATCTTCAATTTTATCAATTACACAAGTAATCCTCTATTTTATCATACATATGTTAAATGAAAATCTTCAGTTCTATCTGAAAATGTATCCAGTTCATTTATCAATTGTATTCTAATTGTTTTTCTATGCCTATCATTGTATCTGAAATTTTTTCCAAAAAATCTTTAATTTTATAAATTACCTTGTAATATCCTCAATTTTTCATATGTATGTTATATGAAAATCTTCAGTTTTATATGAAAAGGTCTCCACTTCCTTGTTCAATTATATTCTAAATGTATTTGTATGCCTATCATGGAATCTGAGGTTTTTTTAAAAAAATCTTCAATTTTATATATTATCTTAAGTTATCCTCAATTTGTATAAAACTATATTAGAGTAAAATCTTAAATTTTAATCGAAAATGTCTTCAGTTCCTTTTTAAAATACATTCTAATTGTATTTGTAGGCCTACCATTATATCTGTGAAAATTACCACAAAATTTTTCAATTTTTAAATTTTTCCTATGACTTTCTCTTATTTTATCAGAAATATGTTATACAAAATCTTCACTTCTGTTGGAAAATGTCTCCACTTCATTTTCAATTATGCGATAATTCTATTTGTATGCCTATCAGTGTATCTGAGCTTTTTCCAAAAAAATCTTCAATTTTGTCTGTTATCAAATATAATCCTCAATTTTTTCATATATATGTTAATTGAAAATCTTCAGTTCTATCAGAAAATCTGTCCAGTTCCTTTTCCAATTGTATCCTAATTGTATATGTCTGCCTATCATGGTATCTGAGTTTTCTCTGAATTAATCTTCAATTTTATCAATAATCCTATGTAATTCTCAATTTTATCATATATATGTTAGATAAAAATCTTCAGTTTTGCCCCGTGCCCTCAGGCCTTGCACCGAGGCAGCAGGTGGCAGCCAGCTCACAGGCCCCTGGACCAGCGGTAGTGGTGGGCCTCCATATTGCAACCAGGACACAGCTGGAGAGGCCCAGGTAGACAGACTCCATCCGGGGTTACCGTCGCAGGGGGATCTGGTAGGCCCTCTCTGTCAGGCAGGCCCAGCTCCGCTGAGGCTCTGCGGGACTTCCCCGCACCCTCAGGCCTTGCACCGACGCAGTGGGTGGCAGCCAGCTCATGGTCCCCTGGACCAGCGGTAGGGGCAGGCCTCCATATTGCAACCAGGACACAGCTGGAGAGGCCCAGATAGACAGACTCTAGCCGGGGCTACCATCGCAGGGGGATCTGCTAGGCTCTCGCCGAAAGGCAAGCCCAGCACCGCCAAGGCTCTGCAGGACTTCCCCGCGCACTCAGGCCTTGCACGGAGGCAGTGGGTGGCAGCCAGCTCATGATCCCTTAGAGCAGCAATCACGCATAATCACCAGTAGAAAAACAACAGATGAGTCCAGCCTCACAGGAGATTCAAACATCAGCCAGTGACAACAAGGCCAACTAACACCAGAAATAACCAGATGGCAAAAGGAAAATGAAGGAACATTACTAACAGAAATCAAGGCAACATGACAGCATCTGAGCCCAGTTTGCCAACAACAGGAAGCCCTGGATACCCCAAAACACCAGAAAAACAAGACTTGGATATAAAATCACTGGTCAGGATGCTGGTAGCTGAACACATAGAAAAATCTCGTAAAGAAATGTAAAAGAAAATGGATCAAAAGTTAGAAGCCTTTACAAGGCAAATACAAAAATCACTTCAAGAAATTCAGGAGAAGATGGATCAAAAAGAAGACAATAAGGAGGAAAGACAAAAATCACTTAAAGAAATACAGAAGAACATGGGTCAAAAAGTGGAAGCTAGGAAAGAGGAAACACAAAAATCTCTTAAAGAAATACATGAAAGCACAATCAAGCAAGCGAAAGATCTGAGCACATCCATCCAGGTTCTAGAAACAGAAGTAGAAACAACTAAGAAATCGCAGAGGGAGACAACATTGGAGATAGAAAACCTTGGGAAGAAATCAGGGGCCATAGATGCAAATATCAACAACAGAATAAAAGAGATAGAAGACAGAATATCAGAAGCCGAAGATACCATAGGAACCATTGATTCAACAGTCAAAGAAAATACTAAATGCAAAAAGGTTGTAACCCAAAACATCCAGGAAATCCAGGACACAATTAGAAGACCAAACCTAAGGATTATAGGTATAGACAAGAGTGAAGATTTACAAGTTAAAGGGCCAGCAAATATCTTCTACAAAATTATGGAAGAAAACTTCCCCAACCTAAGGAGAGATGCCCATGAATATACAAGACGCATATAGAACCCCAAACAGACTGGACCAGAACAGAAATACATCCCATCACATAATAATCAAAACTCCAAATGTACTAAACAAAGAAAGAATATTAAAGGCAGTAAGAGAAAAAGGCCAAGTAACATATAAAGGAAGACCTATCAGAATAACACCAGACTTCTCACCTGAGACCATGAAAGCTAGAAGATCCTGGGCAGATATCATGCAAACTCTAAGAGAACACAAACTTCAGCCAAAACTACTTTACCTAGCAAAACTCTCAATCGCCATAGATGGAGACATCAAGGTATTCCATGACAAAACCAAATTTGCACGATATCTTTCCACAAATCCAGCCCTACAAACCATAATAGGGGGAAAACACCAAGACAAGGACGGAAACTACACCCGGGAAGAAGCAAGATAGAAACCTCCTCTCATCAAACCCAAAAGAAGATAACCTCTCAAATATAAAAAAAAAATTTCAAAAATGTCTGGAGGTAATAATTACTATTCCTTAATATCTCTTAACATCAATAGACTCAATTCCCCAATAAAAGACATAGATTAACAGACTGGATACAGAAACAGGACCCTACATTTTGCTGCATACAGGAAACACATCTCAGTGTTAAAGACAAACACTGCCTTAGAGTAAAAGGCTGGAAGACAATTTTACAAGCAAATGGTCTCAGGAAACAAGCTGGAGTAGCCATTCTAATATCAGATAAAATTGACTTCCAACCTAAAGTCATCAAAAGAGACTCAGGAGGTCACTTCTTTCTGGCCAAAGGGAAAATCACCAAGAAGAGCTCTCAATACTGAACATCTATGCTCCAAATGCAAGGGCACCCTCATTCGTAAAAGAAACCTTACTAAAGCTTAGAGCACACATTACACCTAACACAATAATTGTGGGTGACTTCAACACTCCACTCTCCTCAATGGAACAATCAGGAAACAGAAACTAAACAGGGACACAGTGAAACTAATTGAAACTTGGGACCAATTGGATTTAACAGATATATATAGAACATTTCATCCTAAAGCTAAAGAATATACCTTTTTCTCAGCACTGCATGGTACCTTCTCCAAAATTGATCATATAATTGGTCACAAGACAGATGTCTACAATACAAGAAGCTCGAGCTAATCCCATGCCTCCTATCAGATCACCATGGAGTAAAGTGGTCTTCAATAGCAACAAAAACAACAGAAAGCCCACATACACGTGGAAACTGAACAATACTCTACTCAATGACACCTTGGTCAAGGAAGAAATAAAAAAAGAAATCAAAGACTTTTTAGAATTCCATGAAAACGAAGGTACAACATACCCAAATCTATGGGACACAATGAAAGCAGTGCTAAGAGGAAAACTCATAGCTCTAAGTGCATCCAAAAAGAAACTGGAGAGAGCATACATAGCAGCTTAACGGCACACCTGAAAGCCCTGGAAGAAAAAGAAGTTAATTCACCCAGGAGGAGTAGAAGACAAGAAATCATCAAACTCAGGGCTGAAATCAATCAAGTAGAAACAAAGAGAAACCATACAAAGAATCAACAAGACCAGGAGCTGGTTCTTTGAGAAAATCAAAAAGATAGATAAACCCTTGCCCAGACTAACCAAAGGACACAGAGACAGTATAAAAATTAACAAAATTAGAAATGAAAAGGGAGACATAACAGCAGAAACTGAGGAAATTCAAAAGATCTTCAGATCCTACTACAAAGGCCTATACTCAAAACAACTGGAGAATCTGGAGGAAATGGACAATTTCCTAGACAGATACCAAATACCAAAATTAAATCAGCATCAAGTAGATCAGCTAAATAGTCCCATAACCCCTAAAGAAATAGAAGGGGTTATAGAAAGCCTCCCAACCAAAAAAAGTACGGGACCAGGTGGTTTTAGTGCAGAATTCTACCAGACCTTCAAAGAAGACTTAACACCAATACACTTCAAACTATTCCACAAAATAGAGACAGAAGGGACACTGCCCAACTCATTCTTCGAAGCCACAATTATGCTGATACCTAAACCACAAAAAAGATCCAACATAGAAAGAGAACTACAGGCCAATTTCTCTTATGAATATCGATGCAAAAATACTAAATAAAATTCTTGCCAACCGAATCCAAGAGCACATCAAAATGATCATTCACCATGATCAAGTAGGCTTCATCCCAGGGATGCAGGGATGGTTCAATATACAAAAATCCATCAATGTAATCCACTACATAAACAAATTAAAAGAAAAAAACCACATGGTCATCTCCTTAGATGCTGAAAAAGCATTCGACAAAATTCAGCATCCATTCATGCTAAAAGTCTTGGAAAGAGCAGGAATTCAAGGCCCATACCTAAACATAGTAAAAGCAATCTACAGCAAACCAGTAGCCAACATCAAAATAAATGGAGAGAAACTTGAAGCAATTCCACTAAAATCACGGACTAGACAAGGCTGCCCTCTCTCTCCATATCCTTTGAATATAGTACTTGAAGTTCTAGCGAGAGCAATTAGACAACATAAGGAAGTCAAGGGGATACAAATTGGAAAGGAAGAAGTCAAACTATCATTATTTGCAGAAGATATGATAGTTTACTTAAGCGACCCAAAAAACTCCACCAGAGAACTTCTACAGCTGATAAACAACTTCAGCAAAGTGGCTGATTATAAAATTAACTCAAGCAAATCAGTAGCCTTCTTGTACTCAAAGGACAAGCAGGCTGAGAAAGAAGTTAGGGAAATAACACCCTTCACAATAGCCACAAACAACATAAAGTACCTTGGCGTAACTCTAACCAAACAAGCGAAAGAGCTGTATGACAGGAACTTCAAGTCCTTGAAGAAAGAAATCGAAGAAGACCTCAGAAGATGGAAAAATTTTTCTTGCTCCTGGATTGGCAGGATCAATATAGTAAAAATGGCCATCTTGCCAAAAGCAATCTACAGATTCAATGCAATCCCCATCAAAATCCCAACTCAATTCTTCATAGATCTAGAAAGAGCAATTCTCAAATTCATCTGGAGCAACAAAAAACCCAGGATAGCTAAAACTATTCTCAACAATAAAAGGACTTCTGGGGGAATCAATATCCCTGACCTCAAGCAGTACTACAGAGCAATTGTGTTAAAAACTGCATGGTATTGGTACAGCAACAGGCAGGTAGATCAATGGAATAGGATTGAAGACCCAGAAATGAACCCACAGACTTATGGTCACTTGATCTTTGATAAAGGAGCCACAACCATCCAGTGGAAAAAAGATGGCCTTTTCAACAAATGGTGCTGGTTCAACTGGAGGTCAACATGCAGAAGAATGCGAATTGACCCACTCTTATCTCCTTGTACTAAGATCAACTCCAAGTGGATCAAGGACCTCCACGCAAAACCAGACACACTGAAACTATTAGAAAAGGAACTTGGGAAGACCCTGGAGGACATGGGCACAGGGGGAAAGTTCCTGAACAGAACACCACTAGCTTATGCACTAAGATCAAGAATTGACAAATGGGACCTCATAAAATTACAAACTTCTGTAAGGCAAAGGACACTGTCAGAAAGACAAAACGGCAACCAACAAACTGGGGAAAGATATTCACCAACCCCACATCCGACAGAGGGCAAATATCCAATATATACAAAGAACTCAAGAAGTTAGACTGCAAAGAACCAAAAAACCCTGTCAAAAAATAGGGTACAGAGCTAAACAAAGAATTTTCACCAGAAGAAATTCGGATGGCCGAGAAACACCTTAAGAGATGTTCAACATCATTAGTCATCAAGGAAATGCAAATCAAAACAACCCTGAGATTCCACCTCACACCAGTCAGAATGGATAAGATTAAAAACTCAAGAGACAACAAGTCCTGGCGAGGATGTGGAGAAAGAGGAACACTCCTCCACTGTTGGTGGGATTGCAAAATGGTAAAACCGCTCTGGAAATCAGTTTGGCGTTTCCTCAGAAAATTGGGCATGCCACTTCCAGAGGACCCTGGCATACCACACCTAGGCATATACCCAGAGGATTCCCCTGCATACAATAAAGACACATGCTCCACTATGTTTATAGCAGCCTTGTTTATAATAGCCAGAAATTGGAAGGAGCCCAAATATCCCTCAAAGGAGAAATGTATACAGAAAATGTGGTATATTTATACAGTGGAATACTACTCAGCAATTAAAAATAATGAATTCATGCAATTTGTAGGTAAATGGTTAGATCTGGAAAATATCATCCTAAGTGAGTTAACCCAGTCACAAAAGAATACACATGAAATGCAATCACTGATAAGTGGATATTAATGAGCCCAGAAGCCCTAAATACTCAAGGCACAATTAGAAAGTCAAATGATTCCCAAGAAGAAGAAAGGATAGGACCCTGGGCCTGTAATGATTGGATCCAGTTTTGTAGACCCAGAACAGAGAAACCGTGCGGGGAGGGGCAATGATTGGGGAATAGTTGGGGGGAGAGGAATTATGGAACATATGGTGGGGGGGAACTGGGAAAGCGGAAAGCCTCTGGAATGTAAACATAGAATATAGAAAATTTAAAAAAAGAATATATCCAATAAAAATGACCATATCATAACATAATTTATGAAATTGAATATTATTTTTTAAAACCTCGGTTATGTTGATAGGCATATAAATACATTTAGAATGTAATTGAAAATGCTATTATGTAATACAAATACTATTAGAGTATATTTGAAAAAGAAAGTGGAGCCATTTTCCTATAAAACTGAAGATTTTCCTCTAACATATGTATGATAAAATAGAGGAAAACTTAGGAAAATTTATAAAAGTGAAGATTCTTTTGCAAAAAATCTCAGATACAATGATAAGCTTACAAATACTATTAGAATTCAATTGAAAAAGGAGGACAAGACTTTTCTTTATAAAATTAAAGATTTTCATTTAACATATATATGATAAAATTGAGGATTACATAGGATAAATGATTAAATTGAAGATATTCTCTAGAAAAATCTCAGATACAATGATAGGCATACAAATACAATTAGAATATAATTGATAAAGGAGGTGGAGACATTTTCTTATAAAACTGAAGATTTACATCTAACATATGTATAATAAAATTGAGGATAACATAAGAATTTTTAAATCTAAAGATATTTTTTAAAAAGAAAACTCAGATACAATGATAGGCATACAAATACAATTAGAATACAATTGAAAAAAGAACTGGACACATTTTGTGACAGAACTTAAGATTTTCATCTAACAAATGTAAGATTAAATTGAGGATAGGCATACAAATAAATAATAATATAGTTCAAAAGGAAGTGGATTTTTCCTTTGACCAGGAAGAAGTGACCTTCCGTGTCTCTTTTGAGAACTTTACATTGAAAGTCAATTTTATCTGATATTAAAATGGCTACTCTGGCTTGTTTCCTGAGACCATTTTCTTGTAAAATTGTCTTCCAGACTTTTACTCTAAGGTTGTGTTTGTCTTTGACACTGAGATGTGCTTCCTGTATGCAGCAAAATGTAGGGTCCTGTTTCCATATCTAGTCTGTTAGTCTATGTCTTTTTATTGGGGAAATTGAGTCCATTGATGTTAAAAGACATTAAGAAATAGTAATTATTACTTCCTGACATTTTTGACATTATATTTGTATATTTGAGTGGTTATAGTCTTTTGGGTTTGATGAGAGGGGGTTTCTATCTTGCTTCTTCTAGGGTGTGGTTTCCCTCCTTGTGTTGGTGTTATTCCCAGAGTATCATTTCTAGGGCTGGGTTTGTGGAAAGATAATGTGAAAATTTGGTTTTGTCATTGGAATACATTGGTTTCTCCATCTATGACAATTGAGAGTTTTGCTGGGTATAGTAGTTTTGGCTGAAATTTGTGTTCTTTTAGAGTCCTCATGATATCTGAACAGGATCTTCAAGCTTTCATGGTCTCAGGTGAGAAGTCTGGTGTAATCCTGATAGGTCTTCCTTTATATGTTACTTGGCCTTTATATGTTACTCAGATACAATGATAGGCATACAAACAGAATTAGCACATATTTGAAAATGAAGTGGAGACATTTTCTGACAAAACTGAAGATTTCATATAACATATTAATGATAAAGTAAGGGAACTGCACAGTAAATACTTTAAAACTGAAGATTTTTATTGTAATTTTCACAGATTCAAAAGTAAGCATACAAATACAATTAGAATGTAATTGCAAAAGAAAGCAGAGCCATTTTTTGTATAAAACTGAAGATTTTCCTCTAACATATATGTGATAAAATTGAGGAAAACTTAGGATAATTTATAAAATTGAAGATTCTTTTGCAAATAAACTCAGATAAAATGATAAGCTTACAAATATTATTAGAATTCAATTGAAAAAGGAAGATGAGATATTTTCTCATAAAACTAAAGATTGTCATTTAACATATGTATGATAAAATTGAGGATAACATAAGATAATTTTTAAACCTGAAGATACTTTTGAAAAAAAACTCAGATACAATGATAGGCATGCAAATACAATTAGAATACAATTGAAAATGGAACTGGAAATATTTACTGATAGAACTGAAGGTTTTGATCTAACATAAGAATGAGAAAATTGAGGATTACATAAGATAACTGATAAAACTGAAGATTTTTTTGGAAAAATCTCAGATACAATGATAGGTGTACAAATATAATTATCACATAAATGAAAAAGAAAGTGGAAACATCTTATGATAAAACTGAAGTTTTTGTATAACATTTCATATTAAATAAGGGAAATTCATTGGAAAAATTTAAAAATTGAAGATTTTTGTGGTAAATTTTCACAGATACAATGGTATGCATACAAATACAGTAAGAATGTAATTGCAAAAAGCAGTGGAAACATTTCCCTATAAAACTGTAGGTATTCCAATAACATATGTATGATAAAATTGAGGATAACTTGAGGTAATTTATATAATTGAAGATTTTTTAAAAAAAAACTCAGATGCAATGATAAGCATACAAATACACATAGAATACATTTGAAAAATGAAGGAGATATTTTCTGATAAAACTGAAGATATTTAACATATGTGTGATAAAATTGAGAAATACATAGCATAATAGATAAAATTGAAGATTTTTTTGGAAAAATACTCACATACAATGATATGCTTACAAATACAATTAGAATATAATTGAAAATGAAGGTGGAGACATTTTCTGATAGAACTGAACCTTTTCATCTAAAATATGCATGATAAACTTGAGGATTACATAAAATAACTGATAAAATTTTAGATTTTTTTGAAAAAAACTCAGATACAATGATAGACATCCAAATAGAATTATCAGATAATTGAAAAGGGAAGTGGAGATATTTTCTGGAGGAACTGAAGATTTTAATCTAACATATGTATCATAAAATTGAGGATTACATATGATAACTGACAAAATTGAAGATTTTTTTGAAAAAAACTCATGTACACAGATAGGTATACAAAGAGAATTATCACAAAGTTGAAAATAAAGTGGAGAAATTTTCTGACATAACTGAAGATTTCATATAACATATTACTGATAAAGTAAGGGAAATTTGTAGAAAAATTTTAAAAATTGAAAATTTTTGTGATAATTTTTACAGATACAATGGTAGGCATACAAGTACAGATAGAATGTAATGGAAAATGAAGTGGAGACGTTTTTATTTAAAATTGAAGGTTTTTCTCTAAAATATATATGAAAAAATTGAGGATAACTAAAGATAATTTATAAAATAGAAATTTTTTTGAAAAAAAACTCAGATACAATGATAGGCATATAAATACATTTAGAATATAATTGAAGGAGGAAGTGGAGATATTTTCATATAAAACTGAAGATTTTCATGTAACATATGTATGATAAAATGAGGATATCATAAGGTAATTTATAAAATTAAAGATTCTTTTGGAAAAAACTCAGATACAATGATAGGCAGAGAAATGCAAGTAGAATATTCCAGAAAAACGAGGTGGAGACATTTTATGATAAAACTGAAGATTTTCTTTTAACATATGTATGATAAAATAAAGGATTACTAGGGAATTTATAAAATTGAAGATTTATTTGGACAAAACTCAGATACAATCATAAGCATAAAAATACAATTAGAATATAACTAAAAGAGATGTGGAAACATTTTCATATAAAACTGAAATTTTTCATTTAAAAATGTGTATGATAAAAATGAGAATCACATAACATAAATTGATAAATTGAATATTTTTAAAAAAAAAAACCTCAGATACATTGATAGGCATATAATTACAATTAGAATGTAATTGAAAAAGGAAATGGAGGCATTTTCATAAAATGATGAAGATTATCATCTATCACATGTATGATAAAATTGAGGATAACATAAGATAATGTATAAAATTGAAGATTATTTTGAAAATATTCAAATACAATGATAGCCATATAAATATAATTAGAATTCAATTGAAAAAGGAAGATGAGACATTTTCTCATAAAACTGAAGATTTCCATTTAACATATGTATGCTAAAATTGAGCATTACATAGGATAACTGTCTAAATTGAAAATATTCTCTAGCAAAATTGCAGATACAATGATAGGCATACTAATACAATTAAAATATTATTGAAAAAGGAGGTGGAGACATTTTTGTATAAAACTGAATATTTTCATCTAACATATGTATGATAAAATTGAGGATAACATAAGATGATTTTTAAATCTGAAGATATTTTTGAAAAGGAAAACTCAGATACAATGATAGGAATACAAATACAACTAGAATACTATTAAGAAAGGACATAGAGACATATTCTGTTAATTCTGAAGCCTTACATCTAACTTATGGATTATAAGTGGATGATAACATAGGAACCTTGATAAAATTGAAGATTTTTGTGATAAAACCTGATACAAAGGTATACAAATACAACTACAAATAAGTGAAAAAGAAAGTGGAGACTTTTTCTGATAAAACTGAATATTTTAGTATATCCTTTCTGATTAAATTATGGAAATTCATGTGAAAATGTTAAAATTTGAAGACTTTTGTGGTAATCTTCACAGGTACAATGGTAGGCATACAAATAAATAATAATATAGTTAAAAAAGGAAGTGGAGATATTTTCTGAT
Source organism: Apodemus agrarius (assembly GCA_964023405.1). Lineage (NCBI taxonomy): Eukaryota > Metazoa > Chordata > Mammalia > Rodentia > Muridae > Apodemus > Apodemus agrarius. The sequence goes on along the minus strand of OZ030027.1, from coordinate 27,186,691 downwards.
AATTGTGAATAATTTTGCAAAACATATATCTGATAAAATTAAGGAAATTCTTAATAAAACTGTAAAATTTGAAGATTTTTGTGGTAATTTTCACAGGTACAATGGTAAGCATACCAATACAATTAGAATGTAATTGAAAACAGAAGTGGAGCCATTTTCCTATAAAACTGAAGATTTGCTTCTGACATATGTTTGATGAGGAAATCTTAGGATAGTTTATAAAATTATTTTCTTGCAAAAAACTCAGATACAATGATAGGCACACAAATACAATTTGAGTACAATTGAAATAGGACGTGGAGACATGTCTGTTAATTCTGAAAATTTGCATCTCACTTTGTATGATAAAGTGGATGATAACATAAGAAAATTGATAAAATTGAAGATTTTATTGAAATCTCATAAAATGAAAGGCATACAAATATATCTATATATAAATGAAAAAGAAACTGGAGACATTATCTGATAAAACTGAAGATTTTTGTGTAACATTTCTGATACAATTATGGAAATACATGTGAAAATGTTAAAATTTGATGATTTTGTGGCAATTTTCAGATACAATGGTAGGCATACAAATAAATAATAATATAGTTGAAAAAGGAAATGGAGATATTTTCTGATAAATCTGAGGAATTTTGCATAACATATATGTGATAAAATTATGGAAAATCATAGGAAAACTGTAAAATTTGAATTTTTGTGGTAATTTTCACAGATACAATGATAAGCTAACAAACACAATTAGAATGTAATCGACAATAGGAATAGAGACATTTTCTGATAAAATTGAAGATTTTGTATAACATTTTGTGTAAAGTAAGGGAAATTCATAGGAAAAATTTAAAAATTGAAGATTTTTGAAGTAATTTTCACAGATACACTGGTAAGCATAGAAATACAATTAGAATGTAATTGAAAAAGGAAGTGGAGCCATTTTCCTAAAAAAAAACTGAAGAAAATCTTCTAACATATGTATGTTAAAATTGAGGATAACAAGATAATTTATAAATTGAAGATTTTATTGAAAATAAACTCAGATGCAATGATAAGCATACAAATAGCATTAGAATACAATTGAAATAGGAAGACGAGACATATCTGATAAAACTGAAGATTTTCATCTAACATATGTATGGTAAAATTGAGATTACATAGGATAATTGATAAAATTGAAGCTTTACTGAGACAAAAATTCAGATACAATGATAGGCATACAAATACAATTAGAATATAATTGAAAAAGGAAGTGTAAACATATTCTGTTAAATTTAAGCATTTACATCTAAATTATATATGGTAAAATGGATGATAACAGGAAAATTGATAAAATTGAAGATTTTTTTAATAAAATCTCAGATTCCGTAAAAGGCATACAAATACAATGAGATTTTAAGCTAAGAAGAAAGTGGAGACATTTTCTGATAAAACTGAAGATTTTACTATAATATTTCTGATAAAATCATTGAAATTTATGAGAATATATTAAAATTTGAAAATTTTTGTGGTAATTTTCACAGATAATTTGGCAGGCATACAAATAAATATTAATATAGTTAAAAAAGGAAGTGGAGATATTTTCTAATAAATCTGAAGAATTTTGCATAACATATACCTGACAAAAGTATGGAACTTCATAGGAAAATTGTAAAATTTGTAGATTTTTGATGTAATTTTCACAGATACAATGATCTGCTTACAAACACAATTAGAATGTAATTAAGAAATATATTCTGATAAAACTGAAGATTTTTATCTAACAAATATATGTTAAAATTGAGGATAACATAATATAATTTATAAAATTGAAGACAGTTTGGAAAACAAAAGCTCAGATAAAAGGATAGGCATATAAATACAACTAGAGTATTATTGAAAAAGGAAGAGGACACATTTTTGTAAAGAATTGAAGATAGTCATCTAACATATGTATGACAAACTTTAGGATTACCTAAGATAATTGATAAAATTGAAGATTTACTTGGAAAAACCTCAGATACAATGATCTGCATACAAATACATTTCGAGTATAGTTGAAAACGGAAGTGGAGATATTTTCTGATAGAACTGAAGATTTTCATCTAAAATATGCATGATAATTGAAGGTTACATAAAATAACTGACATAATTTTAGATTTTTTTTGAAAAAATCTCAGATACAATGATAGACATCCAAATATAACTAGAATATAATTGAAAAGAGAAGCAGAGACATTTTCTGGTATAACTGAAGATTTTAATCTAACATATTTATCATAAAATTGAGGATTGTATGATAACTGATAAAATTGAAGATTTTTTTAAAAAAAACTTAAATACAATGAGAGATATACAAATAGAATTGTCACATAATTTAAAATGAAGTGGAGACATTTTCTGACAAGACTGAAAAGTTCGTGTAATACATTACTGATTAAAGTAAGTGATATTCATAGGAAAAATTTAAAAATTAGAATTTCTTCTGGCAATTTTCACAAATACAATGATAGGCAGACAAATAAAATTAGAATTTAATCAAACAACGAAGTGGAGACATTTTCATTTAAAATTGAAAATTTTCCTCTTACATATCTATGATAAAATTGAGGACAACTTAAGATAATTTATAAAACTGAAGATTTTTTTGAAAAAAAACTCAGATAAAATAATAGGCATAGAAATACATTTAGAAAATAATTGAAAGAGGAAGTGGAGATATTTTCATATACAACTCAAGATTTTCATATAATATACGTAAGATAAATTTAAAATGTCATAAGGTAATTTATAAAATTAAAGATTATTTGGAACAAAAACTCAGATACAATGATAGGCATAGAAATACAATTAGAATACAATAGAAAAATGAAGTGGAGACATTTTCTGATAATACTGAAGATTTTCATCTAACATATGTGTGATAAAATAGAGGATTACTAGGGTAATTGATAAAATTGAAGATTTATTTGGACAAAACTCATCAGATACAATGATAGGCATAAAAATACAATTAGAATATAACTCAAACAGACGCGGAGACATTTTCACATAAAACTGAAGATTTTCATCATATGTATGATAAAATTGAGGATAATCTAAGAAAATGTAAAAAATTGCAGATTTTTATGTTGAAACTCAAATATAATGAAAGCCATAAAAAATACAATTAGAATTCAATTTAAAAAGGAAGTGGAGGCATTTTATGATAGAACTGAAGATTTTCATCTAAAATATGCTTGACAGAATTGAGGATTAAATAGGATACCTGATCAAATTGAAGAATTTTTTGAAAAATACTCAGATACAATCATAGGCATCGAAATGTAATTAGAATATAATTGAAAGGGGAAGTGGAGATATTTTCTTGTAGAACTGAAAATTTTAATCTAAGATATGTATCATAAAATTGAGGATTACATATGATAACATAAAATTGAAGATTTTGGGGGGAAAAACTGAGATACACAGATAGGCATAAAAATAGAATTATCACATATTAAAAATGAAGTGGAGACATTTTCTGAGATTGAAGATTTCATATAACTTATTACTGATAAAGTAAGGAAAATTCAGAGGAAAAATCTTAAAATTTAAAACTTTTGTGGTACTTTTCACAGATATAATTGTTGGCATACAAATACTATTAGAATATAATCTAAAACTGAAGTGGAGTCATTTTTATTTAAAATTGAATATTTTCCTCTAAAATATCTATGAAAAAATTGAGGACAACTTAAGATAATTGATAAAATAGAAGATTTTTTTAAAAAGCAAAACTTAGATACAATGATAGGCTTACAAATACATTTAGAATATAATTGAAGGAGGAAGTGGAGACATTTTCATATACAGCTGAAGATTTTCATATAACATATATATGATAAAATGAGGATATCATAAGGAAATTTATAAAATTAAAGATATTTGGAAAAACACTCAGATACATTGATGGGCATAGAAATACAGTTAGAATACAAACGAAAAAAAGTGGAGGCATTTTCTAATAAAACTGAAGATTTTCATCTAACATATGTATGATAAAACTAAGGATTATTAGAGTAATGGATAAAATTGAAGATTTATTTGGACAAAACTCAGATACAATGATAGGCATAAAAATACAATTAGAATACAACTAAAAGGGATGTGGAGAAATTATCATATAAAATAGATTTTCATCTGATATATGTATGATAAAAATGAGGACAACATAACATAATTTTAAAAATTGAATATTTTTTTAAAAGTCATATACATTGATAGGCATATAAATACAATTAGAATGTAATTGAAAATGGAAATGGAGACATTTTCGTAAAGTAATGAAGATTTTCATCTAACATATGTATGATAAACTATAGGATAATGTATGATAATATATAAAATTGAAGATATTTTTGAAAAAACTCAAATACAATGATAGCCATATAAATATCATTAGAATTCAATTGAAAAAGGAAGTGAAGACATTTTATGATAGAACTGAAGATTTTCATCTAAAATATGCTTGATAAAATTGAGGATTACATAGGATATCTGATCAAATTGAAGATTTTTTTGGAAAAAATCTCACATACAATGATAAGCATACAAATAGAATTATCAGATAATTGAAAAGGAAGTGGAGACATTTTCTCATAAAACTAACGATTTCATAAAACATATTTCTGATAAAGTAAGGGAAATTCATAGGAAAAACTTTAAAATTGAAGATTTTTGTGGTAATTTTCACAAATATAATGGTATATATTATACAAATACAATTAGAATGTAATTGACTTCTTCCTTTCCAATTTGTATCCCTTTGACTTCCTTATGTTGTCTAATTGCTCTTACTAGAACTGCAAGTACTATATTGAAAATATATGGAGAAAGAGGGCAGCCTTGTCTAGTCCCTGATTTTAGTGGGATTGCTTCAAGTTTCTCTCCATTTATTTTGATGTTGGATACTGGTTTCCTGTATATTGCTATAACTCTGATTAGGTATGGGCCTTGAATTCCGGTTCTTTCCAGGACTTTTAACATGAAAGGATGCTGAATTTTGTCAAATGCTTTTTCAGCATCTAATGAGATGACTATGTGTTTTTTTTTCTTTTAGTTTGTTTATGTATTGGATTACAATGATGGATTTCCATTTATTGAAACATCCCTGCATCCCTGGAATGAAGCCTACTTGATCATGGTGATTGATCGTTTTAATGTGCTCTTGGATTCAGTTGGCAAGAATTTTATTGAGTATTTTTGCTTTGATATTCATAAGGGAAATTGGCCTGTAGTTCTCTTTCTTTGTTGGATCTCTGTGTGGTTTTGGTATCCGCGTAATTGTGGCTTCTTAGAATGAGTTGGGCACTTTCCCTTCTGTTTCTATTTTGTGGAATAGTTTGAAGAGTAAAGGTGATAGATATTCTTTGAATGACTGATAGAATTCTGCACTAAAACCACCTGACCCCATACTTTTTTTGGTTGGGAGGCTTTCTATAATGCCTTCTATTTCCCTAGGGGTTATGAGACTGTTTAGCTGATGTGATTGATCCTGATTTAATTTTAGAATTTGGTATCTGTCTAGGAAAATGTCCATTTCATCCAGATTCTCCAGTTGTGTTGAGTATAGACTTTTGTAGTAGAATCTGATGATTTTTTTTCAATTTCCTCAGTTTCTGCTGTTATATCCCCCTTTTCATATCTAATTTTGTTAATTTGGATGTTGTCTCTGTGCTCATTGGTTAGTCGGGTTAAGGGATTATCTATCTTGTTGATTTTCTCAAAGAACCAGCTCCTGGTTTTGTTGATTCTTTGTATGGTTCGCTTTGTTTCTATTTGATTGATTTCAGCCCTTAGTTTCTACTCCTCCTGGGTGAATTAGTTTCTTTTTGTTCCAGGGCTTTCAGGTGTGCTGTTTAGCTGATAGATAGTGTATGCTCTTTCCAGTTTCCTTTTGGAGGCACTCAAGACAATGAGTTTTCCTCTTAGCACTACTTTCATTGTGTCCCATAGATTTGGATAAGTTTACTTTCATTTTCATTGATTTCTAAAAAGTCTTTGATTTCTTTATTTCTTCCTTGACCAAGGTGTCATTGAGTAAAGTATTGTTCAGTTTCCATGTGTATGTGGGCTTTCTGTTGTTTTTCTTGCTTTGAAGACCACTTTTATTCCACAGTGATCTGATAGGAGGCATAGGATTAGTTCGATCTTCTTGTATTTGTTGACATCTGTCTTGTGACCAATTATATGATCGATTTTGGAGAAGGTATCATGTGGTGCTGAGAAAAAAAGGTATATTCTTTTGCTTTGGGATGAAATTATATATATATATAGATAGATATTAATAGATATATAATATTATATAGATATATACAATTATTATTATATAGATATATAATTATTATATAGATATATACAATTAGATATATATTATATAGATATATACAATTATTATATATATACATATATATGTATGTATATATATGTGTGTGTGTGTGTGTGTGTATATATGTGTATATATATATATATATATATACATATATATATATATATATAATTTAAATCCAATTGGTTCCAAGCTTCAATTAGTTTCACTATGTCCCTGTTTAGTTTCTGGTTTCCTGATCAGTCCATCGAGGATAGTGGAGTGTTGAATTCACCCACAATTATTGTGTTAGGTGTAATGTGTGCTTTAAATTCTAGTAGAGTTTCTCTTATGAATGAGAGTGCTCTTGCATTTGGAGCATAGATGTTCAGTATTGAGAGTTCTTCTTGGTAGATTTTTCTTTGACCAGCAAGAAGTGACCTTCTGTGTCTCTTTTGATGACTTTAGGTTGAAAGTCAATTTTATCTGATATTAGAATGGATACCCCAGTTTGTTTCCTGAAAGCATTTGCTTGTAAAATTCTCTTCCAGACTTTTACTCTAAGGTAGAGTTTGCCTTTGACACTGAGATGTGTTTCCTGTATGCAGCAAACTGTAGGGTCCTGTTTCCATATCCAGTCTGTTAGTCTATGTCTCTTTATTGTTGAATTGATTCCATTGATGTTAAGAAATATTAAGGAACAGTATACTTCCTGACATTTTTGACGTTATCTTTGTATATTTGAGTGGTTATCTTCTTTTGCATTTGATGAGAGGGGGTGTCTATCATGATTCTTCTGGGGTGTTGTTTCCCTCCTTGTGTTGGTGTTATTCCCAGAGTATCATTTCTAGGGCTGGGTTTGTGGAAAGATAATGTGCAAATTTGGTTTCCTCATGGAATACCTTGGTTTCTCCATCTATGACAATTGAGAGTTTTGCTGGGTATGGTAGTTTTGGCCGAAATGTGTGTTCTCTTAGTGTCTGCATGATATCTGCCCAGGATCTTCTAGGTTTCATGGTCTCAGGTGAGAAGTCTGGTGTAATCCTGATAGGTCTTCCTTTATATGTTACTTGGCCTTTTTCTCTTGCTGCCTTTAATATTCTTTCTTTGTTTAGTACATTGGGGGTTTTGATTATTATGTGACGGCAGGTATTTCTGTTCTGGTCCAGTCTGTTTGGAGTTCTGTAGGATTCTTGGATATTCATGGGCACCTCTCTCTTTAGGTTGGGGAAGTTTTCTTCCATAATTTTGTAGAAAATATTTGCTGGCCCTTTAAGTTGTATATCTTCCCTCTCATCTATGCCAATAAGTTTAGGTTTGGTCTTCTCATTGTGTCCAGGATTTACTGGATGTTTTGGGTTGCAAGCTTTTTGCATTTTGCATTTTCTTGGACTGTAGAATCAATGGTTTCACTGGTATCTTCGGCATCTGAGAATCTTTCTTCTATCTCTTGTATTCTGTTGTTGATATTTGCATCTATGGCCCCTGATTTCTACCCAAGGTTTTCTATCTCCAGAGTTGTCTCCCTTTGCGATTTCTTAGTTGATTCCACTTCTGTTTTTAGATCCTGGATGGTTTTGCTCAGACCTTCCACGTGCTTGCTTGTATTTTCATGTATTTCTTTAAGAGAATTTTGTGTTTCCTCTTTCATGACTTCTACTTGTTGACACACATTCTCCAGTATTTCTTTAAGTGATTTTTGTAATTCCTCCTAATTAGCTTCTATTTTCTGATCCATATTCTCCTGAATTTCTTTAAGTGATTTTTGTGTTTGCCTTGTAAGGGCTTCTATTTTTTGATCCATTTTCTCCTGTATTTCTTTAAGAGATTTATCTATGTGTTCTGCTATAAGCATCCTGACCAGTGATTTTGGATCCAATCTTGTTTTTCTGGTGTGTTGGGGTATCCAGGACTTACTGCTGTCGGGGAACTGAGTTCGCATGCTGCCATATTGCCTTGATTTCTGTTAGTAATGTTCCTACGTTTGTCATTTGCCATCTGGTTTTCTCTCTCCTTAGTTACTCCTGTATTTACTAGCTGGTGCTTGAACCTTCTGTGGGCTCGTAAGGCTATTTCCCTACCACTGGATGACAGGGTTCCCTGGCACAAATTGCTGATGTGTTGTTCTCCTCTTGGGTGCTGTTGGATCCCTGGTGTATGTTCTGGTTCTGCCTGCTCAATCCAAGCAGCCGCCACCAAGGTGGCCAGGGTTGCACAGAGTGCAGGGTCCCCCTCAGGACACAGATTTTATCACATATATGAAAAAGGAAGTGGAGACATCTTATGATAACTGACAAAATTGAACATTTTTTGGAAAAAACTCAGATACACAGGCATACAAATAAAATATCACAAATTTGAAAATAAAGTAGAGAAATTTTCTGACACAACTGAAGATTTCATATAACATATTACTGATAAAGTAAGGGAAATTTGTAGGAAAATTTTAAAAATTGAAATTTTTTGTGATAATTTTCACAGATACAAATGTAGGCATACAAGTACAATTAGAATGTAATCGAAAAAGTGAAGTGGAGACATTTTTATTTAAAATTGAAGGTTTTTCTCTAAATACATACATGAAAAAATTGAGGATAACTTAAGATAATTTATAAAATTGAAGATTTTTTGAAAAAAATCAGATAAAATGATAGGCATATGAATACATTTAGAATATAATTGAAGGAGGAAGTAGAGATATTTTCATATAAAACTGAAGATTTTCATATAACATACGTATGATAAAATGAGGCTATCATAAGGTAATTTAAAAAATTAAAGATTCTTTTTGGAAAAAAACTCAGACACAATGATAGGCAGAGAAATGCAAGTAGAATATTCCTGAAAAATGAAGTGGAGACATTTTATGATAAAACTGAAGATTTTCTTCTAACATATGTATGATAAAATTGAAGATTTATTTGGACAAAACTTATATACAATAATAGGCATAAAATGCAATTAGAATATAACTAAAAGAGACATGGAAACACTTTCATATAAAACTGAAGATTTTCATTTAATATGTGTATGGTAAAAATGAGCATCACATAACATAAATTGTAAAATTGAATTTTTTTAAAACACCTCAGATAAATAGATAGGCATATAATTAAAATTACAATGTAATTAAAAATGGAAATGGAGACATTTTTGTAAAATAATGAAGATTATCATCCATCACATGTATGATAAAATTGAGGATAAGATAATGTATAAAATTGAAGATTTTTTTGAAAAATTCAAATACAGTGATAGCCATATAAATTTAATTAGAATTCAATTGAAAAAGGAAGACGAGACATACTCTCATAAAACTGAAGATTTTTATTTAACACATATGATAAAATTGAGGATTATATCGAATAACTGATTACATTAAAGATATTCTCTAGAAAAATCACAGATACAATGATAGGCTCACAAATACAATTAGAATATGATTGAAAAAGGAGGTGGAGGGCTGGAGAGATGGCTCAGTGGGTAAGAGCACCGACTGCTCTTCCAAAGGTCATGAGTTCAAATCCCAGCACCCACATGGTGGCTCACAACCATCTGTAAAGAGATCTGATGCCCTCTTCTGGTGCGTCTGCTACAGTGTACTTACATATAATAAATAAATTTAAAAAAAAAAAAGAAAAAGGAGGTGGAGACATTTTTGTATAAAAATGAAGATTTTCATCTAACATGTATGATAAAATTGAGGATAACATAGGATAATTTTTAAATCTGAAGATTTTTTGAAAAAACTCAGATACAATGATAGGCATTCATATACAATTAGAATACTATTGAAAAAAGACATGATGATATAATCTGTTAATTCTGAAGCCTTACATCCAACTTATGGATAGCTTTTAACTTATGTTAAAATTTGGAGATTTTTGTGGTAATTTTCACAGATACAATGATAGGCATACAAATAAATAATAATATAGTTGAAAAAGGAAGTGGAGATATTTTCTGATAAGCGTGAGGAATTTTGTATAACATGTATCTGATAAAATTATGGAAAATCATAGGAAAACTGTAAAATTTGAATTTTTGTGGTAATTTTCATAGATACAATGATAGGCTAACAAACCATTAGAATGTAATTCAAAATAGGAATAGAAAAAGAAAATTTCTGTTAAAATTGAAGATTTTATAACATTTTGTATAAAGAAAGGGAAATTCATAGGAAAAATTTAAAAATTGAAGATTTGTAAGGTAATATTCACAGATACAGTGGTAAGCATACAAATACAATTAGAATGTAATTGAAAATGGAAGTGGAGCCATTTTCCTATAAAACTGATGAAAATCCCCTAACATATGTATGTGAAAATTGAGGATAACACAAGATAATTTATAAAATTGAAGATTTTTTTGAAAAAACTCAAATACAATGATAGCAATATAAATATCATTAGAATTCAATTGAAAAGGGAAGTGGAGACATTTTATGATAGAACTGAAGATTTTCATCTAAAATATGCTTGATAAAATTGAGGATTACATAGGATATCTGATCAAATTGAAGATTTTTTTTGGAAAAATCTCACATACAATGATATGCATACAAATTGAATTATCAGATTATTGAAAATGACATGGAGATATTTTCTAATAAAACTAAAGATTTCATAAACATGTTTCTGATAAAGTAAGGGAAATTCATAGAAAAAACTGTAAATTTGAAGATTTTTGTAGTAATATAGTAAAAAAAAAGAAGTGGAGATATTTTCTGATAAATCTAAAGAATTTTCCATAACATATATCTGATAGAATGATGGAAGTTCATAGGAAAACTGTAAAATTTAATAGTTGAAAAGGGAAGTGGAGATATTTTCTGATAGAACTGAAGATTTTCATCTAAAATATGCATGATAAAATTATTACTTAGGATAACTGATAAAATTTTAGATTTTTTGAAAAAATACTCATACAATGATAGGCATTCAAATATAATTTGAATATAATTGAAAAGGGAAGTTGAGATATTTTCTGATAGAACTGAAGATTTTAATCTAACATATGTAACATAAAATAGAGGATTACATATGTTAACTGATAAAATTGAAGATATTTGGTGGGTGGGAACTGGGAAAGGGGAAAGCCTTTGGAATGTAAACATAGAATATAGAAAATAAAAATAAAAAAATATATAAAAAAATTGAAGATATTTTTGGAAAAAACTGAGATAAAATGATATGCATTCAAATAGAATTATCACATATTTGAAAATGAAGTAGAGACACCATATGAGAAAACTGAAAATTTCGTATCATATATTACTGATAAAGTAAGGGAAATTCATAGGAAAAATTTAAAAATTGACATTTTTGTGGTAATTTTCATACATACAATGTTAAGCATACAAATACAGTTAGAATGTAATTGAAAAAGAAGTGGAGACATTTTTATGTAAAATTGAAGATTTTCTTCTAAAAATATCTATCATAAAATTGAGGATATCTTAAGATAATTTATAAAATCGAAGATAGTTTTGAAAAAACTCAAATACAATGATAACCATACAAATATAATTAGAATTCAATTGAAAAAGGAATATAAAAAATTTATTTTCCAAATAAACATTCAATTTTATCAATTATCTTATGTAATCCTCAATTTTATCATACATATGTTAAATGAAAATATTCAGTTCTTTACAAAAATTTGTTCCCTTCCTTTTTCAATTATACTCTAGTAGTATTTGTATGCCTATCCTTGTATGTGAGGTTTTGTTTTTCAAACATATCTTAAATTTTATAAATTATCTTATGTTATCCTCAATTTTAACATACATACATTAGATGAAAATCTTAAGTTTTATCAGGAAATGTCTCTATTCCTTTTATCAATTAAATTCTAATTGTGTTTGTAAGGCTATAATTGTATGTGTGAAAATTACCAAAGAAATCTTCAAATTTTATAGTTTTCTTATGAATTTCCATAATTTTATAAGATATGTTATGCAAAATTCTTCAGATTTATCAGAAAATATTTCCACTTCATTTTTCAACTATAATATTATTTCTTTATATGCCGACCATTGTATTGTGAAAATTACCACAAAAGACTTCAAATTTTACAGTTTTCTGTGAATTTCCATAAAGTTATCAGATATATGTTTTGCAAAATTCCTCAAATTTATCAGAAAATATATCCACTTCCTTTTTCAACTTTATTATTATTTATTTGTAGGCCTACCATTGTATCTGTGAAAATTACCACAAAAATCTTCAAATTTTCACATTTTCACATGAATATCCATAAATTAATCAGAAATGTTATACAAAAACCTTCAGTTTTATCAGAAAATTTCTCCACTTTCTTTTCCACTTATTTATTGTTGTACTTGTTTGCTTTTCATTGTATCTGAGATTTTATCACAAAAATCTTCAATTTTATCAATTTTCGTATGCTCTCATCTATTTTATCATTCATAAGTTATATGTAAAGCTTCAGAATTAAAAGAATATGTCTCGACGTCCTTTTTCAATTGTACTCTAAATTTATTTGTATGCCTATCATTGTATATGAGCTTTCTTTTTCAAAAATATCTTCAGGTTTAAAAATTACCTTATGTTGCCCTCTTTTTTGTCATATATATGTTAGATGAAAATCTTCAGTTTTATGAAAAAATGTCTCCACTTCGTTTTTCAATTGTATTCTAATTGTATTTCTATGCCTATCGTTGTATCAGAGCATTTTGTTGCAAATCATCTTTAATTTTATAAATTACTTTATGGCATCCTCAATGTATCATATGTATGTTAAATGAAAATCTGCAGTTGTATATGAAAATGTCTTCACTTCCTCCTTCAATTATATTCTAAATGTATTTGCCTATCATTGTGTCTGAGTTTGTTTTCTTTTTTTCAAAAAATCAAGGCACAATTAGCAAAAGATTCCCAAGAAGAAGGAAGGAAAGGAAAGGTCTTGAAAAGACTGGATCCAGTTTTGTAGGAGAGTATCAGATCAGAGAAATGGGGGGGAGCGGTGATTGGGGAATGGGAGGAGGGAAGAGGACTTATGGGACATATGGTGGGGGAGGACTGGGAAAGGAGAAAGCCTTTGCAATGTAAACAGAAAATATAGAAAAGAAAAAAGAAAAAAAGAAAAAATCATTTTATAAATTAATTTAAATTATTCTCAATTTCATCATAGATATTTAGAGGAAAAATTTCAATTTTAAACTAAAATGTCTCTATTTCATTTCTCAATTACATTCTAATTTTATTTGTATGACTACCATTGTATTGGTGAATAATGTCATGAAAAAAATCAATTTTTAAATTTTTCCTATGAATATCCCTTACTTTATCAGTAATATGTTATACGAAAACTTCAGTTTTGTCAGAAAATGTCTCCACTTCATTTTCTATTATGTGATAATTCTATGTGTATGCCTCTCATTTTATGTTTTTTTCCAAAAAAAATTTTCAATTTTTATCAGTTATCATATGTAATCCTCAATTTTATGATACATATATTAGATTAAAATCTTCAGTTCTACCAGAAAATGTCTCCACTTCTCTTTTCATTTATATCCTAATTACATTTGGATGCCTATCATTGTATCTGAGTTTTTTGAAAAAAATCTAAAATTTTATCAGTTATTTTATGTGATCCTCAATTTTATCATGTATATTTTAGATGAAAATCTTCAGTTCTATCAGAAAATATCTCCACTTCCCTTTTCAATTATATTCTAATTGTATTTGTATGCAGTTCCTTGTATCTAAGGTTTTTCCAAGTAAGCCTTCATTTTTTCAATTATCTTAGGTAATCCTTAATTTTATCATACATATGTTACATGAAAATCTTCATTTCTTTATGAAAATGTGTCCTCTTCCTTTTTCAGTAATACTCTAGTTGTATTTGTATGCCTATCCTTGTATCTGAGTTTTTGTTTTCCAAAATATCTTCAATTTTATAAATTATCTTATTTTATCCTCAATTTTAACATACATTTGTTAGATCAAAATCCTCAGTTTTATCAGAAAATATCTCTATTCCTTTTCTCAATTACATTCTAATTCTGTTTGTAAGCCTATCATTGTATCTGAAAATTACAACACAAATCTACAAATTTTACAATTTTCCTTTGAATTTCAATAATTTTATCAGATAATTGTTATGCAAAATTCTTCAAATTTTTAGAAAATATCTCCTCTTCCTTTTAACTATATTATTAATTTGTATACCTAACATTGTATCTGTGAAAATAACCACAAAAATCTTCACATTTTAACATTTTCTAATAAATTTCTATATTTATCAGAAATATTAAAGAAAAATCTTCAGTTTTATCAGATAATGTCTCCACTTTCTTTTTAGATTATAATTTTATTGTACTTGTATGCCTTTCATTGAATCTGAGATTTTACCAAACAAATCTTCAATTTTATCAATTTTCCTATATTATCATCCATTTTATCATATCTAAGTTAGACGTAAATATTTAGAATTAACAGAATCTGTCTTCATTTCCTATTTCAATTGTATTCTAATTGTATTTGTATGCATATCATTGTATCTGAGTTTGGCTTGAATAAATCTTCATTTTTATAAATTACCCTATGTAATCCTCAATTTTATCATGCATATTTTTGATGAAAATCTTCAGTTCTATCAGAAAACATCTCCACTTTATTTCTCATTTATATTATAGTTGTATTTTTATGCCTACCATTGTATCTGAGTTTTTTTCCAAATAAAGCTTCAACTTTATCAATTATCTTTTGAAATCCTCAATTTGTCATACATAGGCTAGATGAAAATCTTGTTTTTATTCAAATGTCTCCTCTTCCTTTTTAAATAATACTCCAGTAGTATTTGTGTGCCTATCCTTGTATCTGAGTTTTTGTTTTTCAAAATATATTCAATTTTATAAATTATCTTATGTTATCCTCAATTTTAACATATATTTGTTAGATGAAAATCTACACTTTTATCAGAAAATATCTCTTTCTTTTTTCAATTACATTCTAATTGTATTTGTAAGCCTATCATTGTATCTATGAAAATGACCACAAAAATTTTCAAATTTTATACTTTTCCTATGTATTTCCATCATTTAATCACATATATGTTGTAGAAACTTCTTCAGATTTATCAGAAAAATATATCCACTTCCTTTTTCAGCTATATTATTATTTTACTTGTATGCCTACCATTGTATCTGTGAAAATTAGCACAAAAATCTTCAAATTTTAACATTTTCACTAGAATTTCCCTTATTTAATCAGAAATGTTATACAAAAAACTTGAGTTTTATTAGAAAATCCCTCCTATTTCTTTTTCACTTATATGTTAATTGTATTTGTATGCCTTTCATTGTATCTGAGATTTTATCAAAAATATCTTCAATTTTATCAACTTTCCTATGTTATCTATTTTATCATACATAAGTTAATGTAAATATTCAGAATTAACAAAGTATGTATACACTTCCTTTTACAACTTTATTCTAATTATATTTATAAACCTATCACTGTATCTGAGTTTTTTCTGAATAAATTTCAATTTTATCATTTATCCTATGTAATCCTCAATTTTATCATACAAATGTTAGATGAAAACCTTCAGTTTTATCAGAAAATGTCTCCACTTCATTTTTCATTTGTATTCTAATTATATTTGTAGATCTTTCATTGCATCTGAATTTTTTTCAAAAAAATTTTCAATTTCATAAATTAAGTTATCCTCAATATTATCATATATATGTTAGAGGAAAATCTTCAGTTTTATAGGAAAATGACTGCACTTCTTTTTTCAATTACATTCAAATTTTTTATGCATAACATTTTTTTCTTTTTTTATTGGATATATTCTATATTTACAATTCATTTCCCTTTTTCTGGTTCCCCAACCCCAAAGGTCCCACATGCCCTTTTCCCTTCCCCTGCTCCCTCATCGACCCCCCTCCCACCTCCCTGCTCTTGTAATCCCCCACAATGATGCTTTGGTCCATTCTAGTACCAGTGTCCAATCAACCATATGCATAACATTTTATCTGTGAAAATTACCACAAAAATCTTCAATTTTGAAATTTTTCCTATGAATTTCCCTTATTTCATAGGAAATATGTTATACAAAATCTTTAGTTTTCCACTTCCTTTATCAATTATGTTATAATCATATTTGTATGCCTATCATTGTATCTGAGATTTTTCCAAGAAATCTTCAATTTTATCATTTATCCCATGTAATCCTCAATTTTATCATACATATGTTAGAGGAAAATCACCAATTTTATAGGAAAATGTCTCCACCTCATTTTTCAATTACATTCTAATAGTATTCGTATGCATATCATTATATCTGTGAAAATTACCACAAAATTTTCAGTTTTAATGTTTTTCATATGAATTTCCCTTACTTTATCAGAAATGTTTTACAAAATCGTTAATTTTATCAGAAAATGTCTCCCCTTCCTTTTCAATTATCTGATAATTCTATATATATGCATATCATTGAATGTGAGATTTTTCCAAAAAAAACCTTCCATTTTATCAGATATCCTATATAATCCTCAATTATATCAAGCATATTTTAGATGAAAATCTTCAGTTCTATCATAAAATTTCTCCACTTCCTTTTTAAATTGAATTTGAATTATATTTGTATGACTATTATTGTATTTGAGTTTTTTCAAAAAAATCTTCAATGTTATACATTAACTTATATTATCCTCAATTTTATCATACATATGTTAGTTGAAAATCTTCATTACTTTATGAAAATATCTCCTTTTCCATTTTCAATTACATTCTAATTGTATTCATATGCTTATCAACGTATCTGAGTTTTTTAAAAATTATTCAATTTTTAAATTATGTTATATTGTCCTCATTTTTATCATACATATATTAGATGAAAATCTCCCTATTTATATGATGTCTCCACATCTCATTTAGTTATATTCTAATTTTATTTCTATGCCTATCATTGTATCTGAGTGTTTTCCAAATAAATCTTCAATTTTATACTTTACCCTAGTAATCCTTAATTTTATCATACATATGTTAGATGAAAATCTTCAGTTTTATCAGAAAATGTCTCCACTTTTTTTCAGATATATTCTAATTGTATTTCTGTGCCTATCATTTTATCTGAGTGTTTTTCCAAATATCTTTGATTTTATAAATTTCCTTATGTTATCCTCATTTTATCATACATATATTATATTAAAATCTTCAGTTGTATATTCAATTATATTCAAAATGCATTTGTATGTCTATCATTGTATCTGAGTTTTTTCAAAAAATCATCTATTTTATAAATTATCTTAATTTATCCTCAATTTTATCATAGATATTTTAAAGGAAAATCTTCAATTTTAAATAAAAATATCTCCACTTCATTTTTAGATTACATTCAATTGTATTTGTATGCCAACCTTGGTATCTGTGAAAAGTACCAGAAATTTTTTCAATTTTTAAGTTTTTCCTGTGAATTTCCCTTACTTTATCAGTAATATGTTAAATCTTAAGTTTTCTCAGATAATGTCTCCACTTCATTTTCAAATATGTGATAATTCTATCTGTATGCCTATCATTGTACCTGTGAAAATTACCACAAAAATCTTCAAATTTTAACATTTTCATATGAACTTCCATAATTTAATCAGAAATGTTATACAAAAATCTTCAGTTTATCAGAAAATGTCTCCACTTTCTTTTTCAATTATATATAGTTGCATTTGTATGTCTCTCGTATCTGAGATTTTATAACAAAAATTTCAATTTTATCAATTTTCCTATGTTATCATCCATTTTATCATATAAGTTAGAAGTAAATCTTCAGAATTAACAGAATATGTCTCCACTTCCTTTTCAACTGTATTCTAGCTGAATTTTTATGCCTATCATTGTATCCAAGATTTTTCTGAATAATTCTTCAAATTTATCAATTATCATATGTAATCCTCAATTTTATCATACATATGTTAGATAAAAATGTTTAGTTTTATCAGAAAATGTATCCTCTTCCTTTTTCAATAGTATTCAAATTGTATTTGTATGCTTATCATTGCATCTGAGTATTTTTAAAATATCTTCAATTTTATAAATTACCTTAACTTATCCTCAATTTTATCATGCATATGTTAGAGTAAATATTCAGTTTTATAGAAAAATGTCTTCACTTCTTTTTGCAATTACATCCTAATTGTATTTGTATGCGTACCATACAAATCTGTGAAAATTACCACAAAAATCTTCAATTTTTAAATTGTTCCTATGAATTTCCCTTAATGTATATGAAATATGTTATACAAAACCTTCAGGGTTTTTTGTTTGTTTGTTTGTTTGTTTGTTTGTTTGTTTGTGACAGGGTTTCTCTGTGTAGCTCTGGCTGTCCTGGAACTCACTTTGTAGACCAGGCTGGCCTCGAACTCAGAAATCCACCTGCCTCTGCCTCCCAAGTGCTAGGATTAAAGGACCATGTGCCACCACGGACCCAGCACAAAATCTTCAGTTTTAAAAGAAAATGTCTCCACTTCTTTATCCAATTATGTGATAATTGTATTTACATGTCTTTCGTTGTAACTGAGATTTTTCATAGAAAATCTTCATTTTTATCAGTTATCCTATGTAATCCTCAATTTCATCATAAATATGTTAGAGGAAAATCTTCAGTTCTATCATAAAATGTATCCAGTTCCTTTTTCAATTGTATACTAATTGTATTTTTATGCCTATCATTGTATCTGTTTTCTTTTTCAAAAAAATTTCAGATTTAAAAATTATCTCATGTTATATCAATTTATTATAAATATCTTAGATGAAAATCTTCAGTTTTATACAAAAAAGTCTCTGCCTCCCTTTTTAATTATATTCTAATTGTGTTTGTATGCCTATCATTGTATCTGAGATTTTACCAAAATATCTTTAATTTTATCAGATATCCTAAATAATCCTCAATTTTATCATGCATATTTTAGATAAAAATATTTTCTATCATAAAATGTCTCCACTTCCTTTTTTAATTGAATTCTAATTATATTTGTATGGCTATCACTGTATTTGAGTTTTTTTCAAAAAAATCTTCAATTTTATACGTTATCTTATGTTATCCTCAATTTTTTCATACATATGTTAGATGAAAATGTTCAGTTCTTTACAAAAATGTCTCTACTTTCTCTTTCAATTACATTCTAATTGTATTTTTATGCCTATTATTGTATCAGATTTTTCTAAAAAATATCGTCAATTTAATCAGTTATCCTATGTAATCCTCAATTTTTTCATACAATGTTAAATGAAAATATTCAATTTTATGAGAAAATGTCTTGTCCTTTTTCAATTGAATTCTAATAGTTTTTGTAAGCTTATCATTGTATCTGAATTTTTTGCAAAAAGTCATCAATTTTATAAATTATCCTAAGGTTTCCTCAATTTTATCACACATATGTTAGTGGAAAATCTTCAGTTTTATAGGAAAATGGCTCCTCTTTCTTTTTCAATTACATTCTAAATGTATTTATATGCATAAAAATGTACTGAGGTTTTTTTAAAAAATATTCAATATTATAAATTATGTTATGTTATCCTTATTTTTATTATACATACATTAGATGAAATTCTTCAGTTTTATATGAAAATGTCTCCATGTCTCTTTTAGTAACATTCTAATTTTATTTTTATGCCTATCATTGCATCTGTGTTTTGTCCAAATAAATCTTCAATTTTATCAATTACCCTAGTAATTCTTTATTTGATTATGCATATGTTAGATGAAAATCTTCAGTTTTATCACTAAAGGTCTCCATTTCTTTTTTCAGTTGGATTATAATTGTATTTCTATGTGTATCATTGTATCTGAGTGTTTTCCAAAAGAAATATATATAATTTTATAAATTATGATATCCTCATTTTATCACATGTGTTATATGAAAATCTGCAGGTTTATATGAAAATGTCTCCACTTCCTCTTTCAATTATACTCTAAATATATTTGTATGGCTATAATTGTATCTGAGTTTTTTCCAAAAAAATCTTCAATTTTATCAGTTATCATATATAATTCTCAATTTTATGATACATATTTTAGATTAAAATCTTCAGTTCTACCAGAAAATATCTCCACTTCCCTTTGCAATTACATTCCAATTATATTTGGATGCCTATCATTGTATCTGAGTTTTTTCTCAAAAAAATCAAAAATTTTATCAGTTATCCTATGTAATACTCAATTTTATCATGTATATTTTAGATGAAAATCTTCAGTTCTCTCAGAAAATATCTTCACTTCCTTTTTTGATTATATTCTAATTGCATTTGTATGCAGATCATTGTATCTGAGTATTTTCCATATAAATCTTCAATTTTATCAATTATCTTATGTAATCCTCAATTTTATCATACATATGTTCGATGAAGATCTTCAGTTCTTTACAAAAATATGTCCTCTTCCTTTCTCAATAATACTCTAGTTGTATTTGATGCCTATCCTTGTATCTGAGTTTTTGTTTTCCAAAATATCTTCAATTTTATAAATTATCTTGTTATCCTCAATTTTAACATACATATGTTACATTAAATTCTCCAGTTTTATCAGAAAATGTCTCTATTCCTTTTATAAATTACATTTTAATTGTGTTTGTAAGCCTATCATTTTATCTGTGAAAATTACAACACAAATCTACAAAATTTTCACTTTCCTATGAATTTCCATAATTTTATGAGAAATGTTATGCAAAATTCTTCAGACTTATCAGAAAATATATCCACTTCCGTTTTCAACTATATTATTATTTATTTGTATGCCTACCATTATATCTGTGAAAATTACCACAAAAATCTTCAAATTTTAACATTTTCACATGAATTTCCATAATTTTATCAGAAATGTTATAGAAAATTTTCAGTTTTATCAGAAAATGTCTCCACTTTGTTTTTCAATTATATATAGTTGTATTTGCATGGCTCTCATTTTATCTGAGACTTTATCCAAAAAATTTCAATTTTATCAAATTTCCTATGTTATTATCCTTTTTATCATATAAGTTAGGTGTAAATGTTCAGAATTAATAGAATATGTCTCCACTTCCTTTTCAACTGTATTCTAATTAAATTTTATGCCTATCATTGCATCCAAGATTTTTCTGAATAAATCTTCAATTTTATCAATTATGATTGCATCTGAGTTTTTTTGAAAATACCTTCAATTTTATAAATTAGCTTAGGTTATCCTCAATTTTATCATACATGTATCAGAGAAAAATCTTCAGTTTTATAAAAAAGTTTCCACTTCTTTTTGCAATTACATTCTAATTGTACGTGTATGCATACCATTGTATCTGTGAAAATTACCACAAAAATCTTCAATTTTTAAATTTTTCTTATTAATTTCTTTTAATTTTTGTGAAATATGTTATACGAAATCGTCAGTTTTATAAGAAAATGTCTCCACTTCCTTTTCTAATTATGTGATAATTGTATGCCTATCATTTTACCTGAAAATTTTCAAAGAAAATCTTCATTTTTATCAGTTATCCTATGTAATCCTCAATTTTATCATACATATGTTGGATGAAAACTTTCAGTTCTATCAGAAAATGTGTCCAGTTCCTTTTTCAATTGTATTCTTATTGTATTTTATTCCTATCATTGTATCTGAGTTTTCTTTTCCAAAAAATGTTCAGATTTAAAAATTATGTTATCCTCAATTCATCATAAATATGTTAGAGGAATATCTTCAGATTCATACAAAAAATGTCTCCACCTCCTTTTTCAATTATATTCTAATTGTATTTGTATGCCTATCATTGTATCTGAGATTTTTCCAAAAAAATCTTCAATTTTATCAGATATCCTATGTAATCCTCAATTTTGTCATGCATATTTTAGATAAAAATATTCAGTACTATCATAAAATGTTTCCACTTCCTTTTTCGATTCAATTCTAATTATATTTGTATGGCTATCATAGTATTTGAGTTTTCTTCAAAAAAATCTTCAATTTTTTATATTATCTTTTGTTATCCTAAATTTTATCATATATATGTTAGATGAAAATCTTTAGTTCTTTACAAATATGTCTCCAGTTCCTCTTTCAATTTCATTCTAATTGTATTTATATGCATATCATTTTATCAGTGTTTTTTTAATTTTCAATTTTATAATTTATGTTATGTTATCCAAATTTTTATTACACATACATTAGATGAAAATCTTCAGTTTTATATGAAAATGTTTCCACGTCTGTTTGAGTTATATTCTAATTGTATTTTTATGCCTATCATTGTGTCTAAGTTTTGTCCAAATAAATCTTCAATTTTATCAATTACCCTATTAATCCTCTATTTTATCATACATATGGTAGATGAAAATCATGTTTTTTGAAATTTTATATTTTCAATTTTTTTCAATTTTATTTTAATTGTATTTCTAGGCCTATCATTGCATCTGTGTTTTTGTAAACACTCAATTTTATAAATTATGTTGGGTTATCCTCATTTATATTATACATACATTAGATGAAAATCTTCAGTTTTATAGGAAAATAGCTCCACATCTGTTTGAGTTATATTCTAATTGTATTTTTATGCCTATCATGGTATCTGAGTTTTGTCAAAATAAATCTTCAATTTTATCAATTACCCTGTTAATCCTCTATTTTATGATATATAAGATAGATGAAAATCTTCAGTTTTTTCAGAAAATTTATCCACTTCGTTTTTCAATTGTATTCTAATTGTATTTCTATGCCTATTATTGTATCTGTGTTTTTAAACATTCAATTTTATAAATTATGTTATGTTATTCTCATTTATATTATACATACATTAGATGAAGATCATCAGTTTTATATGAAAATGTCTCCAGGTATTTTTGTGTTATATTCTAATTATATTTTATACCTATAATTGTTATCTGAGTTTTGTCCAAATAAATCTTCAATTTTATCAATTACCCTATTAATCCTCTTTTTTTCATACATGTTAGATGAAAATCTTCAGTTACATCATAAAATGTGTCCAGTTCCTTTTTCAATTGTATTCTAATTGTATTCATATACCTATCATTGTATCTGAGTTTTCTTTTTCAAAAATACCTTCAGATTTAAAAATTATGTTATGTTATCCTCAATTTTATCACACATATATTAGATGAAAATCTTTAGTTTTATACAAAAATGTCTCCACCTCCTTTTTCAATTATATTCTAATTGTATTTGTATGCCTATCATTGTATCTGAGAATTTTCTAGAGAATATCATCAATTTAATCAGTTATCCTATGGAATCCACAATTTTATCAAAAATGTTAAATGAAAATATTCAGTTTTATGAGAAAACATCTTGTCCTCCTTTTTCAATTGAATTTTATAGTTTTTGTAAGCTTATCATTGTATCTGAATTTTTTGCAAAAAAATCAATTTTATAAATTATTCTGTTTTGCTCAATCTTATCACACATAAGTTAGATGAAAATCTTCAGTTCTTTACAAAAATATTTCCTCTTCCTTTTTCTTTTTTTTTCTTTTTTCTTTTCTATATTCTTTGTTTACATTCCAAAGGCTTTCCCCTTTCCCAGTTACCCCTCACCATATGTCCCATAAGTCCTCTTCCCTCCACCCGTTCCCATAATCAAACCCCCATTAGTCTGTTCTGATACTCTCCTACAAATCTGCATCCAGTCTTTTCAGGACCGGGGTCCTTTCCTTCCTTCTTCTTGGGAATCTTTTGATTTGCTAATTGTGCCTTGAGTATTCAGAGCTTTTGGGCTCATTAATATCCACTTATCAGTGATTACATTTCATGTTTATTCTTTTGTGATTGGGTTAGCTCACTTAGGATATTTTCCAGATCCAACCATTTGCCTACAAATTGCATGAATTCATTATTTTTAATTGCTGAGTAGCATTCCATTGTATAAATATACCACATTTTCTGTATCCATTCCTCCTTTGAGGGATATCTGGGCTCCTTCCAACTTCTGGCTATTATAAATAAGGCTGCTATGAACATAGTGGAGCATGTATCTTTATTGTATGCAGGGGATTCCGCATACAATTTTAAATTATTATAAAATTAATATAAAATTTATATAAAATTAATATAAAATTTATAAAATCCAATTTTATAAATTATCATATGCTATCCTCAATTTTGACATACATATGTTAGAGGATTTTATTTAGTTTTATAGGGGAATGGGCAGGGGGAAGAGAACTTATGGGACATATGGTGAGGGAGGGAACTGGATAGGGGAAAGCCTTTGGAATGTAAACAAAGAATACAGAAAAATTTTTTAAAAAGGAAAAATAACAAAATTTTTTTTGAAAGGACCATATTTTGGATTCATGTGGATAGGTAAAACCCAAGATAGGATTTAAAAATTCACAAATAATAAAAAGAAATGCAGGAGGTATCACTATCCCAGTCTTCAAGTTGTACTACAGAGCTTTAGTAATAAAAACACCATGGTATTGGCACAAAAGCAGAAATGTCAATCAATGGAATGGAATCAGAGACCCAGACATAAAACCACACACCTATAAAAACCTAGTGTTCTATAAAGAAGCCAATAATACACACTGGAAAAAAGTGTCTTCAACAATTGATGCTGGTCATATCGGATGTCTGTATGTAGAAGAATACTAATAGATCCATACTTATCACCCTGCACAAAACTCAACTCCAGATGGATCAAGGATATCAACATAAGGCTAGATACCGTGACTTTGTTAAAAGAGAAAATTGGGAATAGGCTTGACCTCATTGGCACAGGAAAGGACTTTCCACACAGAAAATTGTTAGTACAGGCACAGAGCTCAAAAATTGATAATGACGGGCGGTGGTGGCGCACGCCTGTAATCCCAGCACTTGGGAGGCAGAGGCAGGCGGATCTCTGAGTTCGAGGCCAGCCTGATCTACCGAGTGAGTTCCAGGACAGCCGGAGCTACACAGAGAAACCCTGTCTCGAAAAACCAAAAAAAAAATTGATAATGAAACCTCATGAAAATGAAACGCTTCTGCACAGCAAATAACACCATCATTTGTGCAAAGGGACAACCTTCAAAATGGGAAAAGACTTTTACCTACTCCACATCCAATAAAGAGACAATATGCAAAATATATAAGAACTAAAAAAGCTGGTAATCAGAAAATCAACCCACTTTAAAAAAAACAAATATAATTAGAATTCAATTGAAAAAATGAGGTGGAGACATTTTATGATAGAACTGAAGATTTTCATCTATAATATACATGATAAAATTGAGGATTACATAGGCTATCTGATCAAATTACAGATTTTTTTTGGAAAAAACTCACATGCAATGATTCTACAAATAGAATTATCAGATAATTGAAAAGGAAGTGGAGATATTTTCTGATAAAACTAAAGATTTTGTATAACATATTTCTGATAAAGTAAGGGAAATTTATAGGAAAAATTAAAAAATTGAAGATTTTTGTGGTGATTTTCACAGATACAAATGTAAGCATACAAATACAATTAGAATGTTATTGAAAAAGGAAGTGGAGCCATTTTCCTATAAAACTGAAGATTTTCCTCTAACATATGTGTGGTAAAATTGAGTAATACTTAGGATAATTTGTAAAATTGATGATTTTTTTGCAAAAAAAAACTCAGGTACAATGATAACCTTACAAATACTATTAAAATTCATTTGAAAAAGGAACACAAGACATTTTCTCATAAAACAAGATTTTCATTTAACGTATGTATGACAAAATTGGGGCTTACATAGAATAACTGATTAAATTGAGGATATTCTCTAGAAAAATCTCAGATATAAATATAGGCATACAAATATAATTAGCAGATGATTGAAAAAGGAGGTGGAGACATTTTTGTATAAAACTGAAGATTTTCATCTAACATGTATGATAAAATTGAGGATGACATAAGATAATTTTTAAATCTGAAGATATTTTTGAAAATGAAAACTCAGATACAATGATAGGCATACAAATACAATTAGAATACAATTGAAAATGGAACTGGACATATTTTGTGATAGAACTGAAGGTTTTCATCTAACATATGTATGGTAAAATTGAGGATTACTTAGGATAACTAAGAAAATTGAAGGTTTTCTTTGAAAAATCTCAGATACAATGAGAGGGATACAAATACAATTATCACATAACTGAAAAAGGACGTGGAGATATTTTCTGATAAAACTGAAGATTTCATATAATGTTTTGTATCAAATAAGGGAAATTCGTAGGAAAATTTAAAATTTAATTGAAAACAGTGGTGGAGACATTTTTGTATTAAAGTCACGATTTTGATCTAACATGTATGATAAAATTGAGGATAACATAAGATAATTTTTAAATCTGACGATATTTTTGAAAAGAAAACTCAGATACAATGATAGACGTACAAATACAATTAGAATACAATTGAAAAGGAACTGGATATATTTTGTGGAGGAATTGAAGATTTTTATCTAACATATGTATGATGAAAATGAGGATTACATAGGATAAATGATAAAATAGAAGATTTTCTTTGAAAAATCTCTGATGCAATGATAGGCGTACAAATACAATTATCACATAATTGAAAAAGGAAATGGAGACATTTTCTGATAAAACTGAAGATATCTTATAACATATTTCATATAAAATAAGGAAAATTCATCAGCAAATTAAAAATTGAAGATTTTTGTGGTAATTTTCACAGATACAATGGTACACATACAAGTAAAATTAGAATGTAATTGCAAAGAGAAGTGGAGACATTTTTCTGTAAAACAAGATTTTCCTGTAGCATGGGTAGAACGAGTTGGGCAGTGTTCCTTCTGTTTAAATTTTGTGGAATAGTTTGAAGAGTATTGGTGTTAGTCTTCTTTGAAATTCTGATAAAATCTGCAGTAAAATCATCTGGACCCATACTTTTTTAGGTTGGGAGACTTTCTGTAAACCCTTCTATTTCTCTAGGGGTTATGGGACTGTTTATCTGATCTAATTGATCCTGATTTAATTTTCGTATTTGGTATCTGTCTAGGAAACTGTCCATTTCCTCCAGATTCTCTGGTTGCGCGAGGATGGGCTTTGGTAGTAGAATCTGATTTTTTTGCATTTCCTCAGTTTCTGTTGTTATATTTCCCTTTTCACATCTAATTTTGTTAATTTGGATACTGTCTCTGTGCCCATTGGTTAGTCTAGCTAAGTGTTTATCTATCTTGTTGATTTTCTCAAAGAACCAGCTCCTGGTTTTGTTTATTCTTTGTATGGTTTGCTTTGTTTCTACTTGATTGATTTCAGCCCTTAGTTTGATGATTTCCTGTCTTCTACTCCTCCTGGGTGAATTAGCTTCTTTTTGT
This sequence comes from Apodemus agrarius, assembly GCA_964023405.1. Lineage (NCBI taxonomy): Eukaryota > Metazoa > Chordata > Mammalia > Rodentia > Muridae > Apodemus > Apodemus agrarius. The sequence continues at coordinate 27,159,065 of OZ030027.1, read as the reverse complement.
TCCAGGGCTTTCAGGTGGGCTGTTAATCTGCTAGTGTATGCTCTCTCCAGTTACTTTTTGGAAGCACTCAGGGCTACTAGTTTTCCTCTTAGCACTGCTTTCATTGTGTCCCATAGATTTGGATAGGTTGTACCTTCATTTTCATTGAATTCTAAAAAGTCTTTGATTTCTTTCTTTATTTCTTCCTTGACCAAGGTGTCATTGAATAAAGTATTGTTCAGTTTCCATGTGTATGTGGGCTTTCTGCTGTTTTTCTTGCTATTGAAGACCACTTTTACTCCACAGTTATCTCATAGGAGGTATGGGATTAGTTCGATCTTCTTGCAATTGTTGACATCTGCCTTGTGACCCTTCATATGATCAATTTTGGAGAAGATATCATACGGTAAAATGTTATATATATATATATATATATATATATATATATATATATATATATATTCCAATTGATCCAAAGCTTCAATTAGTTTCACTGTGTCCCTGAGTAGTTTCTGTTTCCTGATCAATCCATTGAGGATAGTGGAGTGTTGATGTTACCCGAAATTATTGTGTTAGGTGCAATGTGTGCTTTGAACTTTAGTAAAGTTTCTTTTAGAAATAATGGTGCCCTTGCTTTTGGAGCATAGTTGTTCCGAATTGAGAGTTCTTCTTGGTGGATTTTTACTTTGACCAGCAAGAAGTGACCTTCCATGACTCTTTTCATGACTATAGGTTGGAAGTCAATTTTATCTGATATTAGAATGGCTACTCCGGCTTGGTTCCTGAGACCATTTTCTTCTACAATTGTCTTCCAGCCTTTTACTCTAAGGTAGTGTTTGTCTTTAACACTGAGATGTGTTTCCTGTATGCAGCAAAATTTACTGTCCTGTTTACATATCCAGTATATTAGTCTATGTCTTTTTATTGGGGAATTGAGTCCATTGATGTTAAGAGATATTGAGGAATAGTAATTATTTCTTCCTGACATTTTTGACATTAGTTTTATATATTTGAGTGGTTCTCTTCTTTTAGGTTTGATGAGAGGGGGCTTCTATCTTGCTTCTTCTGGGGTGTGGTTTCTCTCCTTGTGTTGGTGTTTTCCCCTATTATCCTTTGTAGTGCTGGGTTTGTGGAAAGATAATGTACAAATTTGGTTTTGCCATGGAATACCTTGGTTTCTCCATCTATGACAATTGAGAGTTTTGCTGGGTATAGTAGTTTTGGCTGAAATTTGTGTTCTCTTAGAGTCTGCATGATATCTGCCCAGGATCTTCTAGCTCTCATGGTCTCAGGTGAGAAGTCTGGTGTAATCCTGATAGGTCTTTCTTTATTTGTCACTTGGCCTTTTTCTCTTATTACCTTTAATATTCTTTATTTAGTACATTTGGGGTTTTGATTATTATGTGATGGGAGGTATGTCTGTTCTGGTCCAGTCTGTTTGGAGTTCTGTAGGCTTCTTGTATATTCATGAGCATCTCTCTCTTTAGAGATGGAAGCTTTCTTCCATAATTTTGTAGAAGATATTTGCTGGCCCTTTAAGTTGTATATCTTCCCTCTCATCTATGCCGATAAGTTTAGGTTTGGTATTCTCATTGTGTCCAGGATTTCCTGGATGTTTTAGGTTATAAGCTTTTTCATTTTTCATTTTCTTGGACTGTTGAATCAATGGTTTCTCTGGTATCTTTGGCATCTGAGATTGTTTCTTCTATCTCTTGTATTCTATTGTTGATATTTGCATCTATGGCCCCTGATTTTTTCCCAAGGTTTATATCTCCAAAATTTTCTCCTTTTGCGATTTCTTAGTTGTTTCTACTTCTGTTTTTAGATCCTGGATGGTTTTGCTCAGATCTTCCGCTTGCTTGTTTGTATTTTCATGTATTTCTTTAAGAGATTTTTGTCTTCTTCTTTCATGACTTCTACTTGTTGACCCATGTTCTCCTGTATTTCTTTAAGTGATTTCTGTAATTCCTCCTTATTGGCTTCTATTTTTTGATCCATATTCTCCTGAATTTCTTTAAGTGATTTTTATGTATGCCTTGTAAGGGCTTCTAATTTTTTATCCATTTTCTCCTGTATTTCTTTAAGAGATTTATCTATGTGTTCTGCTATCAGCATCCTGACCAATGATTTTAGATCCATATATTGTTTTTCTGGTGTGTTGTGGTTTCCAGGACTTACTGCTGTCGTGGAACTGGGTTCGGATGCTGCCATATTGCCTTTATTTCTGTTATTAACGTTCCTACATTTGTCTTTTGCCATCTGGTTATCTCTGGCTTTACTTGGTCCTATAGTAACTAGCTGGTGCTTGAACATTTCTCCACCACTGGGTGACTGGTTTTCCCCTGGCACAGATTGTTGATGTGTTGTTTTCCTCTTGGCTGCTGTTGGACCCCTGGAGTATCTTCTGGTTCTGCCTGTTCAATCCAAGCAGCTGCCACCAAGATGGCCACGGTTGTGCAGAGTGCAAGGTCCTCCTCAGGGCACAGAGCCCATGCCTTGTTGGGACCCGGAAACAGCTACTCTGCCAAGATTGCTGCCTGGAGGCCTTGAGTCCCCAGAGAACCCAAATACTTGATATCAGGGGTATCTGGTTTAGCTCGCTTATTCCAGACAGCTTCAAAGAGGCCTGTGGTGACAGTGGGGGTGTGGAGTGCTGACATTTTTATTTAAATTTGAAAACTTTCCTCTAAAATATCAATGAAAAAACTGGGGATAAATTAAGGTAAATTATAAAGTTGAAGATTTTTTTTGAAAAAAGAAGCTCAGGTACAATGATAGGCATACAAATAATTTTAGAATAGAATTGAAGGAGAATGTGGAGACATTGTCATATAAAACTGAAGATTTTCATATAACATATATATGATTAAAATGATTATACCATAAGATAATTTATAAAATAAAAGATTTTCTCGAAAAAACTTAGATACAATGATATGCATAAAAACACAATTAGAATACAACTGAAAAACAAAGTATAGACATTTTCTGATAAAACTGAAGATTTCATCTAACATATGTATGATAAAATAAAGGATTACTAGGGTAATTGATAAAATTGAAGATTTATTAGGACAAAACTCAGATACAATGATAGGCATAAAAATAAAAGTAGAATATAACTAAAAGAGACATGGCAACATTTTCATATAAAACTGAAGATTTTCATCTAATATATGTATATATATGATTAAAATGAGGGTAACATGTAAGATCATTTATAAAATTGAAGATATTTTGGAAAACAAACACTCGGGTACAAGGACAGGCATAGATATACAACTAGAGAATTATTGAAAAATAAAGAGGACACATTTTCGTAAAGAACTGAAGATTTTCATCTAACATAATTATGATAAAATTGAGGATTACATAAGTTAATTTTTAAATCTGAAGATGTTTTTGAAAAAGAAAACTCAAATACAATGTTAGGCATACAAATACAATTTAAATGTAATCGAAAAATGAAGTGGATACATTTTTATTTAAAATTGAAGATTTTCCTCTAAAATATCAATGATAAAATTAAGGATAACTTAAGATAATTAATAAAATTGAAGATTTTTTGAAAAAAAACTCAGATACAATTATAGGCATACAAATATATTTACAATATAATTGAAGAAAGAAGTGGAGACATTTTCATATAAAACTGAAGATATTCATATAACATACATATGATAAAATCTGGACACCATAAGGAAATTGCTAAAATTAAAGAGTTTTTGGAAAAACACTCAGATACAATGATAGGCTTACAAATACAATTGGAATGTAATTGAAAAAAGGGTATACAGACATACTGTGATTAAGCTGAAGATTTTCATCTAACATATGTATGTTAAAATTTAGAATTACATAAGATAATTTTTAACATTTAAGATATTTTGGAAAACGAAAACTCATACACAAGAATAGGCATATAAATACATCAAGAGTATTATTGGAAAAGGAAGAGGAAACATTTTTGTATAGAACTGAAATTTTTCATCATACATATATATGATAAAATTGAGGATTACATAAGATAATTGACAAAATTGAAGATTTATTTGGAAAAATACATAGATACAATGATCTGCATAAAAATACAATTAGAATATAATTGAAAAGGGAAGTGGAGATATTTTCTGATATTACTGAAGATTTTCATCTAACATAAGCATGATAAAATTGAGGATTTCATAGGATAGTTGATAAAATTTTAGGTTTTTTTGAAAAAACACTCAGATACAATGATAGGCATCCAAATAAAATTATCACATAATTGTAAAGGGAAGTGGAGATATTTTCTGGTAGAAGTGAAGATTTTAATCAAACATATATCATAAAATTAACAATTACATATGATAACTGATGAAATTGAAGTTTCTTTGGAAGAAATCAGATATAGTGATAGGCATATAAATAGAATTCTCACTTTTTTGAAAATGAAGTGGAGATATTTTCTGACAAAACTGAAAATATCATATACGATATTACTGAAAAAGAAAGGGAAATGCATAGGACATATTTAAAAATTGAAAATTTTTGTGGTATTTTTCACAGATATAATAGTAAGCATATAAAAACAATTAGAATGTAATTGAAAAAGGAAGTGGAGCCATTTTCGTATAAAACCTGATACAATTAGAATACAATTGAAAAAGGAACTGGACATATTTTGTGATAGAACTGAAGATTTTCATCTAACATATGTATGGTCAAATTGAGGATTACTTAGGATAACTAATAAAAGTGAAGATTTTCTTTGAAAAATCTCAGATATAATGATATATATACAAATACAATTATCACATAATTGAAAAATGTGTAGACATTTTCTGATAAAACTGAAGATTTCATATAACATGTTTCGTATCGAATAAGGGAAAGTCATAGAAAAATTTAAAAATTGAAGATAATTTTGTACCCATTTTCCCAGATACAATGGTTCGCATACAAATATAACTAGAATGTAATTGCAAAAAGAACTGGAGACATTTTCTTATAAAAATGAGGATTTTCCTCTGACATATATACGATAAAATTGAGGATAACCTAAGTTAATTTATGAAATTGAAGATTTTTTGATAAAAATCTCAGATGCAATGATTAGCATATAAATACAATTAAAATACAATTGAAAAAGGAAGAGGAGACATTTTCTGATAAAATTGAAGATTTTTATCTAACAAATGTGTGATAAAATTGAGAATTACATAGAATAATTGATAAAATTGAAGATTTATTCATAAAAAACTCAGATACAATGATAGGCATATAAATACAATTAGAATGCAATTGATAAAGGACCAGGAGACATGTTAATTCTGAAGATTTACATCTAATGTATGGATGATAAAATGGATGAAAACATAGGAAAATTGATAAAATTGAAGATTTTTTGATAAAATCTCAAATAAAATGAAAGTCAAACAATTACAACTATAAATAAGTAAAAAGAAAGTGGAGACATTTTCAGGTAAAACTGAAGTTTTGTATAATATTTCTTAAATTATGGAAATTCATTTGAAAATTGAAAATTTGAAGATTTTTGTGGTAATTTTCAGAGATACAATGATGGGCTTAAAAACAGAATTAGAATGTAATTAAAAAAGGAATAGAAACATTTTCTTATAAGATTTTCATCTAACACATGTATGTTAAAATTGAGGATTACATAAGATAGTTTATAGAATTTAAGATATTTTGGAAAACAAAAACTCAGATACAAGGATAGGCATACAAAAACAACTAGAGTAGTATCAAAAAAGGAAGAAGACACGTTTTTGTAAAGAACTGAAGATTTTCATCTAAAATTTGTATGATAAAATTGATGATTGCATAAAATAATTGATAAAAGTGAAGATTTTTTTTGTAACAATACACAGATACACTGATCTGCATACAAATACAATTAGAATATAATTGAAAAGAAAAGTGGAGACATTTTCTCATAGAATTGAACCTTTCACCTGAAATATGCATGATAAAATTTAAGATTACATAGGATAACTGATAAAATTTTAATTTTTTATGAAAAATGATAGGGATCCAAATAGAATTAGTATGAAATAGAAAAGGGAAGTGGAGATATATTCTGGTAGATCTGAAGATTTTAATCTAACATGTATCATAAAATTGAGGATTACATATGATAATTGATAAAATTGAAGATTTTTTTGGAAAAAACTCAGATACAAAGAGAGGCATACAAATAGAATTATCACATATTTGAAAATGAAGTAGAGACATTTTCTGTCAAAACTGAAAATTTCGTATATCATATTACTGATAAAGTAAGGAAAAGTCATAGGAAAAATTGAAAAATTAAAAAATTTTGTGGTAATTTTCACAGATACAATGGTAGGCATACAAATACAATAGGAATGTAAACAAAAAATGAATTGGAGACAATTTTATTCAAAATTGAATATTTTCCGCTAAAATATCTATGATAAAATTGGGGATAACTTAAGATTATGTATAAAATTGAAGATTTTTTATAAAAATACTCAGATACATGATAGGCATACAAATACATAATTGAAGGAGGAAGTGGACACATTTCCATATACAACTGAAGATTGTCATATAATATATATATGATAAAATGAGGATATCATAAGTTAATTTATAAAATTAAAGATTTTTGGAAAAACCCACAAAAACAATGATAGACATAGAAATACAATTAAAATACAAATGGAAAACGAAGTATAGACATATTATGATAAAACTGAAAATTTTCATCTAACATGTATGATAAAATAAAGGATTACTAGGATAATAAATAAAATTGAAGATTTATTTGAACAAAACTCAGATAAAATGATAGGCATAAAAATACAATTAGAAGCCGGGCAGTGGTGGCGCACGCCTGTAATCCCAGCACTCTGGGAGGCAGAGGCAGGTGGATTTCTGAGTTCGAGGCCAGCCTGGTCTACAGAGTGAGTTCCAGGACAGCCAGGGCTATACAGAGAAACCCTGTCTCGAAAAAACCAAATCCAAAAAAAAAAAAAAAACGTAAAAATACAACTAGAATATAACTAAAAGAGAAGTGGAGACATTAACATATAAAACTGAGGATTTTTATTTAGTATATGTATGACAAAAATGAGGATAACATAACATAATTTATAAAATTGAATATTATTAAAAAACTCAGATACATTCATTGGCATATAAATACAATTAGAAGGCAATTGGAAAGGGAAATGGAGATATTTTCTTATAGTAATAAAGATTTTCACCTATCATATATGATAAAATTGAGGATAATATAAGATAATGTTTAAAATTGAAGTCATTTTTGAAGAAAACTCAAATACAATGAACACCATACAAATATAATTAGAATTCAATTGAAAAAGGATTTGGAGACATTTTATGATAGAATTGAAGATTTCCATGTAATATCTGCATGAAAAAATGAGGATTACATTGCATATCTGATCAAATTGAATTATTTTTGGAAAAATCTCACATACAATTATAGGCATACAAATAGAATTATCAGATAATTGAAAAGGAAGTGGAGTCATTTTCTGATAAAACTAAAGATTTTGTATAATATATTTCTGATAAAGTAAGGGAAATTGATAGAAAAAATTTAAAAATTTAATTTTTTTGGTAATTTTCTCAACTACAATGGTAATCATACAAATATGGTAAGCATACAAATTCAATTAGAATGTAATTGAAAAAGGAAGTGGAGCCATTTTCCTATAAAACTGAAGAATTTCCTCTAACATGTGTTTGATAAAATTGCAGAAAACAGTATAATTTATAAAATTGATGATTTTTTCTGCTAAAAACTCAGATACAATGTTAAGCTTACAAATACTATTAGAACACAATTGAAAATTGAAGACAAGACATTTTCTCATAAAACTGAAGATTTTCATTTAACATATGTATGATAAAACTGAGGATTACATAGGATAACTGATTAAATTGAAGATATTCTCTAGAAAAATCTCAGATAATGATAGGCTTACAAATACAATTGGAATATAATTGAAAAGGGAAGTGGGACATTTTGTATAAAACTGAAGATTTTCATCTAATATTTGTATGAGAAATTTGAGGATAACTGATAATTTTTAAATCAAGATATTTTTGAAACAGAAAACTCAGATACAATGATAGGCATACAAATACCATTAAAATACAGTTGAAAAAGGAACTGGACACATTTTCTGAAATAACTGAAGATTTTCATGTAACATGTATGTTAAAATTAAGGATTACATAAGATAATTTATAAAATTTAAGATATTTTGGACACAAAAACTCAGATACAAGGATAAGCATACAAATACAACTAGAGTATTATTGAAAAAGGAAGAGGACTTATTTTTGTAAGGAACTGAAGATTTTCATCTAACATATGTATGATAAAATGGAGAATTACATAAGATAATTGATAAAATTGAAGATTTATTTGGAAAAATACTCACATACAATGATCTGCATAGAAATACAATTAGAATGTAATGGAAAGTGGAAGTGGTGACATTGTGTTTTTGTTTTTCGGGTTTGTTTTTTTTTTTTTTTTTTTTTGGTAATTTTGAGACAGGGTTTCTCTGTGTAGCTCTGGCTGTTCTGGAACTCACTCTATAGACCAGGTTGGCCTCGAACTCAGAAATCTGCCTGTCTCAACCTCCCAGAGTGCTCCAGCACTCTGAGAAATTGAAGATTTCTTGGAAAAAGGTCAGGCAAGCAATGACAGGCAAGCAAATACAAGAATCACATGATTGAAAATGGAAGTAGAGACATTTTCTGATAAAACAAGATTTCATATGCCATATTTCATATAAAATAAGGGAAATTCACAGGAAAAATTGAAAATTGACGATTTTTGTGGTAAATTTCACAGATATAATTGTACGCATACAAATATAATTAGAATGCAATTGCAAAATGAAGTGGAGACTTTTACCTAAATATAATGATAAGATTACTACAAAAGCTATTAGGTTTCAATTGAAAAAGGAAAACTAGACATTTTCTCATAAAACTGAAGATTTTCATTTAACATATGTATCATAAAACTGACGATTACATAGGATAACTGATTAAATTGAAGATATTCTCAAGTAAAATCTCAGATAAAATGATAGGCATACAGATACAATTAGAATACAATTGAAAAAGAACTGGATGTATTTTGTGAAGGAACTGAAGTTGTTCATGTAACACATGTATGATAAAATTGAGGATTACATAGGACAACTGATAAAATAGAAAATTTTCTTTGAAAAATCTCTGATACAATGATAGGCATACAAATACAATTATCACATAATTGAAAAAGGAAGTGGAGGCATTTTCTGATAAAACTGAAGATTTCTTATAACATATTTCATATAAAATAAGGGAAATTCATCAGTAAAAATTAAAAATTGAAGAATTTTTTGGTAATTTTCACAGACACAATGGTATGCATACAAATACAATTAGAATGTAATTGAAAATGGAAGTGGAAGTATTTTCTTGTAAAACAAGTTTTTTCTCTAACATATGTATGATAAAATTGAGGAAAACATAAGGTAATTTATGAAATTGAAGATTATATGAAAAAAACTCAGCTGCAATGATAAGCATACAAATACAATTACAATACAATTGAAAAAGGAAGAGGAGACATTTTCTGATAAAACTGAAGGTTTTTATCTAACATATGTATGATGAAATTGAAAATTACATAGGATAATTGATAAAATTGAAGATATATTCAGAAAAAAACTCGGATACAATGATAGGCATACAAATACAATTAGAATACAATTGAAAAAAGACGTGGAGACATATTTTGTTGATTCTGAAGCATTACATCTAACTTATGGATGATAAAATGGATGATAACATAGAAAAATTGATAAAAATTAAGATTTTTGTGATAAAATCTCAGATACAATGAAAAGCATACAGATATAACTATAAATAAGTGAAAAATAAGTGAAGACATTTTCTGATAAAACTGAAGATTTTCATCTAACATATGCATGTTTAAATTGAGGATGACATAAGATAATTTATAAAATTGAAGATATTTTGGAAAACAAAAACTCAGATACAAGGTTAGGCATACAAATACAACTAGAGTATTACTGAAAAAAAGAAGAGGACACACTTTTGTAAAGAAATGAAGATTGTTATCTAACATATATATGATAAAATTGAGGATTACATATGATAATTGATAAAATTAAAGATTTATTTGGAAAAATACTTAGATACAATGATCTGCATATAAATACAATTAGAATATAATTGAAAAGGGAAGTGGAGATATTTCCTGATAAGAATTGAAGATTTTCATCTTAAATATGCATGATAAAATTGAGGATTACATAGGATAACTAATAAAATTTTAGATTTTTTTTGAAAAAAAACTCATACAATGATAGGCATACAAATATAATTATCAGATAATTGAAAAGGGATGTGGAGATATTTTCAGGTAGAACTGAATATTTTAATCTAACATATGTATCATAAAATTGAGGATTACATATGATAACTGACAAAATTGAAGATTTTGGGGGGAAAAACTCAGATACAATGATAGGCATACAAATAGAATTATCTCATAATTGAAAATGAAGTGGAGACATTTTCTGACAAAACTCAAGATTTCTTATAGCATATTACAGATAAAGTAAGGGAAATTCATAGGAAAAATTTTAAAATTGAAAACTTTTGTGGTAATGTTCACAGACAAAATGGTAGGCATAAAAGTACAATTAGCATTTTATCATATGTATGTTGAATGAAAATCTTCACTTTTATATGAAAATGTCTCTACTTCATCCTCCAATTATATTCTAAATGTATTTGTATGCCTATCATTATATCTGAGTTTTTCCCAAATAATCTTAAATTTTATAAATTAGCTTAAGTTGTTCTCAATTTTATCATAGATATATTAGAGGAAATTTTTCAATTTTAAGTAAAAATGTCTCCACTTCAATAAAACTGAAGATTTTCATATAACATGCATTTGAGGATATCACAAGGTAATTTATAAAATTAAAGACTTTTTGGAAAAAAATCAGAGAGAATGTTAGGCAAAGAAATACAAATAGAATACATTTGAAAAATGAAGTGGAGACATTTTCATATAAAACTGAAGATTTTCATCTAAAATATATTTGATAAAATAGAGTATTACTAGGGTAATTGATAAAATTGAAGATCTATTTGGACAAAACTCTGGTACAATGATAAGCATAAAAATAGAAATAGAATATAACTAAAACAGACATGAAGACTTTTTCATATAAAACTGAAGATTTTCATCTAATATATGTATGCTAAAAATTAGGATAACATAACATAATTTATAAAATTTGATATCTATTTTTAAAAAGTCACATACCATCATAGGCATATAGATACAATTAGAATGTAATGGAAAAAAGGAAGTGGAGATATTTTCGCAAAGAACTAAAGATTTTCATCGTACATATATATGAAAAATTGAGGATAACAGGAGATAATGGATAAAATTGAAGGTTTTAAAAAAACAAATAAAATAATACCCATAGAAATAAATTTGAATTCAATTGAAAAGGAACCTGGAGACTATTATGATAGAACTGAAGATTTTCATCTAAAATATGCATGATAAAATTGAGGATTACATAGGATATCTGATAAAATTGAAGATTTCTTTAAAAAAACTCAGATACAATGATAGGCATACAGATAGAATTATCACATGATTGAAAATGAAGTGGACATATTTTCTGAAAATAGTAAAGATTTCTTATAACATATTTCTGATAAAGTAAGAGAAAATCATAGGAAAAATTAAAAAATGAAGTTTTTTGTGGTAATTTTCACAGCTACAATGGTATGCATACAAATACCATTAAAATGTAACTGTAAAAGGATGTGGAGACTTTTTCTTATAAAACTGAAGATTTTCCTGTAACATATGTTTGATAAAATTGAGGAAAACTAAAGATAATTTATAAAATTGAAGAATGTTTTGCAAAAATACTCAGATGCAACGATAAGATTACAAATAGTATTAGGATACAATTGAAAAAGGAAGAAGAAATATTTTCTGATAAATCTGAAAATTTTCAATTAACATGTATGATAAAATTGAGGATTACAAAGGATAAATGATTAAATTGAAGATTTTCTTAGAAAATTCTCAGATACAAGAATAGGCATACAAACACAATTAGAATATAATTGAAAAAGTAGCTGGAGAATTTTTCCCAGTAAATCTTTAATTTTATCAGTTATTCTATGTAATCCTCAATTTTATCATACATATATTAGATGAAATTTTTCAGTTCCTTACGAATATGTCTCCTCTTCCTTTTCAATAATACTCTAGTTGTATTTGTATGCCTATCCTTGGATATGAGTTTTTGTTTTCCTAAATATCTTCAATTTTATAAATTATCTTATGTTATCCTCAATTGTAACATACAATTGTTAGATGAAATTCTTCACTTTTATAAGTAAATGTCTCTATTCCTTTACTCAATTACATTCTAATTGTGTTTGTAAGCCTATCATTGTTTCTGTGAAAATTACCACAAAAATATACAGATTTTACAGTTTTCTTATGAATTTCCATAATTTTATCTGATATATGTTATGCAAAATTCTTAAGATTTATTAGAAAATATCTCCACTTCCTTTTTAACTATATTATTATATATTCATATGCCTAACACTGTATCTGTGAAAATTACAACAAAAATCTTCAAATTTTAACATTTTCTCATAAATTATCATAGTTTTATCAGAAATATGGTACAACAATCTTCTGTTTTATCAGAAAATGTCTCCACGTTCTTTTTCACTTATAATTCTTTATATTTGTATGCCTTTCATTGAATCTGAGATTTTATCAAAAAAATCTTCAATTTAATCAATTTTCCTATGTTATCATTCATTTTATCATACATAAGATACATGTAAATCTTTAGAATTAACAGAATATGTCTCCTCTTTCTTTTTCAATAGTATTCTAAGTGTATTTGTATGCCTATTTCTGTCTCCGAGTTTTTTTCTGATAAAATCTTCAATTTTATCAATTTTCCTATGCAATCCTCAGTTTTTTCATATATATGTTGGATGAAAATCTTCAATTTTATCAGAAAATGTCTCCTCTTCCTTTTTCAATTGTACTCTAATTGTATTTGTATGCTTATTAAGGCATCTGTGGTTTTTTTTTTTCAAAAAACTTCAAGTTTAACATACATATGTTAGAGGATATTCTTCAGTCTTATAGGAAAATGGCTCCACTTCCTTTTTCAATTATATTCTAATTGTATTTGTATGCTTACCATTGTATCTGTGAAAATTACTTCAAATTTTCTCAATTTTTAAATTTTACCTATGAATTTCCCTTACTTTATCTGAAATATGTTATACGAAATATTCAGTTTTATCAAAAAATGTCTCTATTCCTTTTGTCAAATACATTCTAATCATGTTTGTAATCATGTATCATTTTATCTGTGAAAATTAACATGAGAAACTTTAAATTATACAGTTTTACCATGAATTTCCATAATTTTATCAGATATATGTTAGGCAAAATTCTTCAGATTTATCAGAAAATATCTCCACTTCCTTTTACAACTATATCATTATTTATTTGTATGCCTTCCATTCTATCTGTGAAAATTACCACAAAAATCAAATTCCAACATTTTCACATGAATTTCCATAATCTTTTTAAGTGTTATACAAAAATCTTCAGTTTCATTAGAAAATATCTCCACTTTCTTTTTCAGTTATATTCTAATTGTATTAGTATTCCTTTAAGCATATCTGAGATTTTATCAAAAAAACCCTTCAATTTTATCAATTTTCCTATGTTATCCATTTTATCATACATGTTAGGTGAAAATCTCAAGTTTTATACAAAAATGTCTCTAGCTACTTTTTCAATTATATTCTTATTATATTTGTATGTCTATCCTTGTATCTGGAAATTTTCTAAGAAAATCTTCAATTTAATCAGTTATCCTATGTAATCCTCAACTGTATCATACATATGCTAAATGAAAATCTTCAGTTTTATCAGAAAATGTCTCATCTTCCTTTTTCCATTGTATTCTGATTGTCTTGGTAATCTGATCATTGCATTTGAGTTTTTGTTTGTTTGTTTGTTTTTTGTTTTTTTTGTTTTGTTTTTTCGAGACAGGGTTTCTCTGTGTAGTCCTGGCTGTCCTGGAACTCACTCTGTAGACCGGGCTGGCCTCGAACTCAGAAATCTGCCTGCCTCTGCCTTCCAAGTGCTGGGATTATAGGCGTGCGCCACCATGCCCGGCTTGCATTTGAGTTTTATCCAAATAACTCTTCAATTTTATCACACTAAGATCAAGAATTGACAAATGGGACCTCATAAAACTACAAAGTTTCTGCAAGGCAAAGGACACTGTCAGAAGGACAAAACGGCAACCAACAAAGTGGGAAAAGATCTTCACCAACTCCACATCTGACAGAGGGCTAATATCCAATATATACAAAGAACTCAAGAAGTTAGACCCCAAAGAACCAAATAACCCTATCAAAAAATGGGGTACAGAGCTAAACAACGAATTTTCACCAGAAGAAATTCGGATGGCCGAGAAACACCTTAAGAGATGTTCAACATCATTAGTCATCAGGGAAATGCAAATCAAAACAACCCTGAGATTCCACCTCACACCAGTCAGAATGGCTAAGATTAAAAACTCAAGAGACAACAAGTGCTGGCGAGGATGTGGAGAAACAGGAACACTCCTCCACTGTTGGTGGGATTGCAAAATGGTAAAACCGCTCTGGAAATCAGTTTGGCGGTTCCTCAGAAAATTGGGCATGTCACTTCCAGAGGACCCTGGCATACCACTCCTGGGCATATACCCAGAGGATTCCTCTGCATACAATAAAGAAACATGCTCCACTATGTTTATAGCAGCCTTGTTTATAATAGCCAGAAATTGGAAGGAGCCCAAATATCCCTCAAAGGAGGAATGGATACAGAAAATGTGGTATATTTATACAATGGAATACTACTCAGCAATTAAAAATAATGAATTCATGCAATTTGTAGGTAAATGGTTAGACCTGGAAAATATCATCCTAAGTGAGTTAACCCAATTACAAAAGAATACACATGAAATGCAATCACTGATAAGTGCATATTAATGAGCCCAGAAGCCCTAAATACTCAAGGCACAATTAGCAAGTCAAATGATTCCCAAGAAGAAGAAAGGAGAGGACCCTGGGCCTGTAAAGATTGGATCCAGTTTTGTAAAGAAACCATGGGGGAAGGAGGAATGATTGGGGAATAGTTGGGGGGGGAGAGGAACTATGGGACGTATGGTGGGGGGGAACTGGGAAAGGGGAAAGCCTTTGGAATGTAAACATAGAATATAGAAAATAAAAATTAAAAAAAAAAGAATCCAACAAAGAAAAAAATAAAATTGGAATATAACTAAAAAAGACATGGAGACATTTTCATATAAAACTGAAGATTTTCATCTAATATATGTATGATAAAAATAAGGATAACATAACATAATTTATAAAAATGAATATTATTTTAAAAAATCTCATTTACATTGATAGGCATATAAATACCATTATAGTGTAATTGAAAACTGAAATGGAGATATTTTTGTAAAGTAATGAAGATTTTCATCTAACATATGTATAATAAAAATGAGGATAATATAACATAATTTATAAAACTGAATATTTTTTGTTAAAAATCAGATACATTGATAGCCATACAAATATAATTGGAATTCAATTGAAAAAGTAACTGGAAACATTTTATGTTAGAACTGAATATTTTCATCAAAAGTACGCATGATAAAATTGAAGATTACATAAGATATTTTCTGATAAAACTAAAGATTTTGTATAACATATATCTGAAAAGTAAGGGAAATTCATAGGAAAAATTTAAAAATTGATCATTTTTGTGGTAATTTTCACAAATACAATGGTAAGGATACAAATACAATTAGAATGTAATTGAAAAAGGAAGTGGAGTCATTTTCCTATAAAACTGAAGATTTTCCTCTAACATATGTTTGATAAAATTGAGGAAAACAGGATAATTTATAAAAATGATGATTTTTTTGCAAAAAAACTCAGATACAATGATAGGCATACAAATACATTTAGAATACAATTGAAATAGGACGTGGAGACATATCTGAAGCTTTACATCTCACTTATGTATGATAAAATGGATGATAACAGGAAAATTGATAAAATAGAAGATTTTTATGATAAAATATCAGATACAATGAAAGGCATACAAATATAAGTATATATAAGGGAAAAAGAAAATGGAGACATTTTCTGATAAAACTGAATATTTTTGGGTATCATTTCTAATAAAAATTATGGAAATTCATGTGAAGATGTTAAAATTCGAACATTTTTGTGGTAATTTTCAGAGATACAATGGTAGGTATACAAATAAATAATATAGTTGAAAAAGGAAGTAGAGTTACTTTCTGATAAATCTGATGAATTTTGTATAACATATATCTGATAAAATTATGGAAATTCATAGTAAAACCGTAAAATTTGAATTTTTGTGGTAATTTTCACAGATACAATGATAGGCTAACAAACACAATTAGAATGTAATGGAAAATAGGAATAGAGACATTTTCTGATAAAATTGAATTTTTGTATAACATATTTTTGGTAAAGTAAAGGAAACTCAAAGGAAAAAATTGAAAAATTAAATATTTTTGAGGTAATTTTCACAGATACAGTTGTAAGCATACAAATACAATTAGAATGCAATTGAAAAAGAAAGTGAAGCCATTTTCCTATATAACTGAAGAAAATCCTCTAACATGTATGTTAAAATTGACGATAAGATAATTTATAAAATAGAAGATTTTTTGAAAATAAACTCAGATGCAATGATAAGTATACAAATATAATTAGAATACAATTGAAAAAGGAAGAGGAGACATATTCTGATAAAACTGAAGATTTTCATCTAACATATGTATGATAAAATTGAGAATTACATAGGATAATTGATAAAATTGAAGATTTATTGAGACAAAAACTCGGATGCAATGATAGGTATACAAATACAATTAGAATACAATTTAAAAAGGAAGTGAAGACATATTCTGAAAATTGTAAATATTTACATCTAACTTATATATGATAAAATGGATGATAACATAGGAAAATTGATAAAATTGAAAATTACTTTGATAAAATCTCAGATTCAAAGATAGGCATACAAATGCAATATGATTATAAGCGAAAAAAGTGGAGACATTTTCTGAAAAAAACTGAAGATTTTTCTATAATATCTCTGATAAAATTATGGAAATTTATGAGAAAATATTAAAATTTGAATATTTTGTGGTAATTTTCACATATGCAATGGTAGGTATACAAATAAATGTTAATATAGTTAAAAAGGAAGTGGAGATATTTCTAATAAATCTGAAGAGTTTTGCATAGCATATATCTAATAAAATTATAGAAATTCATAGGAAACTGTAAAATTTGTAGATTTTTGTTGTAATTTTCACAGATACAATGATAGGATTACAAACACAGTTAGAATGTAATTGAGAAAGGAATAGAGATATTTTCTGATAAAACTGAAGATTTTCATCTTACAAATGTATGTTAAAATTAAGGATAACATAAGGTAATTTATAAAATTGAAGACATTTTGGAAAACAAAAATTCAGATACAAGGATAGGCATACAAATATAACTAGAGTTTTATTTTAAAAGGAAGAGGACACATTTTCGTAAAGAACTGAAGATAGTCATCTAACATATGTATGACAAAATTGAGGATTACATAAAATAATTGATAAAAATTTAAGATTTATTTGGAGAAAACTCAGATACAATGATAGACATAAAAATTCAATTAGAATAAAGCTCACAGACGTGGAAACATTTTCATATAAAACTGAAGATTTTCATCTAATGTATGTATAATAAAAATGAGGATAACACAAGATAATTTATACCATTGAATATTTTTTAAAAGAATACAGATACAACGATAGGCATATAAATACAATTATAATGTAATTGAAAGAGGAATTAGAGGCATTTTTGTAAATATTAAAGATTTTCATCTAAAAAATGAAATTATAAAATTGAGGATGACATAAGATAATGTATAAAATTGCAGATTTTTATGTTGAAACTCAAATACAATAATAGCCATACAAATATAATTAGAATTCAATTGAAAAGAGAAGTGGAGACATTTTTTGAAAAAACACTCAGATACAATGATAGCCCTGGAAATACAATTAGAATACAACTGAAAAAATGACGTGGGGACATTTTCTGATTAAACTGATGATTTAAAACTAACATATGTATGATAAAATAAACAATTACTAGGGTAACTGGTAAAATGGAAGATTTATTTGGACAAAACTCAGATACAATGGTAGGCATGAAAATACAATTAAAATAAAACTATAAGAGATGTGGAGACATTTTCATATAAAACAGGATTTTCATCTAATATATGTATGATAAAAATGAGGATTACATAAGATAATTTATAAAATTGAATATTTAAAAAAACCTCAGATATATTGATAGACATATAAATACAATTAGAATGCAATTGATAAAGGAAATGGAAACATTTTCATAAAGTAATGATAAAATTGCGGATAACATAAGATAATGTATGAAATTGAAGATTTTTTGAAAAAACTCAAATACAATGATAGCCATACAAATATAACTAGAATTCAATTTAAAAGGAAAGTGGAGATGTTTTATGATAGAATTGAAGATTTTCATCTAAAATATGCATGATAAAATTGAGGATTACATAGGATATTTGATAAAATTGAAGTTTTTTGGAAAAATCTCACATAAAATGATAGGCATTGCTAAATGTGATATACATTTAGCAGATAATTGAAAAGGAAGTAGAGACATTTTCTGATAAAACTAAAGATATCATATAACATATTTCTGATAAAGTAAGGGAAATTCATAGGAAAATATTTAAAATTGAATATTTTATGTTAATTTTCACAGATACAGTGGTAAGCATACAAATGCAATTACAATGTAATTGAAAAGGCAAGTGGAGACATTTTCCCATGAATCTGAAGATTTTCCTTTAACATATGTATGATAAATTGAGGATAACTTAAGGTAATTTATGAAATTAAAGATTTATTCAGAAAAATCTTGGATAAAATGATAGACATACAAATAATATTAGAATACAATTGAAAAAGTGGAGAAATTGTCTGTTAATTCTGAAGAATTACATCTAACTTATGGAAGATAAAATAGAAGATAACATAGGAAAATTGATAAAATTGAAAATTTTTCTGATAAAATCTCAGATACAATGAAAAGCTTACAAATACAACTCTAAATAAATGGGATAGAATGTTAAGACATTTTTTGATAATACTGAAGATTTTTGCATAACATTTCTGATTAAATTATAGAAATTCATGTGAAAATGTTAAAATTTGGAGATTTTTGTGGTAATTCTCACACTTACAATGTTAGGCATACAAATAAATAATAACATTTGAAAAAGTAAGTGGAGATTTTTTTCATAAATCTGGGAAATATTGCATAACATATATCTGATAAAATTATGACAATTCATAGGAAAACTAAAATTTGAAGAACTAAGGGTAATCTTCAATTACATACAAATAAATAATAATATAGATTTAAAAGGAAGTGGAGATATTTTCTGATAAATCTGAAGAATTTTGCATAACGTATATCTGAAAAAATTGTGGAAATTCATAAGAAAATGGTAAAATTTGAAGATTATTGTGGTGATTTTCACAGATACAATGATAGGCTTGCAAACACAATTATAATGTAATTGAAAGAATGAATAGAGGCATTTTCTCATAAAACTGAAGATTTTCATCAAACATGTATGTTAAAATTGAGGATAACATAAGATCATTTATAAAATTGAAGATATTTTGGAAAACAAACACTCAGATATAAGGATAAGCATAGCAACACAACTAGAGAATTATTGAAAAATGAAGAGGACACATTTTTGTAAAGAACTGAAGATTTTCGTCTAACATAATTATGATAAAATTGAGGATAACTTACGATAAATTTTAAATCTGAAGATATTTTTGAAAAAGGAAACTCAAATACGCTGTTAAAAAAGGAAGTGGAGATATTTTCTGGTAGAACTGAAGATTTTATTCTAACATATATTATATAATTGAGGATTACATATAAGTTATAAAATTGGAGATTTTTTTGGAAAAAACTCAGATACACAGATAGGCATACAAATAGAATTATCACATATTTGAAAATGAAGGGAGACATTTTCTGGCAAAACTGAAGATTTCATATAAAATATTATTGATAATGTAAGGGAAATTCATAGAAAAAATTTAAAAATTGAAATTTTTGTGGTAATTTTCACAGATACAATGGTAGACATACAAATACAATTAGAATGTAATCAAAAAATGAAGTGGATATGTTTTTATTTAAAATTGAAGATGTTCCACTAAAAAATATCAATGATAAAATTGAGGATAACTTAAGATAATTTATAAAATTGAAGATTTTTTGGAAAAAAAACCTCAGATACAATGAAAGCTATACAAATACATTTACAATATAATTGAAGGAGGAAGTGAACACATTTTCATATAAAACTGAAGATTATCATATAGCATACTTATGATAAAATGAGGATATCATAAGGTAATTTATAAAATTAAGGATTTTTGGCAAAACAATCAGATACAATGGTAGGCATAGAAAAACAATTAGAATACAACTGAAAAACAAAGTGGAGACATTTTCTGATAAAACTAAAGATTTTCATCTAACATATGTATGATAAAATAAACGATTACTACGTTAATTGTTAAAATTGGAGATATATTTGGACAAAACTCAGATACAATGATAGGCATAAAAATATAATTAGAATATAACCAAAAGTGATGTGGACACATTTTCATACAACTGAAAAACAAACTGGAGACATTTTCTGATAAAACTAAAGATTTTCATCTAAAATATGCATGATAAAATTGAGGATTCCATAGGATATCAGATAAAATTGAAGATTTTTTTGGAAAAGTCTCAGATACAATGATAGGCATACATATAGAATTATCACATGATTGAAAAGGAAGTCACATATTTTCTGAAAATCCTAAAGATTTCATATAACATATTTCTAATAAAGTAAGGGAAATTCACAGGAAAATTTTAAAAATTGAAGATTTTTGTAGTAATTTTCAGATACAATGGTATGCATAAAAATACCACTAGAATGTAATTATAAAAGGATGTGGAGACTTTGTTTTTTATAAAATTGAAGATTTTCCTCTAACATATGTTTAATAAAATTGAGAAAACTAAGAATAATTTATAATATTGACGAATTTTTTGCCAAAAACTCAGATGCAATGATAAGATTAAAGAATTATTACATTACAATTGAAAAAGGAAGATGAGACATTTTCTGATAAATCTAAAAATTTTCTATAAACAAATGTATTATAAAATGGAGGATTACTTATGATAACTGATTAAATTGAAGATTTTCTTAGAAAATTCTTAGATACAAGGATAGGCATACAAACACACGTTCAGTAAGTTTTAAAACACTATGCGTTTAAACAACTAATTTAGCAAAAACCAAAACATTTCGCACAATGGATGAAAACTTATAACTGCACATACAAAGTTCTTACTAGTATGTGATTGTCTTTACTCGGGAACACTGGATTTCATTAGGATATGTGTGTTTAAATCTAGACGCAATACCAAACACACGACAAAGTGAATGCATTCATGTGACATTCAGGTCTAAAAACGAGAAGTTTGTTCTTTTACACTGAACACATTCAGTAGCTTTTAAAACACTATGCGTTTAAACAACAAATTGAACAGAAAACAAGAACATTTCGCACACTGTATGATAACTACTAACTGCACATACAAAGTTGTTACTAGTATGTGATTTTCTTTACTCAGGAACACTCTATTTCAATCTTACGTTTGATTTTCATAAGCATTTATCAGAGAAAACTGTACATTGCAGAATACTAATTAAAAACGTGTTTAAACTTAGATGCAACACCAAACACACTGCAAAGTGAATGTATTCATGATACATTCAGGTCTAATGACCAGAAGTTTTTTTCTTTTAAAAGTAACACGATCAGTACATTTTAAAACACTATGCGTTTAACCAACTAATTTAGCAGAACATGAGAACATTTCGCACAATGTATGATAACTTCTAACTGCACATACAAAGTTCTTGCTAGTATGTGATTGTCTTTACACGGGAACACTGTATTTCATTAGGATATATGATTTTCATATGCATTTATAAAAGAAACCTGTACAATGCAGTTTATGTGGAGGAAACGTGTTTATACATAGACGCACCACCAAACACACTGCAAAGCAAATGCATTCATGCTACATTCAGGTCTAATGATGAGCAGTTTGTTCTTTCACAATTAACACGTTCAGTATGTTTCAAAACACTATGTGTTTAACCAACTAATTTAGCAGAACACGAGAACATTTCGCACAATGTATGATAACTTCTAACTGCACATACAAAGTTCTTACTAGTATGTGATTTTTTTACTCGAGAAAACTCTATTTCACTCTTATATTTGATTTTCATATGCATTTATCAGAGAGAGCTGTAAAATGCAGAAAACATACTGGAAACGTGTTTAAACCTAGACGCAACAACAAACACACTACAATGTGAATGTATTCATGTTACATTCAGGTCTAATGACGAGCAGTTTGTTCTTTTACAATTAACACGTTCAATAAGTTTTACAACACTATGCATATGAAATATTAGTTTAGAAAAAACCAAACCATTTTGCAAAATGGATGAAAACTTCTAACTGCACATACAAAATTCTTGCTAGTCCGTGATTGTCTTTACTCGGGAACACTGTATTTCATTAGGATATATGATCTTCATGGGCATTTATGAAAGAAAGTTGTCCAAAGCAGTTAACCTAGAAGAAACCTCTTTAAACCTAGACGCACCACCAAATACACTACAAATGGAATGCTTTCATCGTACATTCAGGTCTAAAGATGAGCAGTTTCTTCTTTCACAATTAACACTTTCCGTACCTTTAAAACACTATGAGTTTAAAAAACTAATTTAGCAGAACACGAGAACATTTCGCACAATGTATGATAATTACTAACTGCACATACAAAGTTCTTGCTAGTATGTGATTGTCTTTACTTGGGAACACTGTACTGCAATAGGATATAGGTTTTCATGTGCATTTATGAGAGAAAGCTGTACAATGCCGTTTACGGGAAGGAAATGTGTTTAAACCAAAACACAACCCCAAACACACTAGAGAGTGAATGCATTCTTGTTACATTCAGTTGTATTGACGAGAAGTTTGTGCCTTTACAATTAACACGTTCAGTAAGTTGTAAAACACTACGCATTGAAACGAATATTTTGCAGAAAACGAGAGCATTTCACACATTGTATGATAACTTCTAACTAAACATACAAAGTTCTTACTAGCATGTGATTGTCTTATTCGGGAACACTGTATTTCAATAGTGTATAGATTTTCATATGTATTTATGACACAAAGCTGTACAATGCACTTTACGTGGAGTAAACGTGTTTAATCCTAGACGCAAAACCAAACACACTCCAAAGTGAATGCATTCAAGTTACATTCAGATCAAATGACGAGTGGTTCGTTCTTTTACAATGAACACATTCAGTAAGTTTTAAAACACTATGCGTTTACTCGACTAATTTAGCAAAAAGAAAACATTTGGCACAATGTATGATATCCTCCACCTGCACATACAAAGTTCTTACTAGTATATGATTGTCTTAATCGGGAACACTGTATTTCATTCGTTTATAGGATTTTCATATGCATTTAAGAGAGAAAGCTGTACAATGCCGTTTTCGAGGAGAAAACGTGTTTAAACCTAGACACAACACCAAACACACTACAAAGTAAATGCATTCATGTGACATTCAGGTCTAATGACGAGAAGTTTCTTCTTTTACAATTAACACGTGCAGTAGGTTTTAAAACACTATGTGTTTAAAAGTGTAATTTAGCAGAAAACAAGAACATTTCGCACAAATGTATGTACTGGCTGGTTTTGTGTGTCAACATGATTCAGGCTGCAGTTATCTTGGGAAAAGGAGCTTCAGGTAGGGAAGTGCCTCCATGAGATCCAGCTGTGGGGCATTTTCTCAACTAGTGATCAAGTGGGGAAGGCTCATTGTGAGTGGTACCATGTCAAGCTGGAATTGGGTACTGTAAGAGAGCAGGCTGAGCAAGCCAGGGGAAGCAAGCCAGTAAGAAATATCCCTCCATGGCCTCTGCATCAGCTCCTGCTTCCTGACCAGCTTCAGTTCCAGTGCTAACTTGGATGAACAGTTGTGTAGAAGTGTAAACTCAATAAAGCATTTCCTCCCCAACTTGTTTCTTGGTCATGATGTTTGTGCAGGAACAGTAACCCTGAATAAGACAAAGTATGATCACTTAATATTGCACACACAGAGTTCTTATTAGTATGTGATTGCCTCAAGTCGGGAACATTGTATGTCAATAGTATACAGGATTTTCATAGGCATTTATGAGAGAAGGCTGTAAAATGCCGTCCGTTTACGAGGAGAAAATGTGTTTAAGCCTAGACACAACACCAAACACACGACAAAGTGAATGCATTCATGTGACATTCAGGTCTAAAAACGAGAAGTTTGTTCTTTGACAATTAACAGGTTAAGTATGTTTTAAAACACCACGCATTTAAACAACAAATTTACCAGAAAATGAGAACATTTCACACAATGTATGAAAGCTACTAACTGCACATACAAAGTTCTTACTAGTATGTGATTGTCTTTACTCGGGAACACTGGATTTCATTAGGATATATGTGTTTAAGCCTAGACGCAGCACCAAACACACGACAAAGTGAATGCATTCATGTGACATTCAGGTCTAAAAACGAGAAGTTTGTTCTTTTACAATTAACAGGTTAAGTATGTTTTAGAACACCACGCGTTTAAACAACAAATTTACCAGAAAATGAGAACATTGTGCACAATGTATGAGAGCTACTAACTGCACATACAAAGTTCTTACTAGTATATGATTTTCTTTACTTGGGAACAATGTATTTCATTAGGATATATGATCTTCATAGGCATTTGTGAAAGAAAGTTGTCCAAAGCAGTTTACCTGGAAGAAACCTCTTTAAACCTAGACGCACCACCAAATACACTACAAATGGAATGCTTTCATTGTACATTCAGGTCTAAAGAGGAGCAGTTTCTTCTTTCACAATTAACACTTTCCGTACCTTTTAAAACACTATGAGTTTAAAAAACTAATTTAGCAGAACACGATAACACTTCGCACAATGTATGATAATTACTAACTGCACATACAAAGTTCTTGCTAGTATGTGATTGTCTTTACTTGGGAACACTGTACTGCAATAGGATATAGGTTTTCATGTGCATTTATGAGAGAAAGCTGTACAATGCCGTTTACGGGAAGGAAACGTGTTTAAACCAAAACACAACCCCAAACACACTAGAGAGTGAATGCATTCTTGTTACATTCAGTTGTATTGACGAGAAGTTTGTGCCTTTACAATTAACACGTTCAGTAAGTTGTAAAACACTATGCATTGAAACGAATATTTTGCAGAAAACGAGAGCATTTCACACATTGTATGATAACTTCTAACTAAACATACAAAGTTCTTACTAGCATGTGATTGTCTTATTCGGGAACACTGTATTTCATTCGTTTATACATACATTTCGAACAAATGTATGTACTGGCTGCTTTTGTGTGTCAACTTGATTCAGGCTGGAGTTATCTTGGGAAAAGGAGCTTCAGGTGGGGAAGTGCCTCCATGAGATCCAGCTGTGGGGCATTTTCTCAACTAGTGATCAAGTGGGGAAGGCTCATTGTGAGTGGTACCATGTCAAGCTGGAATTGGGTACTGTAAGAGAGCAGGCTGAGCAAGCCAGGGGAAGCAAGCCAGTAAGGAATATCCCTCCATGGCCTCTGCATCAGCTCCTGCTTCCTGACCAGCTTGAGTTCCAGTGCTAACTTGGATGAACAGCTGTGTGGAAGTGTAAACTCAATAAAGCATTTCCTCCCCAACTTGTTTCTTGGTCATGATGTTTGTGCAGGAACAGTAACCCTGAATAAGACAAAGTATGATCACTTAATATTGCACAAACAGAGTTCTTATTAGTATGTGATTGCCTCAAGTCGGGAACACTGTATGTCAATACTATACAGGATTTTCATAGGCATTTATTAGAGAAAGTTGTACAATGCAGATTACATAGTAGAAACATGTTTAAACCTAGACGCAACACCAGACACACTGTAATGTGAATGTATTCATGATACATTCAGGTCTAATGACCAGAAGTTTGTTTTTTTTAAAGTAACACGTTCAGTAAGTTTTAAAACACTATGCGTTTAAACAACTAATTTAGCAAAAACCAAAACATTTCACACAATGGATGAAAACTTCTAACTGCACATACAAAGTTCTTACTAGTATGTGATTGTCTTTACTCGGGAATACTGTGTTTCATTAGGATATATGTGTTTAAGCCTAGACGTAGCACCAAACACACGACAAAGTGAATGCATTCATGTGACATTCAGGTCTAAAAATGAGAGTTTGTTCTTTTACAATTAACAGGTTAAGTATGTTTTAGAACACTATGCATTTAAACAACAAATTTACCAGAAAATGAGAACATTGCGCACAATGTATGAGAGCTACTAACTGCACATACAAAGTTCTTAACTAGTATGTGATTTTCTTTACTCGGGAACGCTCTATTTGAATCTTACATTTGATGTTCATATGCATTTATCAGAGAAAGCTATACAATGCAGATTACATAGTAGAAACATGTTTCAACCTAGACGCAACACCAAACACACTGCAAAGTGAATGTATTCATGGTACATTCAGGTCTAATGACCAGAAGTTTGTTCTTTTAAAGGTAACACGTTCAGTATGTTTTAAAACACTATGCGTTTAAACAAGTAATTTACCAAGTCCTAAACATTTCGCACAACGGATGAAAACTTCTAACTGCACATACAAAGTTCTTACTAGTCTGTGATTGTCTTTACTTGGGAACAATGTATTTCATTAGGATATATGATTGTCATATGCATTTATGAAAGAAAGTTTTTCAATGCAGTTTAAGTAGAAGAAACCTCTTTAAACCTAGACGCACCACCAAAAACACTACAAATGGAATGCATTCATGTGACATTCAAGTCTAATTACGAGCAGCTTGTTCTTTTACAATTAACACGTTCAGTACCTTTTAAAACACTATGCGTTTAAACAACAAATTGAGCAGAAAACGAGAACATTTCGCACAATGTATGATAACTACTAACTGCACATACAAAGTTGTTTCTAGTATGTGATTTTTTTTACTCAGGAACAATATTTCAATCTTACATTTGATTTTCATAAGCACTTATCAGAGAAAGCTGTACATCCAGAATACTAATTAGAAACCTATTTAAACTTAGATGCAACACCAAACACACTACAATGTGAATGTATTCATGTTACTTTCAGGTCTAATGACGAGCAGTTTGTTCTTTTACAATGAACACGTTCAGTATGTTTAAAAACACTATGCGTTTAACCAACTAATTTAGCAGAACACGAGAACATTTTGCACAATGTATGATAACTTCTAACTGCACATACAAAGTTCTTGCTAGTACATGATTGTCTTTAGTCGGGAATACTATTTGAATCTTACATTTGATGTTCATATGCATTTATCAGAGAAAGCGATACAATGCAGATTATATAGTAGAAACGTGTTCCAACCTAGACGCAACACCAAACACACTACAACGTGAATGCATTTATGGAACATTCAGTTCTAATGACTAGAAGTTTGTTCTTTTACAACCAACACGTTCAGTAAGTTTTAAAACACTATGCATTTAAACAACTAATTTAGCAGAAAATGACAACATTTCGCACAATGTTTGATAACTTCTAACTGCACATACAAAGTTCTTACTTGTATGTGATTGTCTTTACTTGGGAATACTGTATTTCAATAGTATTTAGGGTGTTCATATGTATTTATGAGATAAGACTGTACAATGCAGTTTACGGGGAGGAAACGTGTTTAAACAAGTAATTTAGGACAAAATGAAAACATTTCGCACAATGGGTGATAACTTCTAACTGCACATACAAAGTTCTTACTAGTATGTGATTGTCTTTACTCCAGAACATTGTATTTCAATCTTACATTTGATGTTCATATGCATTTATCAGAGAAAGCTGTACAATGCAGATTATGTAGAAGAAACGTGTTTAAACCTAGACACAACACCAAACACACAACGACGTGAAAGCATTCACGTTACATTCAGGTTTAGTGACCAGAAGTTTGTTCTTTTACAATTAACACATTCAATAAGATTTAAAACACTATGCGTTTAATTGACTAATTTAGAAGAAAACAAGACAATTTCGCACAATGGAGGAAAACATACAAAGTTCTTCCTAGTATGTGACTGTCTTTACTCGGGAACACTGTATTTCATTAGTATATATGATTTTCATATGCATTCATGAAAGAAAGCTGTACAATGCAGTTTATGTGGAGGAAAGGTGTTTAAACAAGTAATTTAGGAAAAAATGAAAACATTTCACACAATGGGTGAAAACTTCTAACTGCACATACAAAGTTCTTACTAGTATGTGATTGTCTTTACTTGGGAACACCGAATATCAATGATATATATGATTTTCATATGGATTTATGAGAGAAAGCTGTACAGTGCATTTTATGTGGAGGAAACGTGTTTAAAGCTAGATGCAACACAAAACACACTACAAAGTGAATGCAGTCATGTTACATTTAGGTCTAATGACGAGCAGTTTGTTCTTTTACAATTAACACGTTCAGTAAGATTTAAAACACTATGCGTTTAAACAACTAATTTAGCAGAAAATGACAACATTTCTCAAAATGTATGATAACTTCTAACTGCACATACAAAGTTCTTACCTGTATGTGATTGTCTTTACTTGGGAATACTGTATTTCAATAGTATGAAGGGTATTCATATGTATTTATGAGACAAGGCTGTACAATTCAGTTTACAGGGACGAAATGTGTTTCATCCTAGACGCAACACCAAACACACTACAAAGTGATTGCATTCATGGTCCATTCAGTTGTATTGATGAGAAGTTTGTGCTTTTATAATTAACACGTTCAGAAAGTTTGAAAACACTTTGCGTTAAAACGAATATTTTGCAGCAAACGAGAACATTTTGCACAGTGTATGATAACTTCTAACTGCACATACGAAGTTCTTACTAGAATGTGCCTGTCTCTACTCGGGAACACTATATTTCAATAGTATATAGGGTTTTCATGTGTATTTATGAGACGAGGCTGTACAATGCAGTTTACGTGGAGGAACCGTGTTTCATCCTAGACGCAACACCAAACAAACTACAAAGTGAATGCATTCATGTTACATTCAGTTGTAATGACGAGAAGTTTGTTCTTTTACAATTAACACATTCAGTAAGTTTTAAAACACTAAGCGTTTAAACAACTAATTTAGCAAACAGGGAGAACATTTCGCAAAATGTATGATATCCTCTAACTGCACATACAACGTTGTTACTAGTATGTGATTGTCTTAGTCGGGAACACTGTGTTTCATTAGTATATAGGATTTTCATATGCATTTATGAGAGAAAGCTGTACATTGCAGTTTAGAATGAGGAAAAGTGTTTCAATGTAGACGCACCACGAAACACACTACAATGTGAAGCATTCCTGTTACATTCATGTCTAATGAAGAGAAGTTGGTTCTTTTTCAAATAACACGTTCAGTGAGTTTTGAAACACTATGCGTCTTTAGACGTTGTATGTGCCTCCATGAGATCATTCTGTGGGGCATTTTCTCAATTAGTGATCAAGTGGGGAAGGCCCCTTGTGAATGGTACCATGTCTTGCTGGTATTGGTTTCTGTAAGAGAGCAGGCTGAGCAAGCCAGCGGAAGTTAAGCCAGTAAGGAATCTCCCTCCATGGCCTCTGCATCAGCTCCTGCTTCCTGACCAGCTTGAGTTCCAGTGCTTACTTCCTTTAGTGATGAACAGCTGTGTGGAAGTGCAAGCTGAATAAAGCATTTCCTCCCCAACTTGCTTCTTGGTCATGATGTTTGTGCAGGAATAGAAACCCTGAATAACACAAAGTATGATGACTTAATATTGCACATACTGAGTTCTTATTAGTATGTGATTGTCTTTACTAGGGAAGACTATATTTCAATAGTGTACAAGATTTTCATATGCATTTATGAGAGAAAGTTGTACAATGCCGTTTATGAGAAGAAAACGTGCTTAAACCTAGATGCAACACAGAACACACTACAAAGCGAATGCATTCATGTTGCATTCAGGTCTAATGATCAGAAGAGTAATTTAGCAAAAACAAGAACTTATCTCACAATGAATTTACTGGCTGGTTTTGTGTGTCAACATGACCCAGGCTGGAATTATCATAGGAAAAGGAGCTTCAGGTGGGAAAGTGCCTCCATGAGATCCAGCTGTGGGGCATTTTCTCAATTAGTGATCAAGTGGGGAAGGCCACTTGTGAATGGTACCATGTCTTGCTGGTATTGGTTTCTGTAAGAGAGCAGGCTGAGCAAGCCAGGGGAAGCAAGCCAGTAAGGAATCTCCCCCCACCCCCATGGCCTCTGCATCAGCTCCTGCTTCCTGACCTGCTTGAGTTCCAGTGCTTACTTCCTTTAGTGATGAACAGCTGTGTGGAAGTGTAAGCTGAATAAAGCATTTCCTCCCCTACTTGCTTCTTGGTCAAAATGTTTGTGCAGGAATAGAAACCCTGAATAACACAAAGTATGATAACTTAATATTGCACATACTGAGTTCTTATTAGTATGTGATTTTCTTTACTCAGGAAGACTGTATTTCAATAGTATACAGGATTTTCATATGCATTTATGAGAGAAAGTTGTACAATGCTTCTTGTGAGAAGAAAACGTGTTTAAACCTAGACGCAATACCAAACACACTACAAAATGAATGCATTCATGTTACATTCAGGTCTAATGACTAGAAGTTTGTTCTTTTTCAATGAACACATTCAGTAAGTTTTAAAACACTATGCATTTAAAAGACTAATTTAGCAGAACACGAGAACATTTCGCACAATAGATGATAACTTCTAACTGCACATACAAAGCTCTTACTAGTATTTGATTGTCTTTACTCAGGAACACTGTATTTCAATCTTACACATGACTTTCATATGCATTTAAGAGAGAAAGCTGTACAATGCAGATTATGTAGAATAAACATGTCTAAAGATAGGCACAACAAAAACCACACTACAACATGAATGCATTCATGTTACATCCAGGTCTAATGACGAGAAGTTTGTTCTTTTACAATTAACACGTTCAGTAAGTTTTTAAACACTATGCGTTTAATCGACAAATTTAGCAGAAAAACGAGAACATTTAGCACAATGTATGATAATCTCTACCTGCACATCAAAGTTCTTATTAGTTCGTAATTGTCTTTACTCGGGAACGCTGTATTTCAATAGTACAATGGATTTTCATATGCATTTATGAAAGAAAGCTTATGTGGAGAATACGTGTTTACACATAGACACAACACCAAACACACTACAAAGTGAATGCATTCATGTTACATTCAGGTCTAATGGCGAGAAGTTTGTCTTTTACAATTAACACGTTCAGTATGTTTTAAAACACTATGCGTTTAAATGACTAATTTAGCTGAAAACAAGAACATTTAGCACAATGTATGATAACTTCTAACTGCACATACAAAGTTCTTACTAGTATGTGATTGTCTTTACTCAGCAACACTCTATTTCAATTTTACATTTGATTTTTATATACATTTAGCAGAGAAAGCTGTACAATGCAGTTTACATAGAAGAAACCTGTTAAACATAGACGCAACAAAAAACATACTACAACATGAATGCATTCATGTTACATTCAAGTCTAATGATGAGCAGTTTGTTCTTTTACAATTAATACCTTCAGTACGTTTTGAAACACTATGTGTTTAAATGACTAATTTAGCAGAAAAATGAAAACACTTCACACAAGGTATGTTGACTTCTAACTGCTTATACAAAGTTCTTACTAGTATGTGATTGTCTTTACTCAGGAACACTGTATTTCAATAGTATATAGGATTTTCATATGCATTTATGAGAGAAAGCTGTACAACGCAGTTTACGTGATGGGAACGTGATAAAAAAAAAAGACGCAACACCAAACACACTGCAACGTGAATGCATTCATGTTATATCCAGGTCTAATGGCCAGAAGTTTGTTCTTTTACAATTAACACATTCAGTAAGTTTTAAAACACTATGCATTTAAACAACTAATTTAGCAGAAAACAAGAACATTTCGCACAATGTATGATAACTTCTAACTGCACATACAAAGTTCGTACAATTTGTGATTGTTGATACACAGGAACACTGTATTTCAATCTTACATTTGATTTTCATATGCATTTATTAGAGAAAGCTATACAATGCAGTTTCCGTGGAGGAAACGTGTTTAAACCTACACATACCACCAAACACACTACAAAGTGAATGCATTCATGTTACATTCATGTCTAATGGTGAGAAGTTTGTTCTTTTACAATTAACACATTCTGTAAGTTTTAAAACAATATGTGTTTAAATGACTAATTTAGCAGAAAATGAGAACATTTCACACAATGTATGTTGACTTCTAACTACTCATACAAATTTCTTACTAGTATGTGATTGTCTTTACTCGGGAACCCTGTATTTCAATAGTATGAAGGATTTCATTCTTTCCTTTTTTCTCCTCAATGAGCTAGGACTTCAAGTGCCATGTGGATTACAAGTTGTGACAGTGAGCACCTGCCTGGTGTCAACTTCTCACTCTTAACTGTGCTATTGGGTCTTTTGATTTGTAAGTCTCTCTCTCTCTCTCTCTCTCTCTCTCTCTCTCTCTCTCTCTCTCTCTGTGTGTGTGTGTGTGTGTGTGTGTGTGTGTGTGTGTGTGTGTGTGTGAGTCTTTCCATTCCTGGTTTATTGACAGATTTCATGGAAAGTGTGTTGAGTTTTGACCGCTTTTCTGTTTCTGAATTTGTTGAGGGGTTCTGAAACTTTGCCCTTCATTCTCTTCATCTGGTGAATCATATTTACTGACTACAGTAACGTTGAACTGTCTTCCTTACCCACTGACTGCAAAAGAGGCCAGTGTGCTCCAGAAGTGAAAAGAAACTGCTCCCTCTACACTCAGTTCTTTCTACAACAGCGACTTTCCTGTCACCTTTTCTATTGCGAGCTGGAAGGGGAAGAGTGGGGCACCATCTCAAAACTTCAGTTGCCCAGGATCATGCTGTAGAGAGGCAGCCATGGGAACCTGGGCACTAAATCGAGACACAGTGGCCATCCAGGCCTCTGCTCCTCCGTTCTTGTCCCTGTGTCCAGATTCCCTCTGTCAGACACCTGAACTCATCTGACAGACACCCTCATAGACATGGAGGACAGCCATTTTGTAACAAGCAGGATGAGTCATGGTGCTTGCAAGGGAAAACACAAAGCACTTACCCATTGCAGCAGGGAGTATTATTAAGGGAGGAAAATAGATAGAGGCAAGAGTGGTCTCCTGCGTCCTCCAAAATACCTAATGAGCCTCACCTGACCACATCAGAAAGAGGTTAACTTGTGAAATCTACATGGTCTTAAACACATGACAGGTGTGTTAGGCAGGGTGCTCTAGTTTAACAGAGCATATAGAATGAATCTCTATATATAGAAAGGTGATTTACTAGAAAGATGTGCAGGCTAGAGTCCAGATAATCCAACAATGGCTGCCCATGTTTGGAAAGACCAAGAGTCCCAAAGACGCTCAGTACACAAGGCTGGATGTTGCAGGTGGTCTTCAGTATCAGAATCCTGAAGTGTTGAGCTCTAATGACATGAAGAAATAGACTTGCTAGCAAGGCCAGAGCAATGAGGGAAATAGCAAAAGTATACTTCTTCCATGTGCTTAAATACACTCTAGAAGAAGGTGTAGCCTATATTAAATGTGGGTTTTCCCATATCAAAAGATCAGGATTAAAGGTATGTTTTCTAACATTTAATATCTTAATTAGAATTAGATTTTTTCATTTCTAATTAATCCAAAATCTCTTTCATGTGTTGCATTTTTGAGTCCTAATTAATTCTAAGTATAATCAAGTTAACAATCATGAATAACTAATATACACACACATATACATGCATATGTATATACTACATATATAGCTATATACATGCACATATATGTTTATGTATATGTATGTATACACATATAAATGTATATGTGGCTATATGTACATATATATGTGTGTGTGTGTGTGTGTGTGTGTGTGTGTGCATGTGTGTGTACTAGATTTACTAAAATGACTTAAAGGCCATAGTGTAGCTAATTCAATATTGGTGCCCATGTACTTTCAAGTCAAAGAATCCCGTAATTCTCCATTTTATGATGCTGGGTGTCTAAGCTAGTTTTCAGTCTATGAAAGAATTCCAGAAAAATAGATTCAATTGCCAGTGAATGAAAGGAAATGCTAGCAAGAGTGGAGAGGAGCAGGTAAAGAAAGACTGTCTTCCTTCTTCCATGGTTTATATAGGCTTCCATAGGTCAGTAACCTAGGAACATAATTCTTTAATCCCTTACAAAGTCAGTTTCTCAAATAGCAAACTTAATCAACGTCAAAGGCTTCCAGGCCTCTCAAGAGAAGGGCCTTCCACTGGGTCTCAGATAATACAGAGTATAGCAGAACTTCCACACATTACAGTGACTACTGTAGACCTTGTCAGACTTTACATTGATGCTTTACAGCCAGTCTCAATCTCAAAGTCATTTTATGGGGTCAGGGCACAGTCCTTTGTGGTACATGGTCTGAGTCTCACAGATGTCATAGAATAGGCCCCTTCTGGGTAATTCCAGATTAGACAATATGCTCAACTAACTGCCTTCATCAGGATCCTGCAGCAAGTGCAGGGATGACCATTAGTATTTACACAAACTGACTCATGCTTTCCATGTGTAGGTGACCTGTGTCAACCAAGCCTTTGAAAAGAGAGGCACCAAAATAATTACTTACATTATGACATAGTTGTATATTAATAAAATATAAATTGGCAATACCAACGCTTTTATTAACCTTTTCTTTCCAGTCCCACTAGACCCCTCCTCCTTAAGGTACCCCTGCCTCTCCCTTCACCACTGTGTGTGTGTGTGTGTGTGTGTGTGTGTGTGTGTGTGTGTGTTACAGACCTGCCCCTGTGCAGGGATCAAGCAACTACTCAGAACTGCTGATAGTTCAACAGTGAGCTCTCAGCTCTAGAACAGAATTTCCCAACATTCCACCCCATCTTGCTCTCCCAGCCTTTCTTCTCCCTCCTTTAATGGGTTTCCTACATCTTGGATGAGGTGTAATACATGTTTGATCCAGAAAATTCATTCATCCATGCTTTGGGCTCATCCTCCTGTGACAAATCTTTGGTGTCCTGGTTGGGAAACTCTCCTCCTGCTTTCCTCTCTTTCTTCTGTTCCCTGTGGTGGTGGTTGGAGCAGTCCTTGGGCAGCTGAAGACTTCTATCTCAGGAGACAATACAGGGAGATCCAGTGGCCTCCATGTTGGAGCCTGGACCACCTCAATTTTTCAGGGGTCAAGGTATATCAGGATATAGGCTAACAACTGACTCTCAGACTTCTGTGCAAGACATATGGGGTAATTTCTGCTTAATAGGTTCCCTCTAATGGTGAAAAGAGAAAGGAACTCATTCCCAGAAGCCTGAGCACACCATGAAAATCTCCTCATCCTCTCTCTCACCTCCCTACTTGACAGTTCTTGCTATTCTTCAGCATGGGAGGGAAAGAGTGCCTGACTGACATTTGGCTCTACCACTTTGATCTCTGGACAGACACCCTGATACAAGAGACTCTGGGTGACCAGGATTTGTTCTCTGCATTACAGTGAATTCCTTTTCCCATGAGTAGGGTTCCTGATGCTATGATGAAGCACCATGTCACTAAGAAAATTAGGGGTGAAACTCTAGTTTCTGTCAACTTGACATAAAAATTGCCAGCACAGCTGAACACTGGTCACCTTGACACACAGGCACACCACATTTATTTATGTATTTTGACAAAACACTTTTTAATCAGCATCTTTGTCATTTGTCCAAAACATGGCACATTCATATAATATCACAAAACAAAACACAAATAACATTTTTTAAAAACTATGATAGACTTTACCAATTCATACACTTGAAAAGTTCTGCCTCTATAAAAACTTAGTCTTTTTTGAAATGAAAATAATCTCTTAAAAATTAAACTATCTAACTGCAAGCTTCTTTGATTACCAAAATTAAGTTAAATATCTTTTTATTTCATGAGGGAAGAGCCAGTGCACCATTGCAATCTGCACAGAGCAAAACCCATCTTAGCCTTAAATACTTCAGTATGCAGTGTTTGGGATCCACTCACAATCTTCTAGATTCTCCAAATGTCTTGGGCCACTTCTCCAGCTCTGCCTTACAGAGCACACACAGCTTGTCATCTGGGCTCCAGCTGGATCCCCTCCACTGCAAAGGCAGTTCTTGCTGGTCAGCCCGTGGTACTGGCATCTCCAAAACGCTGGTGTCTCTTGCTGCAAATGGGCTGCACTCTCACCTATAGCCTCTCCTGGGCTCTGTCATGGCGCCTCAGCTTTTCTTCTTGACTCCTTCAACCTTGGGACTGTGACTGCTCCACAGGCTGCGTCTGCAGACTGCACCTCTCCTGTCTTTCCACAGTGCTGAGCCTCAGCTGCTCTGTGTGACCCCTCCATTCCTCCAGCTACACCACTGGAGACCCTCACACAGTACCAGGTTCCGGTGCCAGCACAAGGTAACACCTAGGCCAGGTCTAGAACACAGCTTCCTGACTCTCAGGAAACCCTTCCTAGAAAACTTCCCCTCAATGATCTTGGTCTCTTCTTTTAAAAAAAAAATAATAAACAGGCTTATTTTGAGCCAGTAAATATGTTTCAATTCAGAAACACTGCCTTTTCTAAATAGAAATGCAACATAAATAAATTATGTACCTTCTATTCAGGGTACATGAATGCTAACTCAGTTTAAAATCAAATCATCTATCAATTCCCATTAAACTCTCAAATATTCGTCACTGATGTAAGAAACATGCATGTAGTTGAATTCAGAAGTGAGAAGTCAGCACCAATGGAACATCTCAAGCAAAAAATTTCCCTCTGCGGTTTATGCTCAGATGCCTTGTCTAAGGACAAGTGCTTCCCACAGACCAACAGTTAAATTAGAGTCAGGCCTATATACTTCCTCCTTCACTTGACTCACCCACTGCGATTATTTAAAGCAGAAACAAGGATGTCCTCCATCCAACATCATCACAACAAACCAGTTCAACTTGGAAAAAAAAGTTAAGATGGGGGATGTTGCACTTGCATGGATCCCCAGAGAGCTAAGAATGTAATCTGCAGAGGACATTCAGCACAAAAACAACTTGCACTAGATGCTAAATACATTTTTTTTCCGAGACAGGGTTTCTCTGTGCAGTTCTGGCTGTCCTGGAACTCACTCTGTAGACCAGGCTGGCCTCGAACTCAGAAATCCACCTGCCTCTGCCTCCCAAGTGCTGGGATTACAGGCGTGCGCCACCACGCCTGGCTTTTCTATACTCCATTTTTTGATTGGGTGGTTTGATTTTTTTGATTAACTTCTTGGGTTCTTTATAAATTTTGGATATTAGCCCTCTATCCGATGTGGGGTTACTGAAGATCTTTTTCCCAATCTGTAGGTTGCTGATTTGTCTAATTGACTGTATACTTATTTGCCATTCATGAGGTCCCATTCATTAATTCTTGATCTTAGAGCCTGAGCCATTGGAGTTCTGTTTAGGAAATTCCCCCCTGTGCTAATGTGTTCAAGGCTCTTTCCCACTTTCTCTTCTATTAGATTCAGTGTATCTATCTGGCTTTATGTGGAGGTCCTTGATCCACTTGGACTTGAGCTTTGTGCAAGGTGATAATTATGGGACTATTTTCATTTTTCTACATACAGACAACCAGTTAGACCAACATCATTTGTTGAAGATGCATTCTTTTTTCCATTGTACACTTTTGGACTCTTTATCAAAGATCATCTATAGATAACTGTGTCGTTATTTTTTCTGGATCTTTAATTCTATTCCAAGGACCAATGTGTCTGCCTCTGTACCAATACCATGTAGTTTTCATCACTATTGTTCTGTAGTAATGCTTGAAGTCAGGGATGGTGATTCCCCCTGAATTTCTTCTATTGTTAAGAATTGTTTTTGCTATTCTGGGTGTTTTCTTTTTCCAGATGAATTTGAGAATTGTTCTTTCCATGTCTATGAGGAATCGTGTTGGGATTTTTATGGGGATTGCATTGAATCTATAGATTGCCTTTGGTAGGATGGCCACTTTTACTACATTAATTCTACCAATCCATGAGCATAGGAGATCTCTCCATTTTCTGAGATCTTCAATTTCTTTCTTGAGAGACTTGAAGTTATTGTCATACAGGTCTTTCACTTGTTTGGTTAGAGTTACTCTCAAGATATTTTATATTATTTGTCACTATTGTGAAGGGTATTGTTTCCCTTTTTTCTTTCTCAGTCTGTTTATTGTTTGTATAAAGGGAAGATGCTGATTTATTTGAGTTAATTTTATGTCCAGCCATTTTTCTGAAGTTTGTTATCAGCTGGAGAAGTTCTCTGGTAGAATTTTTGGACTCACTTATGTATACTATCAAATCACCTGCAAATAGAGATACCACTATTTTTTTCTTTGCCAATTTGTATCCACTTGATCTCTTTTTGTTGTCTTATTGCTCTAGCTAGCACTTCAAGTACTATATTGAATAGATATGGAGAGAGTGGGCATCCTTGTCTCCAATTTTAGTGGGATTGTTTCAAGTATGTCTCCATTTAATTTGATATCGGCTGTTGGTTTGCAGTAAATTGCTTTTATTATGTTTAGGTATGGGCCTTGAATTCCTGATCTCTTCAATACTTTTAACAAGAAGGGCTGTTGTATTTTGTCAAATGCTTTTTCTGTATCTAAGGAGATGATCATGTGACTTTTTTCCTTTGAGTTTGTTTATATGGTGGATTACATTAATGGATTTTCATTTATTAAACTGACTTTGAATCCCTGGGATGAAGTCTACTTGATTGTGGTGAATGTTGGTTTTGATGTGTTCCTGGATTCAGTTAGCAAGAATTTTATTGAGTATTTTCCGCACTGATATCCATAAGGGTGTGAAGTTCCCTTTTTTTGTTGGGTCCTTGTGTCTTTTAGGTATCAGAGTAATTGTGGCTTCATAGAATGAGTTGGGTAGTGTTCCTTCTTTTTCTATTTTATGGAATAGTTTGAGGAAATTTGGTATCAGGTCTTCAGCCTGTTTGCCCTTTGCTCCCCTCTTCCCTTTTGTCTGCACTTTTTTGTCTGACACTTTCTCCTTTCATGCGGCCTTTGTAGGCTTCTCATCCACCTTGGCAGGGGCAGGCTTGTCAGACAGCCTTGCAGAGCTGCACTTGGGCTTCTCCTTCTCCACTCCATCAGTGCTCACCTTCCTATTGGGCATCATGGAGGCTCAGCTTGGGGTGGGAGATCTGTGCATTGAGTCACCTGATCTGTTACTGAGCTGCACTGCCTAGCCTCTACCACATGAACTGCTGCGACCTGGCTTCTTCTGGCTTTCATACTCTGTTGAGCAGTCTGCTTTGATTCGGATAGGTCTAGCTTTGTATGTTACTTGGCCCTATTCCCTTGCAGCTTTTAATATTCTTTCCTTGTTCAGTGTATTTAGTGTTTTGATTATTATTTAACAAGAGGATTTTCTTTTCTGGTCCAATTTATTTGGTGTTCTAGAGGCTTCTTATACCTTTATGTCAATCTCTTTCTTTAGGTTGGGGAAGTTTTCTTCTATGATTTTGTTGAAGACATTTTCAGGTCCTTTGACCTGGGAATCTTTGTTCTCTTCCATCCCGATTATTCTTAGATGTGGTCTTTTCATTGTGTCCTGAATTTCTTGGAAGCTTTGTATTAGGAGTTTTTTAAGTTTTGAATGTTCTTTGACAGTTATGTCAATCTCTTTGACATTATCGTCTATACCTGAGATTCTCTCTTCTATCTTTTATATTCTATTGGTGATATTTACATCTCTGTAGTTCCTGGCCACTTTCCTAGGCTTTCCATTTCCAGGTTTGCCTCCATTTGTGTCTTCTTTAATGTTTTTACTTCCACTTTAGACCTTGGATCACTTTATTCAATTCCTTCACCTGTTTACCTGTGTTTTCCTGTATTTCTCTCAGTGAGTTATTGATATCCTCCTTAAAGGAGTCTATTGTCTTCATGAGACAGGGTTTTAGGACAGATTCCTGATTTTCAGGTATATTGTATTCAGGGCTTGCTGTGGTGGGAGAACTAGGTTCTAATAATATCCAAGGATTTTAGCTTCTGTTGCTTATGATCTTGCACTTGCCTTTAGCCATCTGGATATCCCTGGTATTTGTTGGTCTGGATGACTGTCTGGTGTCTGCTTCTTTTGACCCTGGGCTGCTTCAGCTCTTCTTGTAAGCCTGCAATATTGGCTGTAGGAGACCACCTGTGGGGCCTACCAACTGAGGCTCTTCACCTGGGCAGAAAAGCTTCTGATCTGTTGCCCTAGCTGTAGTAGATCTCCTGGGAGGCCTTCAGACTGTTGGGTCTTCAGTGGAGCAATCATGCTGTTGTCCAGTTGCTCTGAGTGCAGCTGATTCTCAACTGCTTCCAATGCACTGGCTTCTCTAGGATGGGTCAGGATATGGTGTCTTCATGGGAGCAGACCTTCTAGGACTCTGCCCCTCCAGAACATAGCAGGCAGAAGGAGCAGAAGGGGCGGAAAGGAAGTGATTTTTCAGGAGGACTAGGGTTTTAGTGGGTGATGGGTCTCAAGTCCAGTGGGCTCCCAGCAGAAGCTCTGGACTCTGTTTGGGGGCTGAGGGGAATTCTTGCCAACTGCTATGAGTACATCAGTTCCTCTACAATAGCTCAGGATTTGGTGTCTTCACTGGAGCAGACCCGCTAAGAGTCTCTTATTGGCACATCTTCAGAGAAGCCTTGAGACCCTAGAGCTTGGAAGGAGCTTCTAGAAGGAGCAAACATGAAAATGCCTGCACCTGGCAACTCACAACACGCCATAATTACTGGGAGCCAAGGCTGGTCAATGCAACTATCATGAGAACAGTAGGAGACCAGATAGCAAAGCCATGGTGCTCACAAAACAGTCAAGGGGCTGCTATCAAATCTTCTGACTGAAGGGACTACAGAAAGCCCACTACAAAGACCTGCACAGCTCAGGGCATCCTCAGGATGCATCACACAGCCTGGCCAGAGTGCAGCAGAAAGGAAGCCATACAAACACCACACAGCCAAGAAAGTGTTTTTGATTCTGAAACATTCAACTTTATTGTTAAGTTTGCTGTAGGACTTGCCCTGGGTTTAATAA
Source organism: Apodemus agrarius (assembly GCA_964023405.1). NCBI lineage: Eukaryota > Metazoa > Chordata > Mammalia > Rodentia > Muridae > Apodemus > Apodemus agrarius. The sequence continues at coordinate 27,117,385 of OZ030027.1, read as the reverse complement.
TATTCAGGATATATTCTCTGTAACTCCAGTTCCATGGGATTCGATGCCCTCCTCTGGCTTCTGCAAGCACCAGGCACACATGTCACATGCATACAGGAAAATTACTCATACCCATTAAGAATAGGAATTAGTCGATCTTTTAACAATGTATTTGCACATTAATTACACACCATAATTGGTGTCACTCTATTTTGGTCCTATCAACCCTTCAATCACCTCTCATGTACCCTGCAGACTCCTGTCAGGGCTCTCCTTTCCCCACAATGACTCACTCTCTGGTTTCACAGAAACACTCTTTAAATTAGACATCCTAACTGACCAAATGACTTAATTTGGACTTAATTATAGGAGTGTGTTCAAGGAGTGATTTCTAAGAATACTCACTCCTTACTAGTAACCAAACCAATGAATACAATCAGCGCTGGCACCATTAACTGTAAAACTTTCTCAGTGACTGAGGAACCTCATGAGGCCCTGTGGCTCCATGAAAGATGATTGACAGGCCTGCTCTTGTGCAGGGATCATGCAAGTTCTCAGAGCTGCTGAGAGTTCAAAGGCACAGCAGTGAGGTCATGGCTGAAATCAGCATTCTCCAACATTTATTCTTCCCTAAGCTGTGATGTGTTTCCTGCATCTTGGATGGGGTGATATGGACATTTGATCCAGTAAATGCTTTTACCCGCATGCCTTGGGCTCTTCCTCCTGGGACAACATTTTGGTGGTCTGGTTGGGAACCTCTCCTCTTGTCTCCTTCGGCCCGTTGTTCCTCTGTGGTTTGTGGCAGTCGATGCAACAGGCCTTGAGCAGCTGAAGATTTCTGTCTGGGAAGGGTTTGAAGTGAGATCCAGACTGTGAGTCTGAAAGTGATTAGCCCTTGATCCCAGCAGAGAAGTCTGAAAGTCACTTCTTAGCTTGTACCCTGACGTGTCATGACCCCTGACTAAAAACGGTGGTTTAGAGCTCCAGGTCACCAAACCTCCTCTCAGATAGACCCATTTCTAGGGTCAACAGCTGTTATTGCATGTAGCATGGAGGGTAGTAAGACAGAGAAAGTAAATGGGCAGTCCTAATTAGCTGTGTGAAAATACCTTTTCAATTGTTCTGAAGATGAATATAGGCTCAGTGTCCCTGCATGGGTCATGATAGGAGTGTGTGCAAGAGAGGATCTCACAAGCTTGTTTCAGTCCATTCTTATGGTCTGAGTAGAAGATAGCTGATTGAACTCGAAGTCAGACTCTCAACAGGTCCATTTTAGTTGCTAGAAAGATGCTCACTGGGTAACTGGCACTTGCTATGCCGACATGGGGAGTGGAATTCCCATCCCTAGTACCCAGTGGGACACCTATTGCCAGTCCTCCGCAGAACCACCCTACCAAGGACCAAATGAAACCTCAGGCTGCTCCTTACCTCCTTGGGTACAAAATTTCATCTTCACATATATGTAAATAATAAAGGATATGAATAATATGAGTCCCAAAAGGATAAGTACTTCCTTATAAGGAAAGTGCTTGGTAGATGAAAGCTGGGTGGGTGATGTAAGCTGGGTGATATCTGGGGACCTTGATGCTGACCCTTAAAAAAAGATAGAAAAGTTCTCAATAAATTTTAAATCACATCATCAGCATCTTCTCCCCCAGGCAGCCATGAGGCACTCACATATTAAAAACTATTTTACAAAGTCCTGAGCAGAGAGAGAAGTGAGAGTTGTAGATATGATGTCTTGACAGAGCTAATTTCATTACAATGAAAAGTTAATGTCTTTCAAACCATCACAAAATTTGACAAATGTACTGTGGATATCACTTTCTGGATATTGGGGGAAATGATGGTGTTTAATTGTGCCAGAGTAACAGAGCAATCCTTTAGAAGTGAGGATGGAGTTAGTAGAAGGGCAGCTATACCTAAGGATGAGAAGGCTGGAAGTTTACAGTGACGCACACAGACTTGGGGCTCATTAGCAGGCCATGTAGAGCCTGGACCACTGGTCTATAGGAAATGAGAGGGAATGAGGATTCACCCTGGTCATTGCTGTCTCTCCAGACAGGAACACTACCCAGACATCACTCACTCAGGCTATCAAATAAGATGAACTGCCTTCTGATAACCTAGGTAATACCCACTTGGCTTTTCCTTGTTCTGCTTTAAGTATACACTGAGTTTCTGACTGCATTCTACTATGAAGAAATTCAGATGATTCATTAAATTCCCATCATCTTTCCATTCATTCACAATAGCAGCATTAGTCGGTCTCCAGCCCTTAGTCATTGTGTCTAAGGTAAAGAAGTGCTTTTCACTGATGTTGACTACCCAGAGGGCACTAAGGATTTGTCCGTGGCTGTGCTGAGAAAGCATGGTGGCCTGTAAAGTAGAGCGACCTGCAAGTCACAGACAAAACCATCATTCTTCACTTCCATCAATCACCTCCTCCAAGGTCACGTATTCCTCCAAAAGCTTAGGTGCCAGGATCATTTCCACACGACTTGCTCTTTCTTAGCCATTGTGTACCCTGTGCCTCCAAGGTTGGGTCAGTGCTCAGTTCCTTCATACAAATACACTCACCATCACATTCCCATATGCCCTCTCCCCTTCCTTTCCTGACAGTGTCTCTGCTTCTGTACTCAATCCCACACTTACCAGTGCTCTTGAGATTCTCCATCTTGCTCCTTAACTCCCGGCCCAAATCTTCCAGATGTTGGGTCAAACACCTCCGCACTTCAGTGGCGTTAGCCATGTTCCCCGGGTTACCTGAAGGTGTGGTCTTATTGATGTTATCAAACTGAAGGAAAGATATTCCATCCACTGAGCACTGTGCTACACACCAGAGATGTTCTGCTGTCTTGACGATCAAGTTGCAACTAAAAGAGTATGCATCTGTGAGAGAAACATTCAGGTAAGTTCCACAGTGTGAGCAGAAAGCCGTCGGACTCATGTTTCTGGGACCCCAAGTATTCTTCTGAAGGGCAAAGGTCAGGAAGAGAAGACTCTATTCGAGAGGTCACCAGCTCTGCATCCTCAACTCTGTGTGAACATTGACCGTCTCAGGTTGGTAGGACCCCTGAGATGCACACCATGACACCCCGAGGACTTACCTCAAAAGTACTTTTAGGGACTTTCATCAAGTGCTGAACTATAAAGTGTATCAGATATGATCTGTGTTTTAGGGTTTTAAATCCAGGTGAACACACAGGGGAAGGGAGGCATCACAGGACACATGGAGAATTCAACATGGACCTGGTGTTCAGGAAAGACCCTGGAGTAACGCTGCAGCCTGGCACGGAAAGGGAGCTGCCAGCTGTGAGCTCGGTGCTCATCCCTGTGCCCACTGGGCCCCTTCACACAACACTGTTGGGCACCAGATCTCAGGTTCTCCCACACTAAACCACACACCCGATCCATTCTCAAGGAGATATCTCTGCCTGTCTGTGACCTGCTTGAAGCCCCAGTCTCTCTCCCCTTCTTCAGAACCTTGTTTTCCAGCACACTTAATGCTCTAGGTTTTCCCAGACTCTCACTAACAGCCACAGAGACACAGTACCCTAGAGCTACCCTGTTCAGCAGACTGCACAAGGAAGCAGGCCAGATCTAGTCAATGTGTACATATTTACTGTCCTGTGCTTGCGTGAGCACTGACATCCAAGATTAAATAATATTTTATAAAAGGAACATTTAACAAGTTTGCAATATGGTGCACTAAAAAAAAAAAATGAAAAAAGAGTGCTAAAAAAATAAAAATAAAAATAAAAACAACTCTTTCCCTTTCCTCCCCAAAATTCTGCTTTGAGGTAAACTGGCGCAGGCTTGGTGACTGCTTTCCTGGTCCGTTCAAGCAGTTTGCTCCTCCCTTCCCCTCTCTGCCTCTGCCACCTGTTTCCTTCCTATCTCTGTGCTTTCCCCTACTCTGATTTCCCTATCCTAACCCTCCTGAGGCTTGACGTTTTCCTGGAGAGGCTGGGGTTCCACTCACTAAGTAGATGTCACCAAGAGACCCGGTGAAGGTGAACCTGAGCCCCTGGAGCCCAAGAACTAGCTTTGTGATTGTGGACTAAAGGCCACAACCTTGGCACTCAGATGGGTCAGGATGGAAAAAACACAATCGTTATCTGTAAGAAAAATCCACTTCGAGGTTTGATTATGGGAAACTGTGTTGCTAAATGAGAAACAGTGAATGATGCAGGATATTTAAAGAAAGCATGTCTGACTTCAAATTTGGGCCAATAAAAAATTAATCATGTAGGTCTGGACGGGAGGCCCGGAGCACCCCAGAGGGGAGGCTCGCCCGTACATGGCTTCACAAGTATGCTGCATGCTCCCTAGGAAGGGAGGTGCAGGTTGGGGGTGAGGGGGCTGGTGTCTGCGCACTTGGCATGCTGGATCCAAGTGTCTGTGGGCAGCCTGGGCTGCCTGGCCAACGCCTGCTGGGAAACGGCAATCTTGGGCACAGAGGGCTGAGCAGGCACCACCTCCATGGTGGCTGCAGGCCCGGGAGCCACAGCTTCACGCAGGGCTGTCTCCTCACCTGACTATGAGCTCCTTGTCAGAAGAAATCATCTTGTCTTACTCATGCTTGTATCCTCAGTGTCTGGCACAATTCCTGATACACAAGTCAAGGTGAATTTTGGGACATGGCCACTGCTTCACCAAGGTCTGACATAAGTGATAACCACAGCGGAAGGTTGCAGTTAAAGGTAACGGTTTCTAGTGCCAAACTATAAGAGAGAGAGAGAGAGAGAGAGAGAGAGAGAGAGAGAGAGAGAGAGAACTGGTTTGGACCAGCAATATATACTGAAGTCATTATACATTGAGAAATTAAGAAAACAGCAAAATCCAGTAGTTCTTCTAATCCAAAATGGAACGAACATTTCCATTATGTGACTTGTACCACCTTGGAGTTTCCAGTTTGGCGTCACCACATTTTAAAGGCAGATGCTCTATTAGGAAAAGCAACAGTGCCAGCACTGTTAACACACAACAGAAAATTAGAAAAGGTAAAAGAACAATTAAAGTTTCCTTGGGAAACAAGGATGGAATAGCGCAAACTGGGGAACTGATAGCTGACCTTGATGGATTAGTGACTGAGCAAGAAACTTTAACAAACCGAAGCTCCTCACCACCCATAGAAATTCAGCAAAATGGTGATGCGTTGCATGAGAAACAGAGACACTGCAACAAGGACAACTCCCAGGGTGGCTGTTGAAGGTACTATCAGAATTGATAATCATGTAGCAACACATATTGCTGTTCCCAGTTCATGCTGTTCACATGTAGTTAATGGAGAAAACACACCTTCATCCCCATCTCAGGTTGCTGCAAGACCCAAAATGTTCCAACTCCAAAACCACTCTCATCTGAGCCCACTAGTGACACGATTAATGGAGAGTCATCATCTGTCCTAGCTTATACTACTTCAACCATGGGGACGTCACTACCATCTGAAAACACCACCTCAACTTCCAATTGCCCTGGCACAGCCACACAAGAGCCTCCTGTACAGGAGCCCCCAGCATCCTCAGAACACAGTGAATGTATTCCCTCTGCCAGTGCTGAAGTGGGACCAGAAGCTTGGAGACTCATAGACCATGACTCTGATTCTAGAAATAATTCTGTTGTTGACAAAGTAAGGCAGCCAGAAGGGTGTGTAGAACCTCTGCAGCCACAGTCTGGAAAGACCAACCCAGAATCTTTGCCATCAGCGTGGGAACAGAGAAAAGATCCTCGTGGTAGAACCTATTATGTGGATCATAATACTTGAACTACTACATGGAAAAGACCACAACCTTTGCCTCTAGGTTGGGAAAGAAGAGTTGATGATCGTGGACAAGTTTATTGTGTGGATCATAACACCAGAACAACAACCTGGCAGCGACCTACCATGGAATCTGTTGAAAATTTTGAACAGTGGCAGTCAAGCAGAATCAATTGCAGGAAGCTTATACAACAATTCAACCAATGATACCTCTATTCGGCTTCAATGTTAGCTGCAGAAAATGACCCTTATGGACCCTTACCACCAGGCATGGATAAAAGAGTGGATTCAACAGAGTTTGCTTTGTGAATAAAAATACAAAAACAACCAAGTGGGAAGATCCAGGATCTCAAGGCTTACCTAATGAAGAACCCCTGCCAGGAGTCTGGGAGATTAGGTATACTCGGGAAGCTGTTAGGTACTTTGTTGATCATAACACAAGAACAACAACATTCAAAGATCCTCGCAATGGGAAGTCATCAGTACCTAAGGGTGGTCCACAGACTGCTTACGAGCACAGCTTTAGGTGGAAGCGTGCTCACTTCCATTACTTGTGCCAGTCTAATGCACTACCGAGTCATGTAAAGATCAATGTGTTCTGACAGACATTATTTGAAGATTCCTTCCAACAGATTATGCCATTAAAACCATATGACTTGAGGAGGCGATCATATGTAACAGAGGAGAAGGCCTTGATTATGGTGGCCTTGCAAGAGAATGGCTTTTCTTGCTTTCCCATGAAGTAGTGAATCCAATGTATTGCTTATTTGAATATGCAGGCAAGAATAACTATTGTTTACAGATAAGTCCAGCATCAACTATAAATCCTGACCATCTTTCATACTTCTGTTTTATTGGTCGCTTTATTGCAGTGGCACTATTCCATAGAAACTTTATTGATACTGGTTTCTCTTTACCATACAAGTGTATGCTAAGTAAAAAAAAAACTTACTATTAAGGATTTGGAATCTATTGATACTGAATTTTACAACTCTCTAAACTGGATAAGAGATAACAATATTGAATATGGCTTAGAAATGTAATGTTCTGTAGACATGAAGATTCTGGGAAAAGTTACTTCACAGGATTTAAAGTTGGGAGGTTCCAATATACTGGTGATGGAAGAAAACAAAGATAAATATATCAGTTTAATGACAGAATGGTGTTTTTCTCGAGGAGTACAAGAACAGACCAAAGCTTTCCTTGATGGGGTTAATGAAGTTGTTCCCCTTCAGTGGCTAAAGTACTTTGATGAAAAGAATTGGAGGTTATGCTGTGTGGCATGCAAGAGGTTGACTTGGCAGACTGGCAGAGAAATACTGTTAATCAACATTATAGAAGAAAAAGCATGCAAATTATTTGGCTTTGGCAGTTTGTGAAAGAGAGTGATAATGAAGTATGAATGTGACTCTTGCAGTTTGACACTGGAACCTGTAGCTTGCCTCTAGGAGGATTTGCTGAGCTCATGGGAAGTAATGGACCTCAAAAGTTTTGTATTGAAAAAGTTGGCAGCTTATGCTCTAAGATCAAGAATTGACAAATGGGACCTCATAAAATTACAAAGTCTCTGTAAGGCAAAGGACACTGTCAAACGGACAAAATGGCAACCAACAAATTGGGAAAAGATCTTCACCAACCCTACATCTGACAAAGGGCTAATATCCAATATATACAAAGAACTCAATAAGTTAGACCCCAGAAAACCAAATAACCATATGAAAAAATGGTGTACAGCGCTTAAACAAAGAATTTTCACCTGAAGAACTGTGGATGGCTGAGAAGCACCTTAAGAAATGTTCAACATCATTAGTCATCAGGGAAATACAAATCGAAACAACCCTGAGATTTCACCTCACACCAGTCAGAACAGCTAAGATTAAAAACTCAGGAGATACCAGGTATTGGTGAGGATGTGGAGAAAGAAGAACACTCCTCCACTGCTGGTGGGACTGCAAGCTGGTACAACCACTCTGGAAATCAGTCTGGCGGTTCCTCAGAAAACTGAGCATGAGGCTTCCAGAGGAGCCTGCTGTAACACTCCAGGGCATATGTCCCTCAATGGAGGAATGGATACAAAAAATGTGGTATATATACACAATGGAGTACTATTCAGCCATTAGAAACAATGAATTCATGAAATTCTTAGACAAATGGATGGAGCTGGAGAACATCATCCTAAGTGAGGTCACCCAGTCTCAAAAGAACACTCATGGTATGCACTCACTGATAAGTGGATATTAGACTAGAAGCTTGGAATACCCAAGACACAATCCACATGTCAAATGATGTCCAAGAAGAAGGAAGGAGTGGCCCCTTGTTCTGAAAAGGCTCAGTGCAGCAATGTAGGGGAATACCAGAACAGGGAAGTGGGAAGGGGTGGATGGGGGAACAGGGGGAGGGAAGAGGGCTTATGGGACTTTCGGGGAGGGGGATCCAGGAAAGGAGAAATCATTTGAAATGTAAATAAAGAATATATCGAATAAAAAGAAAAGAAAAGAGGAAAGGAAAGGAAAGGAAAGGAAAGGAAAGGAAAGGAAAGGAAAGGAAAGGAAAGGAAAGGAAAAGTTGGCAAAGACACCTGGTTACCAAGAAGCCATATGTATCTGCCACCATATAAGAGCTATGAACAACTAAAGGAGAAACTTCTTTCTGCAGTAGAAGAGACAGAGGGATTTGGGCAAGAGTGACAGTGACTTGTCTTGGTGGAGCTCTTGCATTTAAATACCCCAGCCAAGAAAAATGGCGGATAGTGGATATAAGCTGTATAGAGCACGGGGTGTATTGAACATGGCAGCCGTTCATTCACAAACCTCTGAATTTGCTCTGCCTTGTTTCTGTCATCCAGGGGAAACGTGCAAACGTTCCTTGTTCTTCTCCCTAGGTGACACTGGATTGTGTTTAGCTGCATGGCTGTTCAGGAAGAAATTTAGGGCTTAAGCCAACTCTGACGTTAAGTGTATTTTTAAAATACTGCTGACTTTTCTGAAGACAAGTACTTGAACTTACTAAGTTGTACTAAACGAATAATTTGGTTTTTCAAAATCCCATCATTATTATACCAATCAGTAAACGGAGAAGTCATGTAATAGTTCCAGTACCATCTAGGAGCAGCTGGAATTGATTGCCTGAACAGCAGTGACCTATTTACATCTTACTTTTGGATGTTGGGTATTTATGGAAGTTTAAAGAATCAGACATTTCTATACTTAACATTTTTAAACTTGCAATGTTCTTCAAATTTAATTCATAATAAATTGGTAGTTTAATACTTAGGGATACATAAAAGGTACTGAACTTTGCTGCTTTTGTGCTCAAGGTTTTCTTTTATGAAATCAAAACTGTTATAAATGGATTGGAAAGCTGCAGAAGTATTTAAACACTCACACTAAGAATTTTATTAGTGTTTGACTGTCCCCCACTGCTTCTTTTCTAAAATCAAAATTGTTTCTAAATTCAGTAGGTTATTAAAAAATCCTTTGTGCTCCCTAATTTATATAGAGCAATTTTTCTCCAAATAATTCTGATTTTTTTTCATTATTAGGGCATTCATGGTGTATGAACAAAAATAAAAACTAATGTGAATTATACTGCTACTTTTAGCAAATTGGACTTCATAATTAAAATAAAACATTAATTTCCATTTTTAATCCTTTCAATATGCACTGCAATGTTCATTAACTTAAACTTTTGTAACTATGAAGTTCACTTAGAATTATAAATTCTCTCCACTAGTTTAGTTTTACTAAGATTTTATTTCTCTAGATTATGTTCTTCAGTTTTATTCAGAATTCAAAAATAAAAGCAGTAGGCTACTTAGTTGAATAAACTATAGAAAAAAATCTGTTTATTCTCAAGCTTAAAGAATTTTTTTAAAATTCGAATATATGATATGTTATATAGTAAATGATAGCCAGTCTTCAAAAATCCCGCATAAATTATTCTGTAAAATAATAAACTTGCTATGACAGAAAAGAAAATGATCATGATGATATCAAATGTCTCAGAAGGAAACATTTACACATAGACCTCCAGGGTTTTGTAAGAGAAACATTGTTACAGTGTCTCAGGAAAGTGCCCCAGTGGTGCTGTTTAGACAAGCTCTCTAAGAGGCTTGGGACTCAACAAGTAGGCTAGACAGGCTTGCCAGTGACCCAGGCTTCTCTTGCATCAGACTTCCCAGTCCTGACCATGAAAGCACACAGCACCAGGCCCAGCTCTTTCACAGGAGGAGGTCCAAGGACCAAAATCTTGTATAAAATCAAATCTGCTGTGAAGCAGGTACTTTATAACCTCAGCTTTCTCATCATGCTTTGGACACAGGGGACTTTCAGTGGTCAGCAAACTACCAGAATTCTCTGGAGAGAATGCATTGAAACTGAGCCTGGTGTCCCACACCTGTAATCCCAGCACTTGGTAGCAAAGGAGAGAAGGGATTGTTTCAGATGCTATAGGGCGGACAATGGACTGAAGCCTTGCCTTCAAACATAAGAACCAACAAAAAGAAGGAAAAGAAAAAGGTGGGGGGATTGAGGATGTCGGTGGTGTGGCTGCTGTGTCCCTGGATCTGAGGGAGAACTTCCCTGGGATGGGGGATGGGAAGGTGGAAAAGAGCATAGCCTGCCTTGGGTCCACACCCTTCTCCTGGAGGGGTGTACTAGCACTGTGCCCACATGCAGTCCTGGCGACTGGGATTTAAACTTTCTAAGGGTCCCAGCGGTGCTGAGGGCATCACCAAAAACTCCCCTCTGCCCACTGTGATCTTCATCGGTGTAGCCCCTCCCTGCCCTACCACCATAACTTTTTTCATAACTTCTTCTTTCCACTGCAGCCTGGGTGGGGTAGAGCCAGGCAGAGCCAGGGTTAAGGGGAGGAGAAGCCCAAGAGTTTCCTGGTAGCTCAGGACTGCAAGAATTCCCTGACTTAGCTAAGTCCTTGTTCAGTGCCCCAACCCCCCTCCATGTAGACCCTAGGAACTCACCAGTTGTCAGAGCGGTCCCCAGAAAATTCAGCAGAACAAAAAGATTGCGCTTGGTGGTTGCTCCCTTTGCCATGATCCTTCCTGAGACCCAGCTGCCTACTGTGTGGCCAGAGCTGTGGAGAGAATCAGAATTCCTCAGTACTGCCCCGCAGAGGACCCAAGGCAGAGAACCAAGAAAGATCCAGGCACCTAGGCTGTGAATTCAGGACTTTTCCAACCAGGAAAAGTCAGGTTCTAGTCCTCCTTTTCCTACTCCTTTCTGGGGATCCCTTCAGGACCTCGTGGCTCTGGTCCTCCCTCCCGCGGACCAAGGTCCCTTTCACCTGCGGGCTGAGGGCCGGCCTGTGGAGTGTGCAACCACAGACTGAGTGCTGAGGACATTCTTGCAGGGCCCCCACACCCCGCGGTCCCTTCATCTCACTCACCTGCAGCTGTGCCCTCCGCGGTCCTTAGGAACCTGATAAAGAAATGGAGAATAACTTGTTGCCTTCAGCTCCTCCTCTACAAAGTGCGGTCAGAATCAGAGAAATTTATACCAGGCGCGCCAGTTCCCGCCCAGGGAGAAGCCACACCCAGCCAGTATGGGCGGAGTAACTGCCGCTGCCCTCCCCCCGCCGCCCGCTGGTTTGTCCTCACAGAAGTAGGTGCCCCAATGTTTTTACTGCACCTCCAACTTGTGGTTATTCCATGCTCAGTGCTTGCCAGTGTGGGATGGGCCACAGGTAATGAGGACACACACTGATGAATCAGAGTGTCCCTCTCTGCAGTGCAGTCTCCAAACACACTGGCTTGGGAATTTCCCGCAGGGAACTCAGAGCAGCTGTCTCTCCTGGGAGAATTGTTTTTGTTATCCTGCGTTTTGTTTGTTTGTTTGTTTGTTTGTTTGTTTATTTGTTTTTGTCATTCCAGATGAATTTGAGAATTGCTCTTTGTATCTCTGTAAAAATTAAATTGGAGCGTGCACGGCCGCCACAGAGAGGAACCAGCAGGCCAGAGGGCTGGGGAAAAGGAGGGGCAGGAGCCATGGGCAGCTGCAGGGAGCGGGGATGAGGTGGTGCTCCTGGCCAGCGAGGAGAAAGAATCGGGGTGGCACGTAGCATGTGCAGGTGCCAGGCTCCCGGGCTCCGTGGGTGGGCGAGCAGCTCCCCGACCCAGGGCTCCGCAGTGGCCGCCACCTCCACTTGGTGGCCTTCTGTCTGCGGAAGCGGGTTACACAGGCGGCGGCAGTAGCAGCTGTGAATGAGTTCTCCAGCGGGTCGACGGAAGAAGAAAGGTTCAGGCGGCGAACCCGGAGCCCGCGAGGCCGCCGCCCCGACCGCTGGCCCCGCCCCTGCACCAGGCTCGCCTAGCGAGCGGATCCTGGATTACTCCTCACCCGCTGGTCACCTACTTAGCCCTGCTGTACTGACAGCCTGAAACCTATGGCTCCTCTTCGCGTGGCTCTGAAGGCGCTTCTCCCGCGCCCTCATGTCCTCCAAGAGGACCTCGCCAGCGTCCGCCTCGCCCTCACCCCCAGTGCCTGGATCCAGTGGCGATGCCGAGAGCATCCCAGTCTTCCACAAGCATTCCTTCCAGTACATCTCTATCGCACTACTCATCGAAGAGGAAAAGAAAGGACAGAAGGAACAAGCTGTGGAATGGTATAAGAAAGGAATCGAAAAACTAGAAAAAGGAATTGCGGTTGTAGATACGGGCCAAGGCGAGCAGCGTGAAAGAGCTAGACGCCTTCAAGCCAAAATAACTAATTTAGTTATGGCCAAGGACCATTTACAACTTCTAAAGAAACTGCAACCAGTTTTGCAATTTTCAAAGTCACAAACGACATCTATAATGAGAGTACTAACCAGACTTGCTGCAGTGGACGTATCCAGTCAGAAAGTGGAGCAGCTCCGAAGAGGAAAGACCCCTTAGCACATGCTAGTAATGCACTGTCTCCATCAAAAACTGGCCTGAAAAGTGGATCCGCAGGGCTCTCTGGCCCCCACAGGGTGCCTAGTTGCAGTGCTTTATCCATGGTTTCTGGAACAAGACTGGCACCTGGACCTGCAGCTACCACACATAAGGGTACTCCAAAACCAAATATAACCAACAAACCTTCTGCACCCTCAACTGCAGTTCAGGAAAAGAAACACTTGAAAAATTTAGGAATGTGGACAGCAATCTTGCTAAACCTCATAATGAATTAAATCGTTGACAATCAGACAGCTGTTAAATTTGATGATACAGCCGGTCCTCAGGAACTGTCAAAACAGTTCTGCCATCCTTCCTGCTCTGTCCTTCTCTGCAGCCTGAGTTGTTCACAGGGCTCAGAGCTCCTGGGAAGGCTTGTTACTCTTTGCCCTCCAGAAAGTGGATAAACAGGGCTGGCCAAGGCAGTAGCTGCAGAATCTAATGCGACCTTTTTCAATATAAGTGCTGCAAGTTTAACTTCAAAATATGTGGGAGAAGGAGAGAAACTGGTGAGAGCTCTTTTTGCTGTGGCTGGAAATTTTCAACCGTCTGTAATTTTTATAGATGAAGTTGATAGTCTTGTGTGAAAGAAGAGAAGGGGCACAGGACACTAGTATGACTAAAAACAGATTTTTCTATCCAACAAGAAGCCACAACTTTATTAGTGATAGAAACAGTACACATTTTAAACCAAGCTGTAATTCCACTTTTCAAACACCAAAAAGGGGCAAAGACGAGGTAGGTGTCCTTGGCAATTCTATGTCTGCGACTTCCACACCAGTGTCATCAACCACTTCTTCACTGTCCTCTCGGACTGGACCTTTGGAGTCAGTGTTTTCTTGAATGTTTGAAACAGCTTCACCTTGAACTTTGAATTTCTCGGCAGCTGCTAACTGTGCTTGCTGAGACAAATCTTCAATCCTGGCTTCCCGAAACACTATGTATGTATCTGCATCTGGGCTCTTGACCCAGTTTGGACAGAGCCTTCCTCCCCTTCTCCTCAGACTCTGCTTGGCTTTACTAGCAGGTTCTTCATCGATGTCAGCCTCAGCTGCCAGCAGCTGGTCCTGTGGCTGTCTGCATGGAATCCTGTTCCTAGAGCTCTGGCACGGATTCTTCACTGTCAGACTCTGTTCCTGACCCTGTCTCAGCCCGAGGCTGTGGCAACTCCTGCTCTGTAGCAGGGACGGTTTCTGTGGCTTCACCAGGCATTTTGTGCAGAGAACATGGGGGGCACTGTTAGAGCACAGCAAAACCAGATTCTGGTTCCTCACTGATATTGATCATCATGTATATAATAGTTTGTACACCGCGTCCAGATGAAAGTGTTGCAGACACTGGGCTGCAGAAGACACACAGAGCCCTCTGTTGTCTGTCTCCGAGCGGTTGCAGCAGTCTATTTTCTGTTTCCTTTCCTACTGTCCCTTCGCACCCTATGATTGGAACACCAAGAGTTCTGAGTTCTTTCCTGCTTTCTTACCAACTTCAGAGGGCCAAATGGACATCTTCTCATCCATCGGCAGTAAGAGAGCTGTACTGAGCCTTTGGTCCACCTAGATATACAAACATTAAACACTTAATGTGTTCTTTTCACATTTGTTTTCCTGTTTTATTGCCTTGCTGCCAAACAGTTTAGAAAACAACATAATAGCAACAACAAGAAAAAATCTGGCACAACTGAGGTTTGAAAGTCTGAGTCTAAAAAGCGGGGCAGTGGTGGTGCACGGCTTTAATCCCAGCACTTGGGAGGCAGAGGCAGGCAGATTTCTGAGTTCGACCCAGCCTGGTCTACAGAGTGAGTTCCAGGACAGCCAGGGCTACAGAGAGAGAGAGAGAGAGAGAGAGAGAGAGAGAGAGAGAGAGAGAGACTCTGTCTGTGTAACAACTGCATCAGTCCTCCTGTGGCCTGCAGTATATTTTCTAATATGCCAGAAATACACGGTAGACTTAACTTACCCCACCTGGAATTCATTTTTTGTTGAAGTTATTCTAAAATTTTACAAAGTGAGTTTTAACTTACAAGTGGAGGCACCAGGGTGAGAGGAGGGACATATTAGGAGGTAGGACATTTCTGATTTATTGATTATCACTTTCTGACTGTTTACAGACAACTAAATGCCAGTGGCACTACCACCTCTTACTGATGACTGTCCCTTCCATGAAACTTAAAATACCAAATTTTTCTACATGTCATATATTTTATAGATTTCTTGTGCTTACTTTATAACTAAAAAGCGCTAGTCTGTTGAGCTACCTTTTGTTTCCATAAAGTCTATAATAATTCCTTTGTTTGTACAAATATGGCTGGATGTTTATTATAAAAATGCATTATAGGAAGTAGAGGCTTATGTGAAGCCTTTTAAGAATTGTATAAACCGGGCAGTGGTGGCGCACGCCTTTAATCCCAGCACTTGGGAGGCAGAGGCAGGCAGATTTCTGAGTTCGAGGCCAGCCTGGTCTACAAAGTGAGTTCCAGGACAGCCAGAGCTACACAGAGAAACCCTGTCTCAAAAACAACATATATATATATATATATATATATATACACACATATATATGTATATATATGTGTATATATACACATATATATGTATATATATATATGTATATATACATATATGTGTATATATAAATATAATTTATATGTATAAATTATATATAATTATATTTATATATAAATAATGTATATATTTTTATATATATTATATAATATATTAAATATATTATATATTTTTATATATAAATATAATTATATATATGATATATATTATATATGAATATATATATATATATTTTTTTTAAAAAGCCGGGCGTGGTGGTGCACGCCTGTAATCCCAGCACTTGGGAGGCAGAGGCAGGTGGATTTCTGAGTTCGAGGCCAGCCTGGTCTATAGAGTGAGTTCCAGGACAGCCAGGACTATACAGAGAAACCCTGTCACAAAAAAAAAAAAAGAATTGTATAAAGGCAAATAGTTATTTGCCATTAGTTTATTGATTAAAAGTTTGTTTACAAAATTTTTCTTTGGTGCTTAAATGATACTATGTAAAATTTCATGGGTAGACATGGGCAAGCACCAATCCCTGACACTATTAATGATATTCTGTTTTGCTTGCAGACAGTCGTCTACCATGATTGTCTTCTGAGAGGCTCCACCCAGCAGCTGACTCAGAGGGATGCAGACACCCACAGTGGATAGAGCTTGGGGATTCTTATGGAGAATAGGAAGAAGGACTGCAGGTCCTGAAGGGGATAGGGACTCCACAGTAAGACCAACAGAGTCAACTAACCTGGGCCCTTGGGACTCCTGGGATTGAACCACCAACCAAAGAACAAACACAGGCTGGACCCCCAAACGGTCCCACCACCATACTACACATGTACCAGATGTGCAGTTCAGTCTTCATGTTCATCCTGAACAACTGGAGTAGGGGCTATCCCAAAAGCTGTTGTCTGTGGGGTATGTTGTTCGAGCTGGGCTGCCTAATCTGTGGGAAAGAATGTGCTTAGCCCCACAGAGACTTGATGTGCCAGGGTGGGGGGATACCTGGCACAGGGGCGCTACCCTCTCAGTGGAGAAGGTGAGGGGAGAGGAAGGGGGAGGGGAAGGGGTTGTGGGAGGTAGGCGGTGACCAGGAGGGGGCAGTAAGCATGTGTAAAGTAAATAAAGAAAAAAAAGAAAAAAATTTCATGGGTAGAAAAATAATTTTGTGTTAGTAACACCAACTTTTCATGTAAGAAACATATTTGAGAAAGCATACTAAAACACTTGCCCTCCCCCCCCATAAAATTTTTATGATAAAGGCATACATCCTTAATTTTACCCTTGCTCTTGTTAAAGTTTTATTACTTAAACATAAATGATGGAGTACTTCTTAGAACCATATGATGTTTTAGCTGTAATTTAAATCATGTCTCATGATTTTAGACATCCCTGAATCATAAAAATGAACTTTTAATCACTAGGAAAACAAATTTAAACCAAAGCTGTGCATAAATTTTGTTCTGGACAGTATCTTTTTAAGGTCTCAAATGTTAACTCGTGAGTTAGAAAATATTGATGATCCCACACAGTAATGGTGAGAGGAACTGCAGCAGTCCTAACCTGAACATCCACAGAAGGCTCTAAAACTGCACCGCTTTCATGTAGGAAGGGACAGTAGCATCCCCACTATGTATTAGGATAGGCTTCAGCTCAGTGTTTACATAGAAGAGCCTTTAAAATCATGACTAATTCATGAGTCTTCCAGGACAGGTATTAGGTGGTTAACACATTTTTTAAATGTCTAAAAGATACAAAATGAAGTTAACCTAAAATTCAAGGCAAAGGTGTTACTGCGTGACTGTCCGTCACTGTAGAGAAGCACCTTTGTTCATCAGAGTGGTGGTTCAGCTACTGTTAGAGAACGTTTTCTGTGATGCTGTGTGACCCAGGTAAATTGCAGGCCATTCTGTTACTGTCTTTTCATGTGGGTTTCTAAGCTGGCCTGGAACTGAATGAGCAGCCTATAACTACCGTAAACTGACCTTCATGCCTGCATCTCCTGTGTGCTGGGGATGCGGGTGCACACCCTAACCAGGAGGTTTGCTCTTGTTCAGATAGAAGTTGCTGGGGTTTTCCAAATTAACATTAGAGTCTGTGTTGAGCTCTGTTTACTGTTGAAGATGATGTTCAAATAAGGATTGGTAGATCTTCCTGTTCACATGGCGGAGTCCTTGTAAGCTGGGTGAACTTATTGATCACCTGATTGATCCAAAGGAAGGACTCCACACAATCATCCAGATCTGCACTGCTACAGAGATTTTCTGAGACTCGATGCCCATTGGATTCATTTTTGTCTCTTTGTGCTTAACAGAACAAACAGAATTTTAAATTAAATATATGTGTCAATCTTTGTTTATACTGTAAAATTTTTTATATATCACATAAAAGCTAATTCTTGGATAGAATGAACTATTTGACAGTTTGCTTTTCATTTTCTTTTTTAAGATTTATTTATTTATTTAATGTATACTAGTACACTGTAGCTCTCTTCAGACACCCAGCAGAAGGGGTCAGATCCCATTACAGATGGCTATGAGCCACCATGTGGTTGCTGGGATTTGAACTCAGGACCTCTGGAAGAGCTGTCAGTGCTCTTAACCCCTGAGCCATCTCTCCAGCCCTGCTTTTCATTTTCTTAAGTCAGATTTCCCTTTAAATGTCTGTCTCAGTTTTACTTCTGCAAAACAAATGACATAAAGTGGGGTCTTATTGTACATAAATGACAAACTTTGTTTTGCCTTAACTTTTATAGTCTTTGATGTTTCAGGGATGGTACGTTCATGGAGTATTTGGTAACTCTTGTGCCAGTAAACTCTGAGCAGGAAAAAGAAAAGAATTAAATTTGGATTTTGATGGAGATTGCACTGAATCTGTAGATTGCTTTTGGTAAGATGGTCGTGTTCACAGTGTTAATTCTGCTGATCCATGAGCATGAGAGATCTTTCCATCTTCTGAGGTCTTCTTTGATTTCTTTCTTCTGAGACTTGACAGTCTTGTCATACAGATCTTTCACTTGCTTGGTCAGAGTCAGACCAAGGTATGTAATATTATTTGTGACTATTTTGAAGGGTGTTGTTTCCGTAATTTCTTTCTCGGTCCATTTATCCTTTGTGTGAAGGAAGGCTACTGATTTGTATGAGTTAATTTTACAGCCAGCCACTTTGCTAATGTTGTTCATCAGGTATATGAGTTCTCTGGTGGAATTTTTGGGATCACTTAATTATACTATCATATCATCTGCAAATAGTGATAGTTTGACTTCTTCCTTTCCAATTTGTATGCCTTTGAACTCCTTATGTTGTCTAATTGCTCTGGACAGAACTTCAAGTACTTCACTGAATACACAGGGAGTGAGTGGGCAGCCTTGTCTAGCCCCTGATCTTAGTAGAACTGTTTCAATTTTCTCTATATTTAGTTTAGTGTTGGCTACTAGATTACTCTTATTATGTTTAGGAATGTGCCTTGAGTTCTTTATCTTTCCAAGACTTTAAACAAAAAGGAGTGTTGTATTTTGTCAAAGATTTTTTTCAGCGTCTAATGAAATGTTCATGTAGTTTTTTTCTTTGAGTTTGTTTATATAATGTATTATGTTGCTGAATTTCCATACATTGAACCATCCCTGCATTCCTGGGATGGGGCCTGCTTCATCATGATAAGTGATCATTTTGATATGTTCATGGATTCAATTTGCAAAAATTTTATTGAGTATTTTTGCATCAGTAATCATAAGGGAAATTGGTCTGAAGTTCTCTTCCTTTGTTGGGTCTTTTTGTGTTTTAGATATCAATGAAACTGTGGCTTGATAGAATGAATTAGACAGTGTTGCTTTTGGCTTTATTTTGTGGAATAGTTTGAGAAGTGTTGGTATTAGGTCTTCTTTGAAGGTCTGATAGAATTCTGCACTAAAGCCATCTGGCCCTGGGCTTTTCTTGGTTAGGTGAATTTTAATGAATGCTTCTATTTCTTTAGGGGTTATGAGACTGTGTAGATGGTTTATCTGATCATGATTTAACTTTGGTACCTGGTATCTGTCTAGAAAATCATCCATTAGATGTAGATTTTCCTGTTTTTTTGAGTATAGGCTTTTGTAGTAGGATCTGATGATATTTGCAATTTCCTCAGTTTCTGTTGTTATAACTCCCTTTTCATTTCTGCGTTTGTTAATTTGGATACTGTTTCTGTGCCCTGAACTTAGTTTGGCTAAGGATTTATCTATCCTGATTTTCCTCAAAGAACCAGATCCTGGTTTTGTTAATTTATTGTTTATCTCTTTGTTCTCTTTGTTTCTACGTGTTTGATTTCAGCCCTGAGTTTGATTATTTCCTGAAGTCTACCCCTCTTAAGTGTATTTGCTTCTTTTTTGTTCAAGAGCTTTCAGATGTGCTGTTAAGCTGCTAGTGTAGGATCTCTCCAATTATTTTATGAAGGCACCCAGAGCTATGAGTTGTCCATAAGTTTAGGTATGTTATGCCTTAATTTTGGTTGAATTCTAAAAAAATCTTTAATTTCTTTCTTCATCTCTTCCATGACCAAGTTATTGAGCAGGGAGTTGTTCAGCTTCCATGAATATGTGGACTTTCTATTGTTTTCATTGTTATTGAAGAAAACAGCCTTAGTCTGTGGTGATCTAATAGAATGCATAGGATTAACTCAATATTCATCTGTCTGTTGAAACTTGTTTTGTGTGTATAGAGTCACTTTTGGAGAAGAAACCATGAGGTGTGAGAAAAAAAGTATATTCTTTTGTTTGGGGGTGAAACATTCAGTATATATCTGTTAAATCTATTTGATTCATAACTTCTGTTAGTTTCACTATGTCTCTGTTTAATTTCTGTTTCCATGATCTGCCTATGGTGAGAATGGGGTGTTGAAGCCCCACACTATTGTTGTGTGAAGTTCATTGTGTGCTTTGAGCCAAAGTAATTTTTCTTTTACAAATGTGGGTGCCTTTACATTTGGGGTATTGATGTCCAGAATTTAGAGTTCATCTTGGTGTATTTTTCCTTTGATGAGTAGTATGAAGTGTCCTTCCCCATTGTTTTTTGAAAACTTTTAGTTGAAAATCTATTTTATTGAATATTAGAATGGCTACTCCAAATTGTTTCTTGGGACTATTTTCATTGAATTTTTTCCAGCTTTTTACTCTGAGGTAGTGTCTGTCTTCCACTGAGGTGTCTCCTGTATGCAGCAAAATGCTTGGTCCTATTTTGGTATACAGTCTGTTAGTCTATGTCTTTTTATTGGGAAATTGAGTCTATTTATGTTAAGAGATATTAAAGGCCAATGATTGCTGCTTCCTGTTATTTTTCTTGTTAGAGGTATAATTGTATTTGTCTGGTTGTCTTCTTTTGGGTTTGTTGTGAGAATATTGCTTTTTCTTGAGTGTAGTTTCTATCTTTATGTTGGAGGTTTTTTTTTTTCTATTATCCTCTGTAGGACTGGTTTAGTAGAAAGATATTGCTTAAATTTGGTTTTGTCATAGAATATCTTGGTTTCTCCATCTATGGTAATTGAGAGTTTCGCTGTGTATAGTAGCCTGGGCTGGCATTTATGTTCTCTTAGGGTCTGTATGAGGTCTGCCCAAGATCATCTAGCTTTTAGAATCGCGGTTGAGAAGTCTGGTGTAATTCTGAGAAGTCTGCCTTTATACGTTACTTGACCTTTTTCTCTTGCTGCTTTTAAAATTATTTCCTTGTTCTGTGCATTTGGTGTTTCGATTATTATGTGAAAGGAGGAATTTCTTTCTGGTCCAACCTATTGGTGTTCTAGAGGCTTCTTGTATGTTTATGAACACCTCATTCTTTAGGTTAAGGATGTTTTTTTGTTTGTTTGTTTTTCTGTGATTTTGTTGAAGATGTTTACTGTTCCTTTGAATTGGGCATCTTAACTCTCTTCCCTAACTATTATTCTTAGATTTGGTCTTTTCATTTTGTTCTGAATTTTCTGGATGTTTTGAGTTAGGAGCTTCTTGCACTTTGTATTTTCTTTGACTGTTGTGAAAACACCTGAAATTCTCTCTTCTATTTCTTGTATTCTGTTGCCGATGCTTGAAACTATGACCCTAGGTTTTCCATCTCCAGGGTTGTCTTCTTTTGTGATTTCTTTATTGTTTCTATTTCCCTTTTTAGTTCCTGGATGGTTTTGTCCAATTCCTTCACCTGTTTGATTGTGTTTTCCTTTATTTCCATAAGGGATTTTTGTGCTTCCTCTTTATGGGCTTCTACCTATTTACCTGTGCTCTCCTGTGTCTCTTTAAGGGAGTTACTTATGTCCTTCTTAAAGTCCTCTATAATCATAAGGAGATGTGGTTTTAAATCAGAGTCCTGATTTCAGGTGTTAGGGTATCCAGGATTTGCTGTGGTGCAAGAACTGAGGCCTGATGTTGCCAAGTGGCATTGGTTTTGGTTGCTTATCTTCTTGAGCTTTTCTCTCTCCATGTGGTTCTTTGGTGTTTTCTGGCCTTACTCTTTCTGATTAGAGTCTGTTCTTCCTGTGAGCCTGGTTATGATGGGGTTCCTTGGGTAAGGCTGTCTCTGGATGTGAGAGGTGGTCTGGAGCACCTGATTTGTGAGTCTGACTGTGGAAGACCTCCTGGGAGTCAACCTAGTGTGGGTGGAGTGAGGGTGCTGGAGCACAGGATTAGCTTGCGGGCACACTTATGGACCAGAAGGAAGATGTGTGTCCAGCAGGGGAGGAGATCTTGCATCCTCTGTGTTCAGGAGTGTGGGGTGGTAAAGACAGGTATGGGATGGGGGAGGGGTACACACCTGCAAATCTGATAGTGTCAGAACTTCTGGGGATCAAGATATATCTGGGGGAGGGTGGGGACACGGGTAGGGCTTGAGCACATGATCTGCTCCTGGGCACAGCTGCGAACAGGAAGGAAGGTGTGTCTCTACCAAGGTCTTTACATCAATGTAGCTATTCACATGACTGAGTGGTCCAATTTTTAGGCCAAAACATGATTCATGAGACAGATAATGGTTAAAGAGTATTTTGTGTGCAGTGGTGGTGCCAGCCTTTACTCCCAGCACTAGAGAAGCAGAGGCAGGAAAATCTCTGCATTTAAGGCCAGTCTGGTCTATATGGGTTCCAGGACAACCAGGGCTACCATGAAAACATGTCTGAAAAATAAACAAAAACAAAAACAAAATAAAAAATATTTTCTGTGCACGGTAAAGGGCATGTCAGAGCTTAATACTCATTCCAGAGAGGGTGCCCCACTGTCAGGACTCTGTGTTTGAATGCTCTGTGAAAAATAAAACAAGATAAAATAAAAATCCATTACCTCTGACCGACAGACAGAAGTGCAAAGAAACTGAAAAGATGACTTCACCTTTCCTCTGGTGGGTTATTAGAAGAAAGCCTGTTGTCATGTGATACCTCCCAGGATCTGTCATTTGAAAATTTTCAGAATGCATCATGTGTTTCAGTAGGTTATGCTGTCTAGCAATGCTCCTGGGCCTCTGGTTGAGATGTTCACTTGGTATCAAGGAGAATCATGGGAAGAGAATGGGCCTCCTCCCCTCAGAAGATCCACATTTCAGTGAAAGCCCTTCAGACATGACTCATGATCCTGGAACTTAGTACACAGTTTCTGCATGGGGACCACTGCTGTGTCTGTCTACTACTGGGGACCTCCGCTTGCTTCATTGTCTTTTAGTGTTCATGCAACGTAGTGTTTTTCCGTGGTTACCTTCATCTGGTGCTCTAATATTTTACAGTTGCTTCTCCATCAGGCATTTCAGTTGGATTAGGTGAGGAAATGAGTCTCCCATCTTTCCCTACTACTTAGTGTACACTTCTCCCGAGTTCCCCAGAGTCAAACCATCAGCTTCAGATGAGTACTGAAACTAATTCTGGGCTGTGCTCTCTATGACTTCCTTAACTTTACCTTTCCACATTAGTGCTGTGACATTAGGAACATAACTGTCAGATTTGGAAAGTGCTCTCTGCTTCCACCAGTGTCTCTGTGGTTGCGGATCTGTCACCCTGAATTAGAACGGAAATGTAATGCCTCCCAGAAGGTATGCGTCCTGGGCTGACCCAAGGTAGTAGTCCAGAATAGCCTTAAACTCATACAGACAGGCATGCCTCTGCCTTTGCATGGGATTAAGTATGGACCAATAGAGTAATGTTTACTGTGCAGAATTGTCTCTCATTATATTATTTTATTTTATTTTATTTTCTTCTCTTCTTAGTCCTTATGATATTATTGGCCCAGTAATTGGAAACTGAAGCCCTCCAAAAGCCAATCCCAAACAAAGCACCATGATTTACAAAATACTCAGAAGAAAGTGTCTTTTGGATTAAGACTAGAGTAGGAGGATGTCCTCCTTTAAAACTAGTTTTCTTTTCAACAAATGGTGCTGGTTCAACTGGAGGTCAACATACAGAAGAATGCGAATTGACCCACTCTTATCTCCTTGTACTAAGATCAACTCCAAGTGCATCAAGGACCTCCACATAAAACCAGACACACTGAGACTCATAGAAAAGAAACTGGGGAAGACCCTGGAGGACATGGGCACAGGGGGAAATTTTCTGAACAGAACACCAATAGCTTATGCACTAAGATCAAGAATTGACAAATGGGACCTCATAAAATTACAAAGTCTCTGTAAGGCAAAAGACACTGTCAGAAGGACAAAACGGCAACCAACAAATTGGGAAAAGATCTTCACCAACCCACATCCGAGAGAGAGCTAATATCCAATATATACAAAGAACTCAAGAAGTTAGACCCCAAAGAACCAAATAACTCTATTTAAAAATGGGGTACAGAGTTAATAAAGAATTTTCACCAGAAGAAATCCGGATGACTGAGAAACACCTTAAGAGATGTTCAACATCATTAGTCATCAGGGAAATGCAAATCAAAACAACCCTGAGATTCCACCTCACACCAGTCAGAATGGCTAAGATTAAAAACTCAAGAGACAACAGGTGCTCGCGAGGATGTGGAGAAAAAGGAACACTCCTCCACTGTTGGTGGGATTGCAAGATGGTACAACCGCTCTGGAAATCAGTCTGGTGGTTCCTCAGAAAATTGGGCATGACACAGAAGATTCCCCTGCATGCAATAAAGACACATGCTCCACTATGTTCATAGCAGCCTTATTTATAATAGCCAGAAGCTAGAAGGAGCCCAAATATCCCTCAAAGGAGGAATGGATACAGAAAATGTGGTATATTTATACAATGGAATACTACTAAGCAATTAAAAATAATGAATTCATGCAATTTGTAGGTAAATGGTTGGATCTGGAAAATATCATCCTAAGTGAATTAACCCAATCACAAAAGAATACACATGAAATGCAATCACTGATAAGTGGATATTAATGAGCCCAGAAGCTCTGAATACCCAATTAGCAAATCAAAAGATTCCCAAGAAAAAAGGAGAGGACCCTGGTCCAGAAAAGGCTAGATCCAGTTTTGTAGGAGAATACCAGAACAGAGAAATGGGGGGGGGTGATTGGGGAATGGGGGGTGGGGGAAGAGGACTTATGGGACATATGATGAGGGAGGAACTGGGAAAGGGGAAAGCCTTTGGAATATAAACAAAGAATATAGAAAATTTAAAAAAGAAAGAAAGAGAGAGAGAGAAAGAGAGAGAAAGAGAGAGAGAGAGAGAGAGAGAGAGAGAGAGAGAGAGAAAGAAAGAAAGAAAGAAAGAAAGAAAGAAAGAAAAAGGAACACAGGTTTTCCCAAAATCAACTGTCTTCTGCTTCTTCAGTATCAATAAAGTTTTCATTATAGACAAAAGCAAAAAATAAAAATAAAAACAAAAAAAACAAAAAAGCTAGTTTTCTGTGCAACATAACTCATCTCATAGTCAAACATTAACCTTCTACAGTCTGGAGCAGGGGTTCTCAAACTGTAGGCCCTGACTCCTTTAGGGTGCTTTGCATATCAGATATTAAATACTATCTCCTAACAGTAGAAAGTTACAGTTATGACGTAGCAATAATTTTATGGTTGGGGGCTCACCACATGAGGATCTATTTTTAAAGATGACATCATTAGGATTGTTGAGAACCACTGTTCTAGAGCAGAGTGTGCTGGGTAGTGTATTCGTAGCAAAGTATTAGCAAATTCTTTGCTTTCTGCCACTTTGAGCCCTGAAGTAAGATCTCAGTGTATTGCAGACAAGGAAGAGGCTGGAAATCAGCTAGCCTGGGTCCTCTGCAGAGTTGCCTCTTTGGGCTTGTTTTGATCTGTCTGTGGGACAAAGCCCTCTCCCTTCACGAAAATACAGTTTGCTGCTTTTATCTGCTTACCTTTGACTTCCTCTGTAGCACTGTCTTCAGAGGATAAGGGAAATTCCTGACTCTCAGGAAATGAGGAAACTTACTGGGTCTAAGATAGAGTAACTCAAAAGATTCAGATGAACCTCCCCAGCTATGGACTGAGAATACTCTAGACAATCTAGCTTTAGACTAGATTCTTAATCTCTCCAAAGGCTGTAAACTGTGTGGTTTCAGCTGTCTGCAGAGGATGTGCAGAACAGAGGAGGGAATCAGAAGTGTGGTCTCAGGTACTGGTTTGAAACGTGGCAGGCTCATGTATTTGAATCCTAAACCATCAGGGAGTGACACTACTTAGAAGATAAGAATGTGTGTTCTTGTTGGAGTAGGTGTGGCCTAGTTGGAGGACCTCTTTTCCAGCAGTATGTCTGCTGCATGCTGCTATCCCTGGTTTAGTTTCCTGTACTCCCAACCCTCTGAAACGCCTTTCAGACAATCAATGCCAACTTCTGGCCTCTGCAAGAATCAGGTACACAGGCCAGGTACACACATGAACAGAATCAAAACACTCATACACATTGAAAGTAAAAGTTAGTCAGTCTTTTAACGATGCATTACCACAGTGATTACAAATCATAGTTGGTTTCACTTTGATGTTTTCACATATGTGTGCATAAGATAATTTGATCACATAAACCCTTAAATCACTTCTCAATCCTGCTGCCCACAGCCTCTGCCTCTTTCCTCTTCCCAGTGACTCACCCACTGCTTTCATGGTTGCTTTTGAAATTTCTGTGACCCAATGGCTTCATTTGGAGTTATTTACAAGCATGGGGGAAGAGTTATTTGCAAAAACATGGGCTCTTTGCTAGTGATAACAGCAGTGACACAATGTCTCTCCAGGTCCTGGGCTATCAATAAATTATTAAGTTAGATTCTCAGAGATTTAAGAGCCTCATAATGCCCTTTGGATCCATGAAGAGATGATTGACAGGCCTGATCTTGTGCAGGGATCATGCAAGATCTCAGGGCTACTCAGAGTTCGACAGAGCCACAGCGAGGTCAAGGTTGGAAAAGAGCATTTCACAACATTCACCCTTCCTGATCTTATGTCCTTCCTTCTCCAGCTTGTGAGGTGTGTCCTGACTCTTGCATGGGGTGATACAGGTATTTGGTATGTGCTTTTATCCCACATGTCTTGGAATCATCCTTCTCAGACAGCATTTTGGTGTCCTGGTAGGTCAGCTCTCCTCTTGTCTCCTTTGGCCCCTCATTCCTCTCTGTGGTTGTGGCAGTAGATGGGGAAGTACATGAGCAGCTGAAGTTTTCTGTCTGGGGAGGGTTTTTGTTGTTGTTGTTGTTGTTGTTTTGGTTTTGGTTTTTGGTTTTTGGTTTTTGGTTTTTTTCGGGACAAGTTTCTCTGTGTAGCTCTGGCTGTCCTGGAACTCACTTTGTAGACCAGGCTGGCCTTGAACTCAGAAATCCACCTGCCTCTGCCCTCCCAAGTGCTGGGATTACAGGTGTGCGCCACCACCGCCCGGCTGGGGAGTTTTTTCAGTGAGATTCAAAAGACCCCCAGACTTCAAGTCTGAAAGTAATTAGCTCCTTATTACAGTGGAGAAGTATCAAAGTCACTGAAGTATTATTTATGGCTGAGATGGGTTTTGCTTTGTTCGTATTACAATGGTGGACTGGTTTTTCTCTCATGAAATAAAAATATATTTAACTTAATTTTATTAATTAAAGAAGCATACAGTTAGAGACTTTAATTTAGAAAAGATAATTTTCATTTCAAAAAAGACTAGGTTTTTATAGAGACTGAACTTTTCAAGTGTATGAATTGGTAAAGACTATCAAAGTTTTTTTAAAAATATCATTTGTGTTTTGTTTTGTGATATTATATGAATGTGCCATGTTTGGGATTGATAAAGATCCTGATTTAAAAATGTTTTGGCAAAATAAGTAAATAAATGTGGTGTGCTTGTGTGTCAAAGTGACAAGGGTTCAGTTGTGTTGGCAGTTTTTTGTCAAGGTGACAGAAGCTAGAGTTTCATCCCTATTTTGTGTGTGTGGGGGGGGAGGGCATGGTGCTTCATCATAGCATCAGGAACTCTACCTGAAAAGGGACTCAGTGGAAGACAGAGAAAAAAACCCTCAGGTGTGAGAGACCTGCCCTGTGACCCCAGCAGATCCTACCACTAAACTCTGCTCAAACTCTGGCTCCTTTGCCACCAGCCTCCCTCTGCTTGACACTTCTTTCCAGTCTCCCTCCCTCTGACCTCCCTTTGCTTTCCTCCCTCCCCTCAGCCTCAGCCTGCAGGGCCCTCTCACACACTCCTTCCCCTGCCTAGGTGTGGGCTTTCCCCCACCCTTGCTGCAGAACATGGTACAGGAACTTAAGGAACAATCAGAAGCTGTCCTCTCCTCCCCCCATCAAACACTTCCTGCCAGTATTAAAGGAGCTTTCTTCTTTAACCCAAGTCACCATAAGAGGCTTTCACTTTCTGACTTCACTGGGCCTCTCTTCAAGGCCTCTCTGCATGAGCTCTGTGACCCATCTTCCACTTCGTCCCTACCAAGGGTGTGATCTGATAAAAAAAAAAAAAAAAACTTATCTTAGTGGATGGTTTTCACATTTCCTTTTACAGAGCTGAGAGTTGCGAAGGACAGCCTTCCATCAAATGGATAAGAGGTCCTTTTATTCTTGAGGCAAATATGAAAGACCCTGGCCAGACTACTAGAGTGACTACAGATTTAGCTTAACCATTTATGTATGTATGTATGTATGTATGTATGTATGTATTATGTATGTATTATGTATGTGTGTATGTGTATGTGTGTATATAATTTACTCACTTTGCATCCCTATCATGCCCCCATCTGTCCATTCTCACCTTCCAGACCCACCCTTGTAAACCTCTTCCCTCATTTACCCCGCCCTGGGAAGGCACCCTCTGCATACCACCCCACAGAAACATGCAGTTGCAGTAGGCCTAAGTACATCTCACACTGAGGCCTAACCAAATAGTTTGGGGAAGGGCAAAAGGGTCAGAAAAAGCTACTGTTCCAATCATCAGGGGATTCACATAAAGACCAAGCTGCACATCTGCTACATTATATGTAAGGGGTCGAGGTCCAGCTCCTGAGTGCTCTTTGGTTGGTGCTTCAGTCTCTGTGAGCCCCCATGGGCCCCATGGACTCTGTAGGTTTTCTTGTGGTGTTCTTGACCCCTCCATATTGCTCAATGCTACCCCCACTTCTTCCATCAGACTCGCTGAGCTCCAGATGATGTTTGACTCCGGGTCTCTGCATCTGTTTCCATCAGTTGCTGGATGTAGCTTCCTTAGCTCACCCATATTTCTACATGGTAGCACTTTCATGAACTTTTTATAGTAAAGAAACAAGGAAAGGCATAAAACAAAATTTTTTCAAATACATCAGTAAATATACCAGGCAAATGGGTTATATAGCAAGGCTGGGAAATCTTGACTCTGGGCCTCAGGTGCTAACTGATAAAATTCTTAGCTTTTGGGATATGGCAAACTACAGGGTCTGTTCATAAAGTCTAAGGACATGTCTAATAGTCATAGGAACGTTAGGTCACACATTCTGAGTTAGGGAATGTCTTAGTTAGGGTTTTACTGCTGTGAACAGATACCATGACCAATGCAAGTTTTATAAAAGACAACATTTAATTGGGGTTGGCTTACAGGCTCAGAGGTTCAGTCCATTGTCATCAAGGCAGAAACATGGCAGCATCCAGGCAGGCATGGTACAGGAGGAGCTGAGAGTTCTACCTCTTCATCTGAAGGCTGCTAGTGGAAGACTGACTTCCAGGCAGTCAGGGGGAGGGTCTTACGCCCACACCCACAGAGACACACCTACTCCAACAAGGCCACACCTCCTAATAGGTTCACTTCCTGGGCCAATCATATACAAACCATCACAGGGAATAAACATCCCCTAAAGAGACTAAAGATGGCTCAAGAACAGATGTCTCAAAACCTGTGTCATTCCAGCCTCCCACATCTCTGATCATCTACTCAATTACATGTTGTAGGTACACATCTTTCTACAAACTCCTGTTAAACATATACAACAGTTCTACTTTTGTTTTGCAGCCTGGCCCAGGGTTGCCTGTGTCTTTGATTTGAAGAATCTGTTCTACACCTTCAGATAGATGCTACGTGGTATCTTTACATGACAATATCCCTCCTTCAAACGGTTAGCATAAACTGGCAAATAAGTTAACAAGAGAATATACAAATTTAGTTCAATTTTTTTAAGTTCATGAATACAAGCAAATCTTACACACTGGATTATTTTAAATTTGTGAAGAAGAAAGGATTATTACCATCATACAAGCAATGCCACCTGGTTATTGGAGATAGGTAGGAAAAAGCATATTAACCAATAGAAATGTAACACTTGAAAATATTGTTGTAAATCAAAATACATGCTGTGTTCAGGGTTTTATACCGACCAGGAAAACAAGAAGCCTAATTGACATCAGGAATTTAACAAGGAAGGAAGAGGACACTGAGGAGGTGCTAGTGGGTATATGTGGGCAAAGAGATGCTTTTCTGACAGAGAGAATAAGCTTACTAGAAGAAGGATTTGTACAAAAAGTTAATTTCACCCAACATGATTGCTAGAGATTGTAAAAAAGCAAAAGTTTTGGTATGTCACAAAGTTTATAACACTCAATATAAATTGGTATAGGTTTGTTTATTTTTATTTTTTAAAGGATTTATTTGTTATTATATCTAAGTACACTGTAACTATCTTCAGACCTACCAGAAGAGGGCTTCAGATCTCTTTACAGATGGTTGTGAGCCACCATGTGGTTGCTGGGATTTGAACTCAGGACCTTTGGAAGAGCAGTCAGTGCTCTTACCCGCTGAGCCATCTCTCCAGCCCTAGGTTTGTTTGTTTGTTTGTTTGTTTGTTTTAAAAAAAAAGGTTTTTAATTACATGTATGGTTTGTTGAGATAATTGCTTGTAATTTCTTCTGAGTCTAGACTTTAACTTCATAAGAATGGAGTCTTAGTGCTACGATTGATTTAAAATGTGGTTTTAAAATACTTGTTCATCAGAAGTGTCTAATTTTTTGATATTATGACACAAAGTGTCACAATTCACTGCTTCCAACCTATTTTGATGAGGGTATAGATGACATGTTTTTACTTTGGGGATTAAGTTGATTATCAGCCTCTGCATCATGGGTGGTCTTGAGCTGACTGTGTCTGTGTGTAATGAGGTGTCATGCCCGCCAATGTATGCATGGCCCTCAGAGGGAGCCAACTGCTGACTGTAAAATGGAGTCACTCAGGGCAAGCCCTGTTTTGCCCAGTGATGACTAATTTAAAATCATGCCCAGTTTGATCTCCACAGCGCTCTAATGTAAGACTGAGAAAGTAAGAGGAACAGAGCAAGAGGAAGCCCCTGATGTCAACAGCCTAGTGCACTCTGATGCCCTGGTGCGTGAGGCTCTGTCAGCCATCCGTCTCCTCGGGTCCCACCAGTCTGGTCCAAAGTCAACAGCACAGATTTCCAGGATGCCATCAGAAACATGATTACATCCTTTGCTGAAGGCACTACAGGCAGTGCTCAAGAATCTCCCAACACAGCTGGTGATGAGGACTGCAGAGGAGCAGCAGGGAGCACCTATGAAAAAGGGGGTGTGGATTACAGTGTGCTCCCAGGCATCAGTTGCAGCACCCCACTCTACTTCCTTTCTCAGACACTCCCCCACATCACACACCATGGAACTCAGCTGCCCATTACTTTTCTATTTCATTTTTCCTTCTAGATCTTTCTGCCACTCTAAGCTCTGTACATAGTTCTGGAGTTGAAACTGGAGTTGAGATTGTGAATAAAAATTTTTTTTAAATCAGGAAACATGAAATAAATCAGCAGTTATGAAAGACTAGAAAAATGCACCTGTGTTTCTGTCTTTGCTGGCCTTTTAGCTTTGATTTCCTATGTTTTGGGGAGAAAGGGCTTCACTTTTCCACACAAGCTGTCCTTTAGCTTAGTATATCATCCACAACAGCTTTAAACTATTATGGCAGTCCTCCTGCCTCAGCTTTTCGAGTACTGAAATTCTAGGTTTGACCAAATATACAGGTAGAGTTAAAATGTACATAATACTTTTTCAAAAGTACTTGCATTGACAGTGCCCAGAGCTGATCCTGTGCCACAGCTCTCCATGCCGAAATACCACCTGGAGAGAGCTGGCCTCCCAGGATGCTGACATGCCTGTGAACACAGGTAAGACCACCACTTCTGCACAGAGGGACTTGCCAGGAGCCCTCAGGACACAGGAAATACCTTCAATAAAATAATAGAAGAAAACTTCTCTAACCTAAAAATAGAGATGCCCATAAACATACAAGAAGCCTACAGAACTCCAAACAGACTGGACCAGAACAGAAAGTCCTCTCAGCACATAACAATCAAAACACCAAATGCACTAAATAAAGAAAGAATATTAAAAGCAGTAAGGGGAAAAGGGCAAGTAACTCATAAAGGCAGACCTATCAGAATTATAACAGACTTCTCACCAGAGACCATGAAAGCTAGAAGATTCTGGGCAGACCTCATACAGAAACTAAGAGAACACAAATGCCAGCCAAGACTACTATACCCAGCAAATCACCATAGATGGAAAAACCAAGATATTCCATGATAGAAACAAATTTACACAATATCTGTCCACAAATCCAGCCCTACAAAGGATAATAGATGGGAAATACCAATACAAGAAGGGAAACTACACCCTAGAAAAAGCAAGAAAGAAATCTTCTTCCAATAAACCCTAAAGAAGATATCCACACAAACATAAAAATAACAAAAAAATAACAGGAAGCAACAATCACTATTTCTTAACATCTCTTAACATCAATGGACTCAATTCCCCAATAAGAAAACATAGACTAACAAATATTTTTCATGTAACTCTTCAATTTTATCAGAAAATGTTTGTTCCTCTTTCAATTAATTTAGTAATGATTTTTATGTAAAATTTTATCTGCATTATTTTTTTGTTGTTGTTGTTGTTTTGTTTTTGTTTTTTGTTTTTCGAGACAGGGTTTTTCTGTGTAGCTCTGGCTGTCCTGGAACTCAGTCTATAGACCAGGCTGGCCTCAAACTCAGAAATCCACCTGCCTCTGCCTCCCAAGTGCCGGGATTAAATGCATGTGCCACCACCACCCGGCTGATAATCTTCAATTTTAACATGTTTTTCTATGTATTTCTTCTTTTTTATCAGGAGTGTTTTCCATTTAAACTCTGATTTTATCACAAAATGTTTTTAATTCTACCTTCAATTAATTTAGAAATGTTTTTATATCTACCATTTTATCTGTATAATTTTCCATGAAATAGTCAATTTTAACATTTTTTCTTGAATTTTATCAGAAATATTTTCCATGTAAATCTTCAATTTTACCTGAAAATATTTATAATTCCACTTTCAATCAACTTAGAATTATTTTTATGCCTACCTGTATAATTTTTCATGATAATCTTCAATTTTAACATGTTTTTCTATATATTTCTTCAATTTTATCAGAAATATTTTCCATGTAAATCTTCAATTTTATCAGAAAATGTTTATAATTCCACTTTCTTTTTTTTTTATAATTCCACTTTCAATCAACTTAGGAACACTTTTATGCCTACCATTATTATATCTATATAAAATTTTCCATGATAATCTTCCATTTTAACATGTTTTTCTACATTTTTCTACAATTTTATCAGAAATACTTTTTACGTAAATCTTCAATTATATCATAAAATGTTTCTATTTCATTTTTTAATTAATTAATTTAGCAATATTTTATGTCTACCACTCTACTCTTTAATTTTCCATGAAAATTGTCCTTTTTAATGTGTTTTTCTATATCTTCTAGTTTATCAGAAATATTTTCCACGTAAATCTTCAAATCTTGTTACTTTTCTCTCTTAAAGTCAGGGATTACTGAAACAGCTAGATTTGTTTCCTCAGCTACTAATAAATGGGTCAGACCCACAGCTGACAGGGCCCCGGGTTAGCTGCAAGGAAACTTGACACAGTGAAGAGGAGGTGCTGCAGGAGCCCACGGTGCCTGATCTTCAGACGCCCTTTCTCCACTTTGTGAAATGTCTTTTTTTGAGAGTCAGCAGTTGATGGCAGCTCCATACAGAGTGGGGCTGAGCAGATGGGTGCCGTCTACACGCCCAGTCCTCAGGTTATCCATATTAGCTCAGCAGTGGGCGACAGCCTCCTTCACAAGCAGAAGGGCTAGATCTCTGTTTGGCAAAGCTGAACTAGACAGTCTAGAGGCTTGGGTCCTGGCTTGCATTCCCCCCGGCTAGCAAAGGTACAGATCAGCATGGGTGGGATCTTCAGAATGGGGTAAAGCATCACCTCAAGGCCTGTGGGCCTGGAGACTGCCTTCTGTTCTTGCTGGCTACCTTGTATTGATGAGGAGGTCTGAGGGACACTGGAAGTGAGATGGGTGATAATAATTCCTATTCTCAGGGAGCTTCTAGCAAGAATCCAAAGAACCTAGAGGTATTAACCAGGTGAAGGACGCTAGGGACAGTTTCTGCAAGAAGATGTAGCAGCGTGTAGAAGATTCCAGAAGAGAGACCACTTTGGACAACAGTTAGACTAAGCTTGGCCTTGCTGGGTACCCTCAGGAATCCCAGAAGTGGGTGCTTAGAAGGATCCCTGTAGCCTCCATGTTGATAATCCAGCAGCAATAATCTTTGCGGATTTACTTACTCTGTGTTAGATGCCCTGAAGTATTAACAAAATTTAATGTCCACAGAAACCGTGAAGCTGAATGATGGTTAATCTTGGCTGTGCCTGTAAAGTACAACTCCTTGAGTGTCTGCAAGTATTCCAAGAATGAGACCCTGACCCTATCAGTGAATCCTTTCACAGGTTCATCACTCCATGGCCTCCTTGGGAGATGGTATGGTGGGAGGCAGGGCCTAGCTCGTGGAAGGCAGTTTGTGGGATATTCTTGGAGGCTGTGTCCTAAAGCTCCTTTCTCTGCTCTTGCCCACCTCTGTCCCACTACCCCATTCCCACCCCTGTGAGGGACTCAATCAGCACTTTCAAAACAGCAAAATGAAGAATTCTTTTCTTTGGTTGTCCTATTGCCTTTGTGGTTCACAGTCCTGCAAAAGTAATAAAGGTCCTGTGTGTTGGTTGGTTTTACTATCAAAAAATCGGTCACAAAACAGACCTCAACAGATATAAGAAGACAAATAATCCCATGCCTCCTATCAGGTCACTATGGAGTAAGAGTGGTCTTCAATAGCAACAAAAACTACAGAAATCCCACACACACATGGAAGCTGAACAATGCTCTACTCAATGATAACTTGGTCAAGGAAGAAATAAAGAAAGAAATTAAAAATGTTTTAGGATTTACTGAAAATGAAGGCACAACATACTCAAATTTATGGGACACAATGAAAGCAATTCTAAGAGGAAAACTCCTAGCTCTGAGTGCCTCCAAAAAGAAACTGGAGAAAGCTTACACTAGCAGCTTGACAGCACACCAGAAAACTCTAGAACAGAAAGAAGCAAAGGCACCCAAGAGGAAGACAGCAGGCAATAATCAAACTCAGGGCTGAAATCAACCAAGGAGAAACAAAAAGAACTATACCAAGAATCAACCAAACCAGGAGCTGGATCTTAATCAACAACATAAGTAAACCTGTAGCCAGATTAACCAAAGGAAACAGACACAGTGTCCAAATTAACAAAAGCAGAAATGAAAAGGGAAATATAACAACAGAAACTGTGGAAATTTAAAAAATCATTAGCTCCTACTACAAAAGCCTATACTCAACAAAACTGAAAAATCTGGATGAAATGGACAATTTTCTAGACATATACCAAATACCAAAGTTAACTCAGGAGCAGATAAACCATCTAAACAGTCCCATAACACCTATAGAAATAGAAGCATTCATTAAAATTCTCCCAACTATAAAATGCCCAGGACCAGATAGGTTTAGTGCAGAATTCTATCAGACCTTCAAAGAAGACCTAATACCAACACTTTGTGTGTGTGTGTGTGTGTGTGTGTGTGTGTGTGTATGTATGTATGTCAATATTTGATATGCTTTATTGAAAGGTGACAAGTAGAACAGGTAAATACAGTGGGGAGCATGCACAGAATGTCTATACAGGTGAGGTGCAGAAACCCCTACTGGGAAATCCACTTCCTTAGCAACTGACCACCAGCTCAACTGATATCGCTCAACAGGGAGTTTACTTTGCAAGACTCAGCAGCTAGATTCCAGATTACACAAAGTGACTAACTGTGCCAAATTCTTAAAATTTCTTCAGGTGTGATTTTTGTCACGAAACAGTTTTTAAAGTAGGTCTCTCTAGGAAGGACAATCCACACCTTTTCAGACAGCCAATGGAACATCTAAATTTCAATCTGTACAACCTAGACAGTAGACATGGTCCTCTACTGTACAAATTCATTACACTACATACACAAATATACAACAACCAAAACAACCTTCATAATAAGATAGTCTAGGTCCCAGCTACCTGTCACCATTGTGTCACTAATAGTTTTGTGCCTTCTGATGTTTCAGAAAAGAGGGACAGCTCTATCGTGTTTTATAAGCTTTGGTGATAGTTGTCGGTTTTGTATAAAGACTGCATTCCCCCGCCCCGCTCCTCCCCACTCCGTTGCAGTCTTGTTTCTGGCCTCTCAAGTTCTTTGAAGGGAAGGAGAGCAGCCCACCTTCTGAGCCCCATGCGGGCGAGCCCCAGAGCTCTTGGAAGCAGGGTGGGCGTCTGAGGAGGGTTGAAAAGGCACAAGCTCCTCAGAGCCAATTAAACCATTCCTTAGACGCCTGCCACGTTGCATAGGGTACATCCATGCTCACTCTCTGATTAACCTTTAATTCAATCAACTAGTACATTTCTTCAAGCCAAACGTATATGAGTGCTTAATACTGGGGAGGAGAAAGCGAGAACAGCGTGTGAGTCTCACGCCTCTTTCGTAGACAGCAATGAAATGGGTGACTGTGGAGGAGGCTTCTCGCTAGCACATCTCTTGGGTCTGTCCAGTTCAGACAGCAGCAGCCAGTTCTTCTGTTGGGGCAAAGCAGGCTATGCGGTTGATCCTGAGCGCTGGGATGCTGGCTGTGCAGGAGGCTGTGTGGTCCCCTGTGACTGTGTGACCGGAGGGAAGCCAGCCTGCAGCTGGGCCTGAAAGTGGGCGAGCTGCTCCGGGCTGGCCAGGGTCTTCAACAGATTGTTCTCCTGCTCCAGCTGGGAGGTTTTCTCTATTAGTTCTTTGATCTGCTCCTTCAGAACCCCCACTCCCTTCCTCTCTACCTGCAAACATCAAATGGCTTTTCACCAGATCCATAGCTTGCTCTATTTTGTTGTCCATAGCTACCACACTTGCACCAGAGTCATTGTCAAGTCTCACTGAAGCGGTTTGTTTTTTTTTTTTCAGTTCCCAGCAAAGACTACAAGAAAGAAATTGAAAAATGTCTCAGTTGGTAAACTCCTAGATCTATCACCACTGGTGTACACCATTGGGATTTCATACAATTACAGCCAAATTTAAAAAAACAAAACAAAAAAACAAAAAACAGCAGCCTGGATGAAGCTAGATAAAGCCTCCTGGCTGTCTGCAGCTCAGGTGTGAGAACAGCAGGGCTGGCTCCAGTGACCCAGCAGCCAAAGCAGCTCAGACTTTTCCAGCTGCCGGCTCCACTCCTCTATACCAATACTTTTTAAACTATTCCCCAAAATAGAAACAGAAGGAACAGTATCCAATTCATTCTATGAAACCAGTTACACTGATACCAAAAGCTCATAAAGACCCAATGAAGAAAGAAACTTCAGACCAATTTCCTATATGAATACTGATGCAAAAATACTCAGTAAAATTCTCACAAACTGAATCCAAGAATACATCAAAATGATCATACACCACAATCAAGCAGGGATGCAAGGATGGTTCAATATATGAAAATCAATCAATGTAATCCGCTATATAAACAAACCCAAAGGAAAAAAACACATGATCATTTCCTTAAATCCTGAAAAAACATTTGATAAAATTTAATATGACTTCATGTTAAAAGTCTTGGAAAAGCTTCGCTGGAGTGGTGTCGCAGCGCTTTCCTCGGATAAACATCTACTGTGAAGAAAAACATCAGGTGCTAAGGTTTAGTTTTAACCTGTAGTGGCTGCTTGGAAAATGAAGATGCAGACTCCAGACTGGTGGTTTATGTGTTCTTCATGCAAGGACAGCGTACTAAAAGAGAGAAGGAACTGCGCTGACCAGTGACCAAAAGCTGCACACATTGGAACAGATTTGCAGAAGACAAGGGATTTCTAAGCATTCCATATTGGAAGAAGAGATTTTTATACATAAAAAAAATACCTTTGTTTAGTAAATCACACAAAAATCCAGCAGAAATTGTCAAAATTCTGAAAGATAACCTGGCCATTTTGGAAAAACAAGACAAAAAGACAGACAAGGCTTCAGAAGAAGTGTCAAAATCTCTGCAAGCAATGAAGGAGATTCTGTGTGGAACAAACGACAAGGACTCTCCCACGGAAGCAGTGGCTCAGCTGGTACAGGAGCTCTACAGCAGTGGCTTGCTGGTGACACTCATAGCTGACCTGCAGCTCATAGACTTTGAGGGAAAAAAAGATGTGACCCAGATATTCAACAACATCCTGAGAAGACAGATTGGTACACGGTGTCCTACTGTGGAGTACATCAGTTCTCATCCTCACATCCTGATTATGCTTCTCAAAGGCTATGAAGCCCCACAGATTGCCTTACACTGTGGGATTATGCTAAGCGAGTGTATTCGACATGAGCCACTTGCCAAAATCATCCTCTTTTCTAATCAGTTCAGAGATTTCTTCAAGTATGTGGAGCTGTCCACATTTGATATTGCTTCAGATGCCTTCACTACTTTTTTTTTTCAAAAGATTTATTTATTATTATATGTAAGTACACTGTAGCTGTCTTTGGACACACCAGAAGAGGGTGTCAGATCTCATTACAGATGGTTGTGAACCACCACGTGGTTGCTGGGATTTGAACTCAGGACCTTTGGGAAAGCAGTCAGTGTTCTTAACCGCTGAGCCATCTCACCAGCCCGCCTTCACTACTTTTAAGGATTTGTTAACCAGACATAAAGTGTTGGTAGCAGAGTTCTTAGAACAAAATTATGACACTATTTTTGAAGACTATGAGAAACTGCTGCAATCTGAGAACTACGTGACAAAGAGACAATCTTTAAAGTTGCTAGGTGAGCTGATCCTGGACCGCCACAATTTCACCATTATGACCAAGTACATAAGCAAGCCAGAGAACCTGAAACTGATGATGAACCTGCTTCGAGACAAAAGTCCCAACATCCAATTTGAAGCCTTCCATGTCTTCAAGGTGCTCATGGCCAGCCCCCACAAAACACAGCCTATTGTGGAGATTCTGTTAAAAAAATCAGCCCAAACTCATTGAGTTTCTCAGCAGCTTCCAGAAAGAAAGGACAGACAATGAGCAGTTCGCTGACGAGAAGAACTACCTGATTAAACAGATCCGAGACTTGAAGAAAGCAGCCGCATGAAGGTGGTCCTGCCCTGGTGGCCGCCTGTCTCCCTTGCCCAGTGTGTACAGGGTTGGTTCAAAGTCTCTGTTCTTGGGCAGGCTTTGGAGGTCCTGTCTTTCTCAATTGATTGTTCAAAGTAGATGAAATATAAACATCTGAGTGGAAAAAATCAACCTAGAATAATATATTCATTTAAAAAAAAGTCTTGGAAAGATCAGGAATTCAAGGCCCATACATATACACAGTAAAAGCAATATACAGCAAACCAGTAGCCAACATCAAACTAAATGGAGAGAAACTTGAAGCAATCCGACTAAAATCAGGGACTAGACAAGGCTGCCCTCTCTCCGTATCTTTTCAATATAGTACTTGAAGTTCTAGCTAGAGCAATTAGACAACAAAAGAAAGTCAAAGGGATACAAATTGAAAAGGAAGAAGTCAAAATATCATTATTTGTAAATGATATGACAGTATACTTAAGTGACCCCAAAGACTCCACCACAGAACTCATAAAGCTGACAAATAACTTCACCAAAGTAGCTGGATATAAAATTAACTCAAACAAATCAGTAGCCTTCCTATACTCAAAAGCTAAACAAGCTGAGGAATAAATTAGAGAAATGACACCCTTCATTATAGTTATGAACGATATAAAATATCTTGGTGTGACTCTAACCAAACAAGTGAAAGATCTGTATGACAGGAACTTCAAGTCTGAGGAAAGAAATCAAAGACCTCAGAAGATGGGAAAATCTCCCATACTCATGGATTGGCAGGACTAATATAGTAAAAAATGGCATTCTTGATGAAAGCAATCTACAGATTCAATGCAATTCCCATCAAAATTCCAACTCAAGTCTTCACAGAGTTAGAATAAACAATTTCCAAATTGATCTGGAATAACAAAAAACTTAGGATAGCGAAAACTGCTCTCAACAATAAAAGAACTTTGGGAGAATCACCATCCCTGACCTCAAACTGTACTACCCAGCAATAGTGATTAAAAATTTGGTACAGTAACAGGCAGGTAGATCAATGGAATAGAATTGAAGACCCAGAAATGAACCCACACACCTATGGTCAGTTGATCTTTGACAAAAGTGTGAACAGAATATTCCTGAACAGAATACCAATGCCTTATGCTCTAAGATCAAGAATCGACAAATGGGACCTCACAGAATTGCAAAGCTTCTGTAAGGCAAAAGACACTGTCAATAGGACAAAATGGCAACCAACAGATTGCCAAAAGATCTTTACCAATCCTACATCTGATAGAGGGCTAATATCCAATATATACAAAGAACTGAAGAAGTTAGACTCCAGAGAACCAAATAACCATGTTAAAAAATGGGGTACAGAGCTAAACAGAATTCTCAACTGAGAAAAATCAAATGACAGAAAAGCAACTAAAGAAATGTTCAACATCCTTAATCATCAGGAAAACGCAAATCAAAACAACCCTGAGATTCTACCTCACAACACTTAGAATGGCTAAGATCAAAAACTCAAGTGACAGCAGATGCTGGCAAGGATGTGGAGAAAGAGAAATATTCCTCCATTGCTGGTGTAATTGCAAGCTGATACAACCCCTCTGGAAATCGGTCTGGCGGTTCCTCAGAAAATTGGACATAGTATTACCTGAGGACCCAGCTATACCACTCCTGGGCATATACCCAGAAGATGCTCCAACATGTAATAAGGACCCATGCTCCATTATTCTTATAGCAGCCTTATTTATAATAGCCAGAAGCTGGAAAGAACCCAGATGTCCCTCAACAGAAGAATGGATACAGAAAATGTGGTGCTTTTACACAATGTAATACTACTACTCAGCTATTAAAGTCAATAACTTTATGAAATTCTCAAGCAAATGGATGGAACTTGAAAATATTATCCTGAGGGAGGTAACACAGACCCAAAAGAACACACATGGTATGTATTCACTGATAAGTGGATATTAGCCCAAAAGTTCAGAATACTCAAGATACAATTCATAGACAATATGAAACTCAAGAAGAAGGAAGACCAAAGTGTGGGTGCTTCAGTGCTTCTTAGAAGGGGGAACAAAATACTCACAGGAGGAAATATGGAGACAAAGTGTGGAGCAGAGAGTGAAGGAAAGGCCATCCAGAGACTGCCCCCCACCCACCCAGGGAATCCATCCCATATACAGTCACCAAACCCAGGTACTATTTTGAATGCTGGGAAGTGCTTGCTGATGGAAGCCTGATATGGCTGTCTCCTGAGAATCCCTGTCAGGGCCTGACAAACAGAGGCAGATGCTTGAAACTAACCACTGGACTGAGAGTGGGGTCCCTGATCGAGGAGTTGGAGAAGAGACTGAAGAAGCTGAGGGTTTTTGCAGACCCATGGGGGAGCAACAGTGTCAACAGGCCAGACCCCCTGGAGCTCCCAGGGACTGGACCACCAACCAAAGAATATACATGGAGGGACCCATGGCTCCGGCCACATATGTGCCAGAGAATGGCCTTGTTGGACAACAGTAGGAGGAGAGGCCCTTGGGCCTGACGGTGTTTGATGCCCCAGTGTAGGGTAATACTAGGGAGGGAAGGCAAGAGTGGGGGGCGGTGAGAACCCTCATAGAGGCAGGGGGAGGGGGAATAGGATAGGGGGTGGTTCTAAAGGGGAGACCTGGAAAG
The DNA here is from genome assembly GCA_964023405.1 of Apodemus agrarius. NCBI lineage: Eukaryota > Metazoa > Chordata > Mammalia > Rodentia > Muridae > Apodemus > Apodemus agrarius. The sequence goes on along the minus strand of OZ030027.1, from coordinate 27,075,644 downwards.
GGGAAAACTCTGAAATGTAAATAAAGAAAATATCCAATAAAAAATAGTTCTTCGAGCCGGGCGTGGTGGTGCACACCTGTAATCCCAGCACTTGGGAGGCAGAGGCAGGCGGATTTCTGAGTTCGAAGCCAGCCTGGTCTACAGAGTGAGTTCCAGGACATCCAGGACCACACTGAGAAACCCTGTCTCCAAAAAAACAAAAAAAAATAGTTCTTCAAAAAAATTATATTGACTTAAATATTCAATATGTCATATGATATTAAATGTAATCTTTTACCAGTCTATACCTATAGAGAAACATTTTTTTAAGATTTATTTATTTCATGTGAGTACACTGCTGCCGTCTTCAGACACACCAGAAGAGGGTCCCCATTACAGATGGTTGTGAGCCACCATGTAGTTCCTGGTAATTGAACTCAGGACCTCTGGAAGAGCAGTCAGTGCTCTTAACCGCTGAGCCATCTCTCCAGACCCTAGAGAAGCATTTTGATCATATATATTAAAATAGGTAGAACAGTGGCATTCTTCATCACAATTCTGTATTTCAACTTTATACTCTGTATGGCAAAAGCTGAAAGCAGTGGGCTCTCGGCTCACTTCACCTGCATAGACAGACAGAGGTGACTTCAGCTTCAGAGGACAGAGACATTGGCGTCATAGTTCACATGCACTGGATTGTGGCTACATAGAGTGATCAAGTTAAATGAATGAATTTTCTTTTCTTTTTTCTTTGGACAAGATGTGACTATGTAGCCCAGGCTAACCTTGAACTCTGTGATCCTTCTGCATCATGGGATTCTGAGTCCTGGGATTACAGGACTGTCCCACAGTGACAACTCCTTGAATGGTCTGCCATTCTGATCTGTCTGTTTTAAGGGCTGGCATAAGCTGGGAGCTACTGATGTACAGGCTTTGCCCTAGCTATAAGAATTATTGCATTGGATCATGTCATCGCCAGACAGAAAACAGACTTTATTCACGGTATTGGGGAGACCCTTTTGTTGGTTATGAGGAAGGAACACCTCATGTCTGTTTTCCTTGTATCTTATTTGCATCCGTGGTCCTTGGATTCTCTGCCCCCTCAGGAAGGCGTTCCTGTTGCATCCTTCCTCTGGACTGCAGAGTTAATGTTGACTCTGCCTGTCTCCCATGCCCAACCATTGTCATCTCCAACATCACTGTTGAGTCAGGACGCAGGACTCAGCTGTGACATCATCCTAGTAGACAGAGCCACTGTGATGGACAGTGCTTCAGTCAGACCTGTGGGACCTGTCTCCTGTGTCCCTGTCAGACTCATCCTAACAGGACCAAGTGTGAGCACCCAGGCCTCTCCTTACCTTTTCTGTTCACCATCATAGCAACCACAAAGACTCCTAAGTGATCAATGTGATGAGGATTAATCCTGCTATACATAGAATCAGCACGCAGGTCATGTTTCGACTCTGGGCGCCAGATGTAGAATGGGTGCTGTTTGCTGTGGGTACAGTCTGGGTGGCAAATGTAAGCTGGGTGACAGCCCAGGTCTTTATTGTTGATCCTTTTAAAAAATAAATCAGAGAAAAATGTAATTAAAACTAAAAACACACCTCATGGGCAACTTCTCTCTCAGGGCAGCCCAAGGAACTCGTGTGATAACGATTTTCCAGACCCTGGAGAGAAAGATGAATAGGATGTGTGTGTAAGATGTCCTTACAGAGTGTGTTTTACTATCAAAGACAGCAAATGTCTACTGAAGCACCTAACAATGGGTCATATTACTGCAGTTAGCACTTTCTGGATGATGGCATAAGTGGATTTGTTTAATTGTACCAGAGAAAGATAATGAAACCTTCAAAAAAAAGCTGGAGTTGGTCAAAGAACAGCTCTAATGGAAACCCCCCCCCCAAAAAAAGGCTGGAAGTTTACAGTGATGCACACAGACTTGAGGCTCATTAGCAAGCCATGTAGAGCCTGGACCACTGGTTTATAAGGAATGAGAAACATTGGGAGATGAGTTGGAAGAGCGCTATCCTTGTGGTCATCACTGGCTCCACCAGACAGGAAGACCACCAATGAATCACTCACTCAGTCTATCAGACTTTCCATTATGCACACATGATCTCATCCATATTGGGAAATCATGAGACATTTCAAGCGAGCTGTCGTGGCTTTCCCTCCCTGTGTACATTTCCTTGTGACAATCTACACAATTACTTACTTGGTGTTTCCAGAGTGTCAAGAATTTAGTGTAGCAGCGAGTGAAGTCCCCCTTAAACAGCTTCTCTAGACCCTGTACTAGTTCCAAGTTTTCCTCCCATTGTTTCATGATACTTCTAGCATCAGGACCACTCCCTGTCCAGGTGTTTGTAATTGGATTAAAGCTAAAGGAAAACTGTCCATCAATGGTGAAGTTGCAGAAGGCATCAGTGAGTTGTCCTTCATGATACCGAGATTCCATAGCAACCTGCAAGGTGTGATTACCTGCAAAAGACACACAACACCATCATCTTCAAGCCTTATAGACCCATCACCTCCTCAATGGTCCAGTCTTTCTCTGCAAACTTAGGGATCTGTATTCTTTCCTCCCTGGCTTGTTTTTTCTTGCACATTAGGTACTAGGTATTTCCAGGTTGGGTCAATATTCAGTGCTTTGATGCAAATACTTCCACAGTTCCCTTCCTGTGTGTGCTCTGTTCTTCCTGATAGCCTCTACCTTTGCATTTAGTCCCATACTTACCCTTGGTCTTGAATCGCTCTGGTTCCATGTTACGTAGCTGGTTCCTCAACACTTCTAAAATATTTTCCACACTTTGAGGCGAATCTGCATACACCTCAGTGGCATTTTCCTCCACTGTCAGTTTACTGAAAGGTGTGACCTGATTCTTGTTATTAAACTGAAAAAGAGTCTTTCCATTCACTGAGCATGATCCTTTCCGCCAAGGCTCTCCAGGTTTGGTAGCAGATTTGACAATGAGGTCGAAACTTAGAAAGTCTGTACCTGTGAGAGAAGCATGCAGAGATGAGGTCCAAGTGGGAGCAGAGAGCCACAGGAGTCACGGTTTTCTAACACTCAAAATCCCTCTGATAGGACATAAGGTCAAAAAGAGAAGTCTCTAATCAAGAGGTCCAGCAGCTTCTGGATCCTTAGTTCTGCACCATCTTTAACTGTCTTAGGTTGGCAGGACTCGTCAAGTGCACATAGAGTCACCGGGAGATTTATGTTGCAAGTGCTTGTAGTGACTATTATCTAATACTGAAGTATAAAATACATCAGATAGCATCCATGATCCTGGGGATGAAAATCTAGCTGAACACACAGGAGAAAGGGAGGCATCACAGGACACATGGAGAATTCAACATGGACCTGGTGTTCAGGAAAGACCCTGGAGTAATGCTGCAGCCTGGCACGAAAAGGGAGCTGCCAGCTGTGAGCTCGGCGCTCATCCCTGTGCCCACTGGGCCCCTTCACACAACACTGTTGGGCATCAGATCTCAGGTTCTCCCACACTAAACCACACACCCGATCCATTCTCAAGGAGAAACCTCTGTCTGTCTGTGACCTGCTTGAAGCCCCAATCTCTCTCCCCTTCTTCAGGTCCTTGTTTCCCACCACACATAGGGCCCCTGGTCACCCAGACTCTCACTAACAGCTAAAGAGGACACAGTACCCTAGAGCTATCCTGTTCAACAGACTGCACAAGGAAGCAGGCATCACTTAGTGAGGCATGTGCACATTTACTGTCCTGTGTTTGTGTGTGCACTGGAATCTAAAATCAAATAATAATTTATTAAAGGAACATTTAATAAGTTTGCAATATAATTACACTAAAAAGGCAAAAGTGATGCTAAAAAGATACAAACAATCAAGCAAACAATCCTCTTTTGCTTCTCCCTCCTCAAACCTTCTGCTATGAGGTGGACTGGTGTAGGGTGAGGACTCCTTTCCTGTTCCCTTCCAGCTTCCTCTTCCCTTCTCTCCTTTTCTGTTCCCTTCTTATCTTCATTATTTCCCCACTCTGCATTGCCTGACCTACCACTCCAAAGGCTTCAATTTGTCCAGAGAGGCTGGGATCCCTTCTCACTAAGTACACTGAATCAGAAGAGTTCAGGGGTCAGGGGAGGGGGATGATCATGAGCTCCAGAGAGCTGAGAATTGCTTTGTGGTCATGAATAAAAGGTCACAGACTTGGTACTAAGATGGATCAGGATGAAGTGCCTAATAACTGTCCTTAAAAAAGCCACTTAGACGGTTTATTAAAAGAAACTTTAGTAAATGAGAAGTGAGTCATGGCGATTTAAAGAAAGCATCTCTGACGTCCACATATGTGTGCCAATAAATAATAACGATAATAATCATGACCGTAATAGTATATGTCTTAAAAATATTTACACATACCACAAGATTCAAGTAAGAAAAAATAGATAACCTTTTACAAGTGTGCCACAGTAGTATTGATCACACAAGCTCTCTAAGATGCTTGGGACTCGCCAAACAGGCTACACAGCCTCGCCCTGACCCAGGCTTCTCCTGCCTCGGCCTTCTGAGGACAATGAAAGCACACAGTACCACACCTGGATCTTATAAATGGCTTCTAGGCACCAGCTCTGGTTCTCATTATCGCGATGCGATGCAGGCACTTTCACCTCAGCTTTCTCCTCAGGCTTTGGACACACAGGACTTTGACAGTAAACAGAACTTTCTAGAGATAAGGCCCACTTGCTACAGGAATGGCTTGAAAGAACCTGATCAGAGGCTGGACCATAGTACATGAAATACAAAATCCAGAAGCTCTAAAACATGTAGTGAAGGGCATGTGTAAAAAGGCTCCAGAGAAATCTACATGTCAACGGAGATGTATAATGAAATAGGAGCGTGGCCCTGTTGGAGTAATTGTGGCCTTATCAAAGAAAGCATCACTGGAGCAAGCCTTTGAAGTTTGAAAAGCCAGTTTCCAACCCAGAGTCTCTCTCTTCTTGCTGCCTTAGGTAAGGATGTAGGACTCTGAGTTACCATATCTGCTTCCCACCCTGAGAAAAATCTCTGAAATAGTAATCAAGCCCCAATTAAATGTTTTCTTTCATAAAAGTTACAATGGTCACTGGCTCTTAAAATTTGAATAGGACACTGACCAAGATAGTACTTGGTACCTGGGAATGGAGCCTTGTTGTGACAGGTCCGGCCACGATGATCATGGGCAGACTGTGGACTTTGGGACTTGGGATAAGAAAGCGGTTGAATGCCGGGCGTGGTGGCGCACGCCTGTAATCCCAGCACTTGGGAGGCAGAGGCAGGTGGATTTCTGAGTTCGAGGCCAGCCTGGACTACAGAGAGTTCTGGGACAGCCAGGGCTATACAGAGAAACCCTGTCTCGAAAAACCAAAAAAAAAAAAAAAAAAAAAAGAAAAGAAAAAAAAAAGAAAGAAAGCGGTTGAATATTGTAAGTGGGGGTTAAGTGTCTTGGAAGACAATGGTGCCTAGAGCAATAGACTTTAGGACAGCCTGGCTCAAGATTTCAGAAGAGAAAAACATTATTAAGTAAACTAAAAATCGTGCTTGGGATCTTTAGGTGAAGAAATGTGGTTGCTTTTTGCCCTTGTCCAAAAAACAAAAAACAAAAAACAAAAAACAAAAAACAAAAAAAAAAAAAACTGCCTAAAACTAAATTGAAGGGTTCTGAATTAATGGCTTTGGTGGGGATGATTTCAAAACATCTTGGTACTGACTGTGTCATGTGGTTGTCAGTGGACATTCTTATTCAGATCTATAATGAAAAGGAGCACGCTGAGCTGGGAAAATACAAAATGGACAGTTGGAGGAGCAGAAGAGTACCAGGAAGTGTAGTAAAGTCCAGTGCTGAACCAGCTAAATATGTAAAGACAAGCTCAGCTCTAAAAGGAATGAAAGGAGGTGTGGCCTCAGGGAAGGACTCCAGTCAGCTAAGCTTCCAATCTGTCAAGTAGAATTAAAAAGATGGCCAAGCAATGAAGAAACGTATCAGACACAGAAAGCTGAAGACACTGTATTTGAATCAGTGGAGCCAGGTTCCAGACTAAGCAAGCAGCAAATTTTGGCAGCTTGGCCATGTGGTTCTGGCTTTAGAGTCAAGGATATAAGGAGGGGGTCTGGAATCTTCATTCTCATATAAGAAAAGCTGCTGAGGCCAGGCATGTGTCATGGATGTCCCTGCATGGAGGCTCAGAGAGACAATTGGTGACACTCTGAAGGTGTGGCCTGGATTTCATTCCAGACTCCAAGATTAGAACGATGACAGAGTCATGGCCTCCCTACCAAGGAGAGCTGCTAACAGGTGGAGAACCAACACAAGGGGCAGAGGTCTGTTGCAGTCAGCACGGCTGAAAGGATTTGGTGTTCCTTTTGATGTCAGACATGGAGATGCAGAGTTTGAAGTTTGACCATCTTGCATTGGCCCAGTATTTCCGCACTATGATCTATTCCGTCCCTTTTGTAGTGGAAATACATATTCTGTATCATATTATGTTGAACATTTGGAATCTACTTTTAATATTAATGTTATAAGGGCTTACTGTGAAGAGGGTGTCATGAGTCTCAAAAGAGACCTTGAACTCTGAGTTTTGACATGGGGTAGAGACTGTGATAGACCATGGAGACCTTTGAAACCAGACTGAATGCATATTCGCATTATGATATGGCCACAAGCCTGTGGGGGCCACAAAGGACACTGTGGTGGTTTGCGTAAGAATGAACCCCATAAGCTCCAATATTTGAATGCTTGATCGTGGGACTACCTGAGAGGGACGGGCAGTGTGTCTGTTTGAGTGTAGGTGTGGCCTTATTGGAGGAAGTGTGTCACTGGGGAAGGGCTTTGAGATTTCAAAAAGCCCATTCCAAGCCCAGAGACTCTGGCTTCTTGTTGCCTTTGGATCTAGAATTCGAACTATCAGCTATCATGTCTGCCTTCATTCCACCTTGTTCCTCCCCAAGAGGATAGTGAAGTCAACCCGTGGAACCACGAGCCTCAATCAAGGGATGCCTAGCCCGGGTGTCTCTTTACAGCAACAGAACTCTGAGCGAGACAACCAGTTTCCTCTTTACTTGCTCTTGGGTGGAGTGTTTTAACACAGCAAATAGAACAACCCAGTGCCAGATCCCCTGGACCTAATGCAGCCTTCTGGGGATGGTTTCCTGGAACTGGTCAGAGGAAGGCCCTGAGTACCAGAACAGTACCAGTACCAGAGAAAACCTAGGATGGTTGAGTTCTGGAGTAGAAGAGTGCTGTTGAAAATCTCAGAGACATCCACGTGCCAAAGAGGATGGAACAGCGAAGTGTTCTGGGAAATGTGCAGAGTCCACACTGCTCTGTGGGATGCGGGGTCTGCCATATTGAGAAGCACAGTGAGAATGACCACTGAGAAGGACACCAGCATTGGTAGAAGGTCAGGATTGATGCTGATGGCTCAAGGCTGGGGGTGGAGTTAGGAGACTGGATTCCTGGGTCCCAGCAACTGAGGTACAGAAAAATCCCATCAGGGTGGACTGTCAGGAGCAGTCACACCTAGGACAGTGGTCCACTGAAGAATAATGGAGGAAGGAACTGCCTGGGGTCTGTCTGCCTAAGGGGGGCATGGCCAACAGAACACAAAGATCTTAGACGAAGACAGATGGTTGGCCAACGCAGATGTGGCTCGACTTTAGTAACTAAAGACATAGAAAGGAGTCTGAACGCTGCCTTCCCAGGACAGAAGAAAATAGAAAAATCCACAAGAACATGAAACGTTTTTTAAAAACCTGTCATTTCTCTCTCTCAGCAGCTTTAGAGGAATCGTGCTGGCTTCTCTCTATATAGCCCATCTAAGAACCTCTAGCTATTGGTGTTTGCTGACCCTGATGAGGAGACCCTAGCTCAGGGGTCGAGCACTTGGTTAGTGCTCAGGGGGATCTGGAAGGAAAGAAAAGCCCCTTTTTCTCATGCATTAGATGTAATACATGGCATTCTTTGAGTTTATACCTAGCATTTATAAGTAGATTTTACATTTTTTATTATTTAAAACCATTTTAAAATTTAAAAATATTTTAATCATATCTTCCCTCCCTCAAGCTCTCACTGATTCTCTCCTCTCTCTTCCCTACACGTACAACGTTCGGTTCTTTCTCAAAAACAACCCAAATATGAAGTATAACTGCAAGTTATACTTGTACAAGTTATACTACAAGTTATACTTGCCCAAAACCTACAAAATAAAATTCAATATCACCCAAAAGAAGAAACTATAACAAAAGAAACTGCCCAACTATAACCAAATAAAAGCACACACACACACACACACACACACACACACACACACACACTAATTCATGACTTAATCTATTGGACAACTACTCCTGAATATGAGATCGTCCCTGGAAGGCTTGACACTCCCAGTGTCATTTCACTGAAGAAAACCGATTTTCTCTCTTCCGGCAGGTAGACACAGGGAGAGAAGGGATTGTTGCAAATTCTACAGTTTAGGAAATGGTGTGAAATCTTGCCTTAAAACAAAACAACAAGAATGAAGTGTAAAACATGTGAAAACATAAATGGTTGTGACTGCCTTGTTTCTGGAAACTCCTATTGTGATCTGCTGGAAAAATACCATGAAATTTAGGGAAGAAAGTTTGAGGGCAAAGAGGTCCCAGAATGGCTGAAGGTTTGCAAAGAACACCAGGGGGAGGCAGTCTTCAGAGCAGAGTGTGGGCAGTCTTCATGGCAAAGTCCAAAGGAGCTCTGAAGCCCTCTGAGACAGCCTGTGAGGGCTGAGCGCCTCACCAGGGATTCCCTCTGCCATCTTGCCCTCCTCATTTTTCCTACTGGGCAGGCCCTCCTAGAATAACTATTGAAGTTCCTCTGTTATGCTGGAAGTGGGAGGCGCCACTTACAAGCCAGCCGCTCTGAGAGAGACGTCGCGGAGGACACTACTCTGTGATTCAACAGGCTTGCCTCCCTCCCGCCGCCCCGACACCCACTCCTTCAGTTACAACATTGAAACTCACCAGCACACAGCGCGGAGGTCACACAGCTCAGAAGACCCAAAAGTTGTGGAACTCCCGTGGAAAGGCTGACCTTGTTGGCTGCGTTCTCTGCCATGCCCTCTCTGAGCAACAGCTGTAATATGAGAGATGAGAGGAGAAGCGGGGAGGAGTCTTTGCCACCCTGCAGGGGATCCCACTCTAAGAATCACAAAAATGTCAGGCGCCAGGCTGTGACCTCCAGCAAGTGTCGGCGGTCTCTGTAGCTTGCTTTTCCTTCCTTGAGGATCGCTGAGAAGATTTGAATGACTGTGCTGCCCCGCCTCCGGGGCGTGTCAAACTGGAATGAATGGCACCGCCCTCTGCCGTCATCCTGCCCGCCCCAATCAGCCCCTCCCCGGGAGGTGACTCGAAGCTGTTCTTGCCTCTTCTTCCCTGCTTGATGCTTTGCATCAGCTCACAAACACAAAGTCCTTACCTTCACTAGGTGGCTAAGCAGCTTGCAGCTAGAATGAGACTGGTGCAACCTAAGGCCAGTGTCTGTCCAGCCAGTGCTCAGGCCCAAGGCAATGGGTCACTCCTAAAAAGTATTTATCCTGAGTTCATCAGCCACACCACCAGTCTTCCTCTCAATCGCCTGCCCTTCTTGGGTTCCCCTCTGTGGTGATTTCAGTATGCTTCGCCCATGGGAAGTACTGCTATTAAGGGACGGAGGCCTTTTGGACACTGTGTGGCCTTGTTGGAGAAAGAGAGTCACTGTGGAGCTGAGCTTTGGCAGCTCCGCCCAGCCTGGAGTGAGACCTCCTCCTAGCTGCCTGCAGGAAGTCTTCTCCTGGCCCCCTCTGGATCACAACTAGGACTTCCGGCTTTTCCAGCCCCGCGTCTACCTGGATGCTGCGATGCTTTCTGCCTGATAATGGACTGAACCTCTGAAATTGTGAGCCAGCTCTAATTCAATGTTTGTCTTTCTAAGAGTCGCCTTGACCATGGTGTCTCTTCACAGCAAGGGAAGCCCTAAGACACCCTCTGGTCGCCGCCTCCAGCCATGCTGCACTTCCCACAGGGTTCCTTTTCCCAGCTGCATCCCAAACTCACCTGTTCCTCCAGGTCCCTTCCCACCATGCTGCGCTCCCACGTCCTGTTTCTTGTTGTCCCAATTCTTGCCCCCTTATACCAGCCCCCTCCACAGCCCTCCCTAGTCATTCTCCCCCCCCCACCTTTACCCCCATCTCCCAGTTGAAGACAATGGCTATCTTCTGACCATGGCTGTACTTTTCTCCTTAGCTCTGTGACACTGGAACCTAAGACTTTCAGAAAAGGCCTACAACCATAAAATTATCCCAATCAAAAGCAGGTTCTGGGGCCTGGATCTCACCCAGGGGTTAAGAGCACGGACTGCTCTTCTTGAGGGACCACAATGGAATTACATCCCCTCTTCTGCAGTGTTTCCTGAGCATTAGGTTATGAAGATGTACCCCTCAGGACTGGGCATGGAATCCCTCCTTCTGAGCATGTCTTAAGTTCAATGAGAGAGCTGCTGTCTACTACCAAGGTGTGTGCCACCACTGCACATACAGGGTTATTGTGTCCTGCTGGTCATTGATGTAGCCCATAAGTATCAGTAGCTGGGTCAGACTGTTGGTTGTCCTTCTCCTGTGGAAGCTTGCATGTAACCTCTTGGAACCATGAAAACTAGTCCCTCAGGGGAGGGGACTTGAGGTCAGTCTGAGCTCAGGGGCCTCTGAGCCCAGTTTCTAAAGCACACAGTGTCTTTACAAATAGGGAAAAATCTTCCAACTCTGGTGGTACCCAAGAGCAACAGAATTAGACTATGTGTCTCGGGATTCTCTTAGATAACCTTGAACACAAACTCAAAAGATGGCTTCTATTGTCTGGAATTGGGGTATTGTTAAATAGTCTCTTAGTGGGAGTACCATCAGCCCACATGGAAAAAGGTGTGTGTATACACACACACACACACACACACACACACACACATATACAGAGAGAGAGAGAGAGAGAGAGAGAGAGAGAGAGAGAGAGAGAGAATACATGAAATTACATTTGTTATATGCACCATGGTTCTGGGCCCTGGGAGAGAATGGCCTCTGGTCCTGGGCTATCAGAAGGCTCATCAGGCCTCAGGGAGACATCCTGAAGTGAGCTCTTTCCCTCAGGTGAACAGGTCACAGTGAGATAAGATATCCAGAAGTGAGACACTGCTGCAGGGACTTAACAAGTCATGATGTGTTAAGAGCTGCCGAGCAGGGAGAGAATAGTAATACCATCTGTCAGAGCATCTCCTGTTCCCCAGATGACGGTAAATCTCATCTCATCTAGAGGAGTGAGCCAGGTCAGTTCCCAGTAAGCTGTCACCTCCCTTTTTCTTTTTATCCCTTCTTCCCCCACTTCTCCCAACACTAGTAAGACAGAAAGAATAGAAAAAAGAAAATGAAAGAGAAAAAGAAATCCCTGAATCTAACCTCTCTATGTTGATGCCTGCCTGACCAAGGCCAGGAACAATATGTAACCAATCTCCATGAAAAGACAACAAACATTCATGACCCACTGAATGACCAAAAATCATCCACCCCACCTCTTGGGAATGGGGCATCATTCTCTTAGAATTATTTCCTGCTGGTTTGCGGCATTGCCCTTTTTGGGAGAGATGCAAGAAAACAGGGAAATGGATTAGTCTTCAGAAAGCCAGGTTTAACATGTAATTGGCCTCATTGGGTTGGAGTTTTCCTTCTCATACCCTCTGTAGGGCTGGGTTAATGAAAATATATTCAGTTGTGTCATCGAATATCTTAATTTCTCCATCTACAGTGATTAAAAAATTTGCTAGGTATAGTAAGTCATCCTGGCTGAAATTTGTGGTGTCTTAAGGTTTGCAAGAAGCCCGGGCCCTTCTAGCTTTTTAGAGTCTCTCTGGAGAAGTTGGGTGTAATTTTGATAGGTCTGCCTTCATATGTTAGTTGGTCTTTTTCCCTTGCAACTTTTACTATCCTTTGTTCTGTACATGTAGTGTTTTGATTACTATGTGGAGGGAGGATTTTCTTGTCTGGTTCCATCTACTTCGTGTTCTGTAAGCTTCTTGTATTTTTATAGGCACCTCTTTATTTAGGTTAGGGAAATTTTCCTCTATGATTTTGTTGAAGATGGTTTCTAGGCCTTTGATCTTGGAATCTTCTCCTTCTTCTGGTCCTATTATTCTTAGGTTTGGACTTTTAACAGTGTCCCACTTTACCTGGATATTTTACAATAGAAACTTTTTAGGTTTTGTATTTTCTTTGATATATTGATTTCTCCTATTGTATCTTCTATGCCTGAGATTTTCATTTCTAACTCCTGTATTCTGTTGGTGATGCTTACGTCTATAGTTCCTGTTTTATTTCCTAGGTTTTTTATCTTAAGGATCGCCTCCTTTTGTGTTTTCTTTATTGTTTCTATTTCTACTTTCAGACCTTGGAAAGTTTTATTCATGAATTTTCTTGTTCCTTTGTATTTATTTGTTTTCTCTTTTAATGCCTCTACCTGTTTGAATGTATTTTTCTGTATTTCTTTAAGGAATTTATTCAGTTCCTCTTTAAAGGCCAGTATCATCCTTATAAATTTAGATTTAAGATCCTTTTCTTGTGCTTCAGTTTTGATATGATATCCAGGGCTTACTGTAGCAGGGTAGCTGGGCTCTGGTGGTGCCATATTGCCCTGGCTCTTATTGATTGTGTTCTTAAGATGTCCTTTAGGTATCTGGCTTTCCATAGTGTTGGCTGGATGATCCTGATGATAGCAGGACTTCTCAGGAAGGCAAGAGGAATCATAAGCCAGACATCGGAGGTCAAACAACCCAACTCTGCTGGCTGTGCCTCAGGGAGACATCCCTGGCAAGAGAGTGGTGGGGCAATGTTTTGAGCTGGTAGTTCTTGGGATCTCTGCAGGCCTCCCCAGAGATGCAGGATGCTCTTAGAGCCCCACCGGGCTCCACCAAACTGAATGGGGAGCCTAGAGCCAGACAACGGATGCCAGGGGAACTTATGCAATTCCCCTCTGCCAACTGCTCCAGGCAGACCAAACTGGGAAGGGATTAGTGGGACAAGCCTCCAAGCTGGTTATTCTTGGGGCCCCAGAGGCCTCCACAAGGAAGCAGAATATTCTTGGAATCCTGCAAGCCTCCTTGGAACCAAAGAACAAGCTCAGAGCCAGACAGTGAAGGTCATGGAACCATGCACAACTTACCTCTGCCAGCTGTGCCCCGGGCAGATCAAACTGGAAATCCTGCGTTCCCTTCTTACCTCACCCAGGTCACATTCCTGGCAGCAGCAGAGCTTGCGGGGACCCCCACCATGTCATAAGCATTTAATGCACTTAATCCAACATCAACAGTCCCTGTGGTCCTTCACAGTCTTAGTACTGTTTCAAAGCACAGTCTCTTCTGAGACTCAAGGCAATTTATTAATAGTAAACCACTATCAAAGCAAAAGACCATTTACATACTTCCAGCAACACAGAATGTACATTACCATTAAAAAAAGGAGAAATGGGGGCATGATGAGGAAATACTAGGACAAAGCAAGACTGAAACCCAGCAGGAATATCTCCAAATCCTTTAGTGCCATGTCTGATGCGAGAGAGCTTGGATGACTCTGTCCTCATGGCTTTACAGCGTGCCATAGCCTCCCTCCCCCTGTCTCTCTTGTAGGTTTCTTGGTGTACTCTCTTTCTCAACATTCTCTCTGTAGTTTTTTAGGCGGCAGTCTCATGGCTCAGGCATCTCTAACATGTTGGCATCGCCAGTGCAATCCAGGCCTTAATTTCACAGTTGAGTGCAGTGACCTAGCAACAGTCTCCCATCCCTGTAAAATACTTGGCTTCAACAACTCTCGTTAATCTCCAAGGAAGATCCTGTGACCCCCTTACTTCTGTGCTCATCATGACTCTAAAGCCAGCACCACATAGATGGCACTTGCCAGGGCCCTGCCTGGCCTTAGGACAGATGCTGAAGGGGGACACAGCATTGCACATAGGCCAAAGACTGAGGATCTCCGGCCTTGTAGGAAATTTAACTCTTTCTTACTGTACTGTGCTTCATTAACCTGTTCTGTGCTTCATGAAGTGCTGGGGAAGTTAACTACCTTTCTTATGATTTACTTTATAATTTCAGGCTATTAACATAGGCTATATAGCAACAAGGAATTCAATAGAGGGTTTATTGCTAAGGCTCCTTTCTCTCTTGCCGGAAAGCCCAGACTCTCACTAGCCAGGCAAGGGGTTGGCTTGGAGCGATCAGTTTTAATGAACCAGGAAAAAACAGTCATTCTCACAGAAAGAAGCACTTTTACATGAGCAAATATCCATAGACACATAGACATTCATACACACAGACACATTGGGCCTGACCACCTGTCTCATCAACTCCACAAGTATTCATGCCTAATTATACACAGACAGACAGATAGATAGATAGATAGATAGATAGATAGATAGATAGATAGACAGACAGACAAGTGTGAGCAGCAGCCCCTCCACAAGGAGGTTTCATTGAGCAAATAGCAACACACAAAGAACTCAGTCAGTTTTGATGAAAAATAAGATCCAAAGTTTATTGCTCAGAGAAAGAAAAGGTTCCTACCTTTGTATTTCTGTTAGTGAAAAAGCCCTTAAAGAAAAAGCTCCTAAGTAAAGAGTAGTCTCATGGTAAGAAAAAGACCTGCCTGTTCTCTCTGCTCTGCTCTGCTCTGTTCTGCTCTCTTATTGGCATAGTTTTTAGTTCTTATACTTTTTTTTGGATACATGATCACATGGTATTCTTGCATCTTTATTCAAAAGTTCACAAGTCCAAACAAACTCAAATCATAAACTGAATAAGAAGTTACAACAGAGATGTTTACATTTGTTTCCACTAAAACTAGTTGTCTAATTAAATATGTGTTATCTTTCACTAGCTTCTCAGGTTCATTAAAAGTTTCAAACAATAATTCTTCTGTCGAAGTTAGCATGGTTTCATCAAGAGAAAATTTATCTGCCTAGAGTCTCATTGGTTTTGAGGTTTTTTTATAGATGACTACAGTCAATATTTCATCTTCTGTCCTTGCACCTACAAGAAACTGTTCATTCCCTTTTTGACCAGATAATGGTTCCACAAACAGTTCTGAAAGACTATTTTTCTGATCATAATTTTTTTTACTTCTGCCTTCTACCTTAGTGCAATTCACTCATGACACATGAAGTTTTAGAGAGCCCTAATTGCAACCTATATTATAGAGGGCCCAAAATTTACTTGTATAAATTAAGGAATTCTATAGAATCATCATTAGGAATCATGAAACCATCAATTTGTCTACAAAACATTGCTTTGTAGATCTGCAGAACACCGACCCAATAGAGTGGGATAATGCCCTGGAATTATTATATTAATTTAATAATGGCAGGAAAGGCATATCAGCTGCAAGTATAAATCTTGAGGTTTCTGAAATCCTTGCAAATCAGAATTATGCATTGAAGACCAAGCAAGGCCATATGTCATCTGCAAAACATCACTTGAATGCTTTTGTCATTTGTAGATGGCTGCTGACAGGCACTGCCAGCCGCTGTTTGGCTACCAAATTAAGATGCACCCTGGCCCTCTTCAATTACACTCACAATTATGGGACTAAAGTTTCACATACTGTGCCTGGCATCTTCTTCTTCTTTTACAACCCACTAAGTCCAGTTGCTGCTGGACATGTTTGTGTGGGCACAGGGCCATCTACCACAACATTGGAAACCTACTAGTGATCCCAACTTTCTTTCCTTTCTTTCTTCTTTCTTTTTTCTTTTTCTTTCCTTTATTTTTCCCCTGTGACAGGGTTTCTCTGTGAAGCTCTGGCTGTCCTGGAACTCACTGTAGACCAGGCTGGTCTCAAACTCAGAGATCTACCTGTCTCTGACTCCTGAGTGCTGGGATTAAATGTGTGTTGTCATCATCTGGCTCAGTGGTCATATCTTAAACATAGGATCATCCTCTCCCTCATCCGGCTGCTATCAGATACCCACTATTGGTTCCTCAATATGCAGAGGATCCTGGAGATCATCTATGCTGGGATTTTGGCTGGTTCAATTTTGTGCAAAAAAACCATATTGTTCATCAGTAAAAATATCCAAGTCATGTCCAGAACACACACCATTTTACAGCTCTCTCCCCATCCTTTAGTGCTTACATTTTTTTCCCAATTCCTAGTCTCCAGTGATGTTCCCAGGTGGTAATCAGGAAGGAGTTATGTTATTATAGAAGACCTTTGTAGAGCCAAGCATTTAGTCTCCTATTCCTTAGCACTCTGACTCATTATATGTCTCAACTAGTCACTGCTCCCCATTGCGGGAAAAACAGTCTCTAGCAAACACTGAGAGTATCCCAGGTCTATGGTTATACATTGTCAGCACTGGAAACTGGGCGGAAGGCTGATGTTTGGTCCTGCCTAGTGGTCAGCATCTAGGAATTTTACCTGTTAGCACTGGGAGCTGGGTCCTTGAGTACCTCTTGTTTGCCTTTCTGTATTTGTTGATGATATTTATTTTTGTTTTGCTGTGGTTGAGCACATACCACTAAATTATACCCCCAATGCTATGTTTGTTATCAGTCTGGGCAATAGGATGTCCTTAGCATCTCATTCTGCATTGCTTCTTTGCTGCTGGAAGACTCTGCTTGGTAAGTATACTGGAATCACAAGACTTGACAGAACTTTGGCAAAGCAAAGGGGTGGGGTGGGAGGGTGGAGGTTGGATTTCACAGAAGTTGTGGATAACTTCTCTCTCTCTCTCTCTCTCTCTCTCTCTCTCTCTCTCTCTCTTTCTCTCTCTCCCCTTAAGGGTTGAGTGAGACTGTGATTTAATTATAGATGTTCCCAGAGATCCAATACTTAGCTCATGGGCAGCATTGCATAAGACACTAGACTAGACACCTTGCTCACAAGTAGCAGCTCCTCCAGTGCATTGCCAAGCTCCACCTTCTGCTCTAGGAAGACTTCCAAGATTTGTTATATGCCCCGTTGTTCCTAGACCCAGGAGATCCACTAACTACCAAAAGAAATACAGAGACAGAGAGTGCTAGAGGAGATCGATTTATTCAAATCTAGGATTGGGAAAATAGAATAGAGACTACCTGAATCAAAGAAAATTAATCCCCCCCTTTTTTAATGGAGAAAAGCCTCAGGGGATAGTAGTTATAGGGTGGCTATGGAAGGCTTATGATAGACTTGGTCAAATTCTTTCCTTAGGTTTGAATTTCTTTGAAGGATTTGTAGAGAGAGACTTACTCTAAAATCAACTTCAAGCTCAAACTCCAGAATTCCTAATTATACAATCCACACTAATTATGCAAATCAGAAAAAGTGACATTAGATAAGCTCTAGCATGTACCAGACTTCAGTCCCCAGCCTTTCCAGAAAGACAGGAAAAGAGTAAAATTGACAGATTAGGAAAAAGGATGTATCCCAAGCACCTCTTCCTAGGATTTACAGTTCCATGAGAGAGGAATAGATTTTTATAAAGTAGACAAAATGGAAGAAAGTTGGCCTGGGGAGACAGCTTAGCTGTTAAAGTGCATGATTTACCAAGTACAAAGTACTAGCATGAAGACTCAAATTCTACTCCTCAGAATCCATGTAAGGAATCTAGTACTGCTGCAGGTGTCTGTAGTCCCAGCACTGGGCACGTGGAAGTAGGAGAGTCCCTGGTGCTGGCTGACCAGCCAGTCTAGGTAAATCAGTGGATTCTATGTTCAGTGAGACTCTTTCATGATAGAGAGCAGTTGAGTAACATGCCTAACGCTTCTGACCCCACACCCCCACACATAAAGGCACACATGTATACCAACCCACATACCTGGGCTCACACACAAAATATGCGAACACTGACTAGATCATTAATTAAAATAAAACAAATTTAAAAGGAGGAAGGTGGAGTTAACAAGGTATTGTTCAAGGTTTATATGATAGTGCACCAAAGTGAAGGCTATTTCCTCCTGGCAAAGTGTGTCTTTTTTTAAATAGTTTTTTTTTCATATGGTGTTAAACACACATACGTGATGATGCATGACTATAATATCAACAATAGGAACTTTAAGGCAAGGTCATCTTTGGCTATATAACAAATCTGAGGCCGGCTTATTGATGAGAGCACGTCTAAAGAACAGTTTGGCAAGGGTATGTGCAATGAACAGTGCTACTAAAAAGCATTGAAAGTTGTACATTAGTAGCTATGGTTCAGGACAGTCCTTAAGACAAAAATAGAGTGGTCAGTATCAATGCTGCATGCACACTTGCAATGCCAGCCCTCAAGAGGCTGAGGCAGAAGGAACCCCAAGTTCAAGACCAACCTGAACTACAGATAGACAGATAACGTCTAGCAAACAAAAACCCTCCACTAAAGTTGATTTGTTGACTATACTTGACTGTACTTCTGTGAATGTATATTCAAATACATTTGTCATTTGAAAATGAAATTACTTGAGCAGGTGAGAATTCTCAGGGAGTAAAGTCACCTGCCACTAAAACTAATAAGCAGAGTTCAGTTCCTGGTATCTACATGGTAGGAGAGAACCAACTTCAACCTAAACACACACACACACACACACACACACACACACACACACATTGTGGCACTAATGCACCCACAAACATACACATAAACACAAAATATATTAAAATGCAATAAAAATTTTTAAAAGGAAACTGCCCTTTGTTTATTTGGTTGGTTGCCTGGTTTGGTTTGTTTTTCTAGCCAGGGTTTCTCTGTATAGCCTGGCTGCCCTGAAACTCACTCTGTATACCAGGATGTCCTCGAACTCAGGGATCTGCCTGCTTCTGCCTCTTGAGTATTGAGATCAAAGGTGTGAACTACCACACCAGGAAATTGCCTTGTTTGATCATTTGTGTTTGTGTCTTGTTTTTCTGAGACAAAGTTTCTCTCTGTGGCCCTAGCTGTGCTGGAACTTGCTCTGTAGACCAGGCTGGCCCTGAACTCAGCCTCTCAGGTTTGCATATATGAGTAAAGCAAATACCTTTATCAACACTGTTGTTGTTACTTTTTTCACATACAATCTGGGGCAAAATTTCAAAACTGTGATGAAGACTGCCAAGATTCTAATTTTTTATTGTGATCTTAAGAAGTTCTTCCATAAAGATTCCCTGCCAAGAAGATTTGGGTCTGTGGGGCATGGTAGTAACACATCCTTTCCTGACACCATAGAAGAAAGACAGATGAAGTCGTCATAGAGACTGAATATGGACCTGTCATCTTACCTGTCAGTGTGTACATCCAGAAACCAATGGGTAAAGAATTCCCATCGAGCCCTGGACTTGGGAGC
This sequence comes from Apodemus agrarius, assembly GCA_964023405.1. Classification (NCBI taxonomy): domain Eukaryota; kingdom Metazoa; phylum Chordata; class Mammalia; order Rodentia; family Muridae; genus Apodemus; species Apodemus agrarius. Next base: position 27,056,334 of record OZ030027.1, on the reverse strand, counting down.
AGCCATAATGGTATGCCTGGATGACAGCCCCAACTTCCTCTCAGAGGAAGACGTTGGCCTTAAAGCAATAAATGTAGATCTCCAAAGTGATGCTGCTCTTCAAGTGGACATTTCAGAAGCTCTCAGTAAAAGGGATAAAGTCAAATCCACTGTTCACACAAAGGGTTCATTGCCAAAATTTAAGCAAAATGAATTTTCAGTTATTCGACAACATGAGAAATTTGTCTGACTTCATGATTCCTTTGTTGAAAATGAAGACTATGCAGATTATGTACATTATCCCACCAGAACCATCAAGACAGATTTTGATGCTTCGTGGGAAAAACTGCAGAAGCTTGGAGAAAGGGGAGAGGCCAACAACAAGAGAAGAATTCACAGATGAAACAGGAACTAGAAAGCTGAGTATCTGGCAATCTTCAAGAAGACAGTTCCATGCCTTTAATCCCAGCACTTGGGAGGCAGGGGCAGGTGGATTTCTGAGTTCGAGGCCAGCCTGGTCTCGAACAGAGTGAGTTCCAGGACAGCCAGGGCTACACAGAGAAACCCTGTCTCGGAAAAGAAGAAAGAAAGAGAGAGAGAGAGAGAGAGAGAGAGAGAGAGAGGGAGGGAGGGAGGGAGGGAGGGAGGGAGGGAGGGAGGGAGGGAAGGAAGGAAGGAAGGAAGGAAGGAAGGAAGGAAGGAAGGAAGGAAGAAGACAGTTCCGATGTCTGAGATCTTCCTGTGTCGTATTGCAGCACATCCTATTTAGAGAAAAGATTTAAATTTACACATCTTCTTGGAATATAATCAAGAATTGAGTGTTCAAGGAAAAAAAATGTAAACTCGAGGACTTCTTTTAAAACATGGTTAAGTCAGTGAATGGAGTAATTGTTTCAGGGGTAAAGGACGTAGACGACTTCTCTGAACATGAGTGAACATTCCTTTTCTTTTAGAATAGCACAGCTGAGTGAAGGATGCATCTGCTAAACTTGACAGAATGGTAAGATCTCACAGAAGTGCTGGTGCTGATTACAATAGGATTGAGTCTTCATTATACACTTTAGGAACTCAGGACTCCACAGATATGTTCAAGTTTTTCCTCAAAGTTTTATAACTGTTTGATAAAACAAGAAAAATAGATGCTCAGGATAGCACCACCCAAAATGGTCTGAGCCCTCCCCCACCAATCATTAATTTTAAAAAAAACTCCCCAGAGCTGGATCTTATTTTTCTCTATGAAGGAAAAGAAGAAAGAAAGAAAGAAAGAAAGAGAGAGAGAGAGAGAGAGAGAGAGAGAGAGAGGGAGGGAGGGAGGGAGGGAGGGAGGGAAGGAAGGAAGGAAGGAAGGAAGGAAGGAAGGAAGGAAGGAAGAAGACAGCATTTCTCTATGAAGTTTCCTTCCTTTCAAATGATTCTTAGTTTGTGACAAGTTGACATAAAACCAGCCAGGACACCAGCCTGGCCCCTTACCCATGCTCTACTGCTGACTGAGCCTATCCCAAACCTACCTTGCCTCCTACCCACTTTATCCTTCACTTAAAACACATTTTCTCTTTACAGCATGGTTACAACCTTGATGGTCCTGTATCTCACTCTGACACAGAATGTACATCCGGAGACCACTAGGCAGTTGTGAGTTACCCAACATGGATGCTGGAAATTGAACTCAGGTCCTCTATAAAAGCAATATTCTTTCAGCTACTGAACCATCTCTGCAGCCCCAAAATAGAGAAGTTGAAAACACAGTCAAGCATCTCCCTCCAATCAGTTGAGCTCCAACAAAGATGCCAATGAGAGAACTTCCTCAGCACTTAAAGTAAATGTGTTACCACCTATAAACTACCCTTCAGTGACATTGACCTTAAGAAGGAATAAAAAAAAAACAAAAAAGAGGCCAACAACACAAAAAATCCAACCCAAACAAACCAAAAGATGGCTTCCTTAACAGACCTTCACTGTGTGTCTTCAGAAGTCACTCTTGGCTCTTACAGAAGCATTGCAAATTCCATTCAAACACCAGATGGCACCAACAAGCAAGGCTTAGCCTCAGGGAAGTTGCTGTAACTTATCCTGCCTAAGTTACAGTCTTGCTAGCCCCAGTATTTCATCAGTGACTTGGAGAGACAAATAGACTGGTGCTCACTAAATGATGGAGAAGCTGAAGTGAGATCAGCTGGGTGTTCTGGTACCCAGAAGATGTTCAATGAATCATCCCTCTCCTCAGTGTAATGAGGGGGTGGAAGTAGGGATTTTAAACTCCTCTGAAGAACCTCCTCCAATAAGTGTCCAACCTAAATACAATCAATTCAAATGTGGACTGGCAGGTGTGTTTAAAAACCGAATCCAAGGTTGTCCTCTGGCTTGTACGTACACACACATGTACACACACTCATGTACACCTACACATATATTAGTATAATTTTTGGGTGTTGTGATTTTTTTGTTCGTCAAGAGAGGGTTTCTCCGTGTAGCCCTGGTTGGCCTGGAACTTGCTATATAGACCATGCTGACCTTGAACTCATGGAGATCTGCCTGCCTCTCAAGTGCTGGGATTAAAGGCCTGGAACACCACTGCCCAGCTATATTAGTGTGTATATGTATATATGTGTATGTTTGTGTGTGTATATATATGTATGTACTAACTATATATAATACATTATATTATATAAATATATATATGTATATATGTTAGTTTCCCAACTAGAAGTCTTAAGAATGTGGTCAAGGAGCTGGGTGATGGTGGCACACGCCTTTAATCCTAGTACTTGGGAGGCAGAGGCAGGCAGATTTCTGAGTTCGAGGCCAGCCTGGTCTACAGAGTGAGTTCCAGGACAGCCAGAGCTACACAGAGAAACCCTGTCTCAAAAAACCAAAAAGAATGTGGTCAAGGGAGGCACTTGGGACTAAGTAGGGTCAAGTAGTTCCTGTCTCCCCTTTTTCCTTTCTCAGTGTTCCATTACTAAGTGTGGGATGGTGAAAGGTAGCATGGTCCCCAGTTGAACTAAGGCTAAAAGTCCCATCGACACTGAAGCGTTGCCTGTTCCCAGGCACTAGCTGCAGCTCCCCGTAGATTTGTGTCCATCAGTCATGTAAGGGCAACGCCACAAGCCCCTCATAGGCTCAGAACAGACCTCCATGTTAATGAGGTACCTAAAGGGCTGGAGGGCTTAGCCAACCAGCTTTCCTTCTTAGACATTCCTCCCTGCAAAGGGTATTTAGCTTCAGGCTTGCCCTGAGAAGTGGGTATGGTTTGACACAGAGAAATGCGGGGGTGGGGGTGGGGGTGGGGTGGGAGGGGAGGAGTAAAGGCTGGCCATGAGCTCATGAGCACGTGGAGAGCAAGGGGCAGGGGAAAGGGGAGAGAGGGGGACAAGAGGACAGAGGGAAAGCAAGAAGGCAAGAGAGTAAGAGAGTGTGGGGAGTGAGCAGCCCCTGTTATGGTGAGTCAGGTGCACTTGGCTATTGCCAGGTGACTTGCTCCTCTGACCGCATTTCCCTCCCTCTGCTGAACAGCTCCTCTGTTCTCCAGTCTCCTCACAGCAGCCCCAGAGCCTGACCCCTCAGCAATTCCCCCTCACTGACTTAGCTTGTGTCTCTCTGTTCCCCGTCTTATATCCTAGAAGAAAACTTCCGAGTGGTTCATCTAGGCCAGGTGTTCACAGCTGCTTCCAACGTAGGGGTGGGGATTGGAGCAGTGTGTGATGCTGGAAAGTCAGGGGCTGGTTGCTTTGGAGCTGTCTAGGATGTAGATTCTGAGGGAACATCTGGGGCTGGCAAGTTGTTGGAGCAGTTTTTAGTTGATTTGAAATCTGCTAGGACAGATAAACTCAATACTGAAGAAGTTTACGGGAAAGTTTTTATCTTGGCTGTACATTTGAAACTTTTAGGCTCGTGGTCCTGGTACTTGGGGAAGGAGAGTTCCAAGGCCACGGAAAGGAAAAGAGGACCAGGGAGAGGGGGAGAGATCCCACTCCCAGGAATAGATAGACAGGTGGAGGATCAGGATGCTGGGGAGCGAGGTTTCCACAACAAAGGATAGTGCCCCCGAGGATTCACTCACGGGGAACAGCCAGATCTTGGTGTTCAGAATTTAGGATTTGTATGCACAGCAACAGATCAACCCCCCAACAAACAAGTGAACGGTGGAGTGTGATGGGGTTTGGAATACTGGCTGCGTATTCTGACTGTGGGTGAGGGAAAGGGGTGAGTGGGGGAGAGTGACCAGTGTGTGGTTAGGCTGGTCAGTCAATGTCAGCCTATACCTAGGAGGAGGTATAATCTTACTGGCCTCTATCAGTTAAAATAGCACAGATTTTTCATGACCTAGACAATAGCCCTAGGCTCCCCAGGTCTTGATGGCCCGGCAGCAGTGGTAGGTCTTCAGCTGTCACACGGGGCAGTGGCCTTAGGCTGTCAGATTCAGATCTTAGAGAGTTTTGTTTGTTTTTGTACTTGGAAGAATTGACATCACTTTGACTAGGCAGAGCAGGGCAATTATCCCAAACATGTTTGCAATTGGAGCTGAGTCCCAGCACCCAGTGAGGTGTGGGCAGCTTTCCCGGTGGTTAGTGTTAGTTACCACAATCCAGATGGAGTCACTGTCATCATTGTGCCCTATGGTGACCACAGGGTCTGTGTTAGGCATTACTGTGTCTGAAAGGACCTCGAAGTTGGCACAAGACACCTCAAAACAAAAGATTTATTTGCCCCTGTGGGACAAAGGAGAGAAAGGAGGAAGACACACCCATAAGCAAATGGCAGCTTGTAAACTGAAAAAGGAAACCCAAGTGTTAGGATGAGCTGGCTAACTTTAATTGGGCATGTTAATGAGGTCAGCCAAAAGAGGGCTTCTGACTGCTGGACTTTAATACTCTGATAGCTGGGCCTTGGTAGTCAGCCTCGGAGGGAGCAAGTGGCCAAATGAGGGACCAGACCTTGGTGGCTAGCTTTAGGAATGTAATCTAACAGTTTAGCAAGGCAGAGGGAAAGGGGGAAGGGCAAGGCCTGCCAGAGCCATGTTTACCATGCTCAGGCCTACTAGAAAGTCATTCAATGTCTCTCTAATTATTAAACACTTTAAATGTCATATTCACAGATCTCTGAAGAGTTTGAGGACCATCTACTGTCTAGTATGTTTGATTTTAGGCTTAACTTTGAAATGTACACACACACACACACACACACACACACACACTAGGTGTGTGTAGTCTGAGGAGGGAGAGAGGAGAGTGGAAAAATGAAATTATGTTGAAGGGAAGTGGAGATAAGAGATTTTTGGTGGTATAGAACAGAGTGAGATATGAGAAATTTGGGGATCCTGTATTTGTGTAAACGACAGGAGTTTTGATAGAGGAAAAGACCCAGCAAGCAGTTGAGGACAGGAGAGGGTTAAGTTGAGACAGTGGCTTACTAGGCGGAGAAGATGGGCACAGGGAGGAGGGATGACAGGCCATAACTATATTACATCTCCAGGGTAGAGGTGAGAGTGGAACTTAGAGAATGATGAGAGCACAAGGAAAAAGGGAAATCAGCAGCAGAGAAGTTGGCCTCAGGGGCTGGAGAGATGGCTCAGCACCCACATGGTGGCTCACAACCATCTGTAATTGGATCTGACGCCCTCTTCTGGTGTGTCTGAAGACAGCTACAGTGTACTTACATGTATTAATAAATAAATAAATCTTTAAAAAAAAAAAAAAGAAGAAGTTGGCTTCAGGAAGAAAGGCTGGGGCAGAGGCGGCCGCAGGCGGAGGGTTTACCAGCTTAGGCTGGCACAGGAGTGAGGGTTGCTGGTTTCTCATCTATAAAATTAAAAAATGAGATGAGAACAGAGGTGGTGCAGCCCTGTGATCTCAGCACTCAGGAGAAGGCAGTTCAAAGGATGAGTTCAAAGTCAGCCTGTATGTGCTACATAGTGAGATACCGTGTGTGTGTGTGTGTGTGTGTGTGTGTGTGTGTGTGTGTGGTGGTGGTGGTGGTGGTGGTGGTGGTGGTGGTGGTGGTGGTAGTAGTGGTGGTTTGAATATGCTTGGCCCAGGGAGTGGCACTATTAGGAGGTGCAGCCTTGTTGGAGTGGGTGTGGCCTTGTTGGAGGAAGTGTGTCACTGTGGGGGTGGGCAATGAGACCCTCCTCCTAACCACATGGGAGCCAGTCCTCTCCTAGCAGCTGTCAGATGAAGAACTCTGAGCTCCTCCTACAGTGCCATGCCTGCTTGGATGCTGCCATGTTCCCACCTTGATGATAATGAACTGAACCTCTGAACCTGTAAACCAACCCCAGTTTAATGCTGTCCTTTTAAGAGTTGCCTTGGCCATGGTTCTGCTCACAGCAGTAAAATCCTAACTAAGAGACCATGTATGAGGAAATAGTGTTTTCCAGACAGAACAGGGAGTTATGGAGGCTGTAACAGCATGCACAAGGCTTGCTCAAGGTGAACCCAGAGAAGATCATAGCACAGAGGCTAGGAAGTGGATAATAGAGTCCCACCCTTGGCCAAGAAGCTGTTCACAATAGCTTTTTTTTGAGGGGGGGATATAAGCCATGCTCCAGAGCAGGCCCCATTTTCAGAAGTAGCTAGTCAACACAAACCAGATTCCACATTTCTGGGATTTATTTTTCTTTTTTGTTGTTTGTTTAGGTTTTAAAAGTGAAACAAGAAGGGAGGGTGGGAGGCTCTGGGTGGAGTTGGGGAAGGTATTAGAATATGGTAAAGATGTATGGAATTCTCAAAGAATAAATAAAAGCATTTAAAAACAAAAGGTGAGTTCAAGATTAGTACTAATGAGCTTCTCCACGTGTCCAGTGCCCCTCAAAAACACCTCATGGGCACTGACTTACCAACAGCTGTGAAACATTGAACATGGGCCAATATAGACTGAAAACATATACTTATATTCGTATGATTTACATGTTGAAATCTCAGTGTGATAGTATGAGGTTGGAGTCATGTGTGTGTGTGTGTGTGTGTGTGTGTGTAGGGATTGAACTTGGGATCTTGTTCAGAGTATACAGGCACTCTACTATTGAGATGGTGCTTAGAATATAAGGATGAGGGGTCTTGAGTGGGATTAGGGAACCTAGGACAATGAGACCATCTATGATTTTAGAAATGAATACGATATCTTGATCTTAAAGCCGCACACTGAAGAGTGCTGTGTCCTATCAGTCAAACTAAGTCAGGTGTCATCCATTACAACACACAGTAAACTGATGTGAGATCATCGATCGGCTCAACCCTCCTTCCCATACCACCTGGCCTTTGCCTCCCCACAAGTTCAGCTCTCCGTTGCTAAACTTCTGGTATTCGTTCTCTAAACGAAACTGAAAGGCGAATTAGAACCTGAATGTAAATGTTTTGTTTCCTTTATTATCGACCATAGTCGAAATCTCTTCAATAATACATAATGCAACGAAGCTGGATGGCAAAACACTGGCAAAGTTGTCTGTGGTTCCCTGGCTGTGCCGGTCGCTCTCCAGAGTAGCCACGGACTTTGGACTGATGGATTTACTGACTCTCCCCTCCAACCCGAGCGCCCTACCAAGTGAGCTATGGCCTTGCGCGGGTCTGCTTCCTTAATGATGCCGGCTAGGCCCAAACACCCACGCTGCCTACGGTGTGATCGCGACCCGGGGCAGGCGAGCAACTCCGGGGAGTCCCCTCCTCCTCCCCACCGCGCGCGCCGCTGAGCTAGGGGCCTGCGGAAGTCCCACCCCGGAGCCGCCCCAGCACGCCAGGCTCCGCCCCGCCGCAGCCGCTGTCCGCACGCCGGTGCTGATCCACGCAGAGGACGCTCGTCGCCCCGGTGCGATTCAGCGGCCGGAGCGAAGATCGAGGCACCGAAAGCCAGCAAGCCTGGTAGAAGGGCCAGGGCGGCGGCAAGTCCGGCCGAGTCCGGCCCGCGATGCCTCTCGAAGCCTGCACGCTCGCCGCCTCCGTGAAGCAGCCAGGCCCCGGGACCGCCGAGCTCTGAGGCCGCGCTCGTGCCATGGCCGCCCGGGGAGGACCGGGCCCCGGCTCCCGGCACCGCGCGCTCCGCGGGCTGCTGCTGCTCTGCCTCTGGCTGCCCGGCGGCCGGCCCGGGGAGCCCGCCGCTCCATCGTCCGGAGTGGATAGGCTGCTTCAGGACTTTCGCCGGCAGCTACAACGGGCACGGCCTCGCGAGGAGCTGCAACCGGAGCTGCTGGGCGGCCCGCGGGAGGATTGCCCGGGTGCGGGCGGTACAGCGGTCTACCGGGCGGTGCCCGACACCATCATCCGCACGCAGGACTCCATCGCGGCGGGAGCCAGCTTCCTGCGCGCACCCGGGACCGTGCGCGGCTGGCGGCAGTGCGTGGCGGCCTGCTGCTCCGAGCCGAGCTGCTCGGTGGCGGTGGTGCAGCTGCCGCCCCGGGGGCCCAGCGTGGCCGCACCCATGCCCGCGCCCCGCTGCTACTTGTTCAACTGCACGGCGCGCGGCCGCAGCGTCTGCAAGTTCGCGCCGTTCCGCGGGTACCGCACTTACACCCTCAGTCGCGCCGGGGACGCCGCCGGGATTTCTGCCGGGCCAGGTAAGCGCCACCAGGAGGGTCCCGCCTGCCATCGAGCATGCAAACTCCTCTGCTTCCAGAGGATTAAAACTGCAGGTTACAAGGAAAGTGGCTCACTTTTTTTTTTTTTTCTTCAGACTTTGGGCTGGTGCGAAGAAAGTGCAGTAGATGAGTAGTCCGTTGGGCTACCTTTGAAAGTTAGGAGGGCAATTCCGAGAGGACTCGCGGATCGATTTAAGAGGATATCTCAGAACCTTCTTTATCCCAGTCAAAATCATTTTAATTTTTATTTCGTCTCATAGGTTTTATAAAGAGTGTTTTACAGCAGGAAATAGCAAGGACAAGATATGATTAGATGCAAAGTTGCTCCTAACACCCACTCCTGCTTCCTTTTGGCTCTCTGCCTGCACATACTTACTTCAGATTTTTTTTAAAAAATGTAGCCGGGCGGTGGTGGCGCACGCCTGTAATCCCAGCACTTGGGAGGCAGAGGCAGGCGGAGTTTTGAATTCGAGGCCAGCCTGGTCTACAGAGTGAGTTCCAGGACAGCCAGGACTACACAGAGAAACCCTGTCTCGAAAAACAAACAAACAAACAAAAAGTGAAGGAAAACTTTTCACTCGGTCTCCATTCTTTTCTTCCACCCCTTGCCCAAAAATTTCCCCTCATTCGTGACCTTGTTGGTTTTGTGTCCCGCTCAATTTAAGGAGGGCCAGCTGTGTGCAGAGGGGGTCGGAACTCTGTACTGGGGTCTCCTGGGCTCAGGACACAGTGGACAGCGTGTAAAGTTTGTCTCTCTTTAAAAGGCCTAAAGTGATATGAAACCCTGTGGTTTGGTCTAGAAAAAACAAGACACAATGCAGGGGCAAAGTAGCACAGAAACAATATTTATCCCCACCCCCACCCCCCATCCTGGTTCTCCATGCTCCTCTGTAACAAAATTTGCTTTGCCACGGGAGCTTTCCTTAAACCCAGCGGGGGAGAAAAAGTAAACAGGATTAAGAGTAAGGCCCAAAACTAGAGCCATCTAAGTGTTTTTTTTTTTTCTCCTCCCTCCCACTTCGTCAGTCCGTCCTTTCTCTAGGGGGAGTTTGCCACGTGACCACTGGCATGGCCTCCTCCCTGGGGAGCGCTGACATGCCCACTCACCAGGAAGCGCTGATGTGCCCAGATTTCTTCTGGTCCTCAGCGACCCTGTGGTGCAGCCTTGGCTCACCGGCTGCATTGATTGGCCCTGTATGGAGGGCAAAGGGCATTTTACAGACTCCGGGGATTCCCAGGTCCAGATGCTTACTTACCTGTTTGAGTTCTTTGTTTGAAAGACTACGTCGGTTTTCTGGATTATTATGCTTTCTTTCCTCCTTTCTTGTGAATCTTGTGAGCATGTGGAGCTTGAAGCTAAATGAGACAGTGATTTAGCAGAGCCCCTTGCAGGGAGTTGTAACCAGTCTTTTAGGAAGAAACGGGCCTGGATGGGGATGATTGCTGGATGGGACCGGATAGATTTAGAGTGGGTTACCCATCCACCAGTATATTGGTCACTCTGGGTGAGTTCGATGTTAGAAGCTATTTTAAGCTATTTGCTATTACTCACAATAGCTCAAAGGTCAAATCCTGTTGTACGGAAGGCTGACCCGGAAAGCAACTTGCCTGAGGGCCACTCTGTCACTCTCAAGCACGATGCGGCAGCTGTTAGAGATAGTGAGAGAATTGTAGGATGGAGCAGGGAGGTATCTTGATGTGGCAGAGCCTACCTGCTAGAACATCTCAAGTGCCAGAGATCCTCAGCCCTCCAGATTAAGTCTAGGCTCCTCCCACGCCAAGTCCCTGGGAACCATCTTGGACTCGCCTCTGTTCTAGCTCAAATTGCCATAATGACTGAGCGTGGATGTTTCTTGTGATTTTTCTGAGCAGTATAGGTGTCTGTGGTATCATTACAGGACCTTGGTTGGCTGGTGTGATTGATTGGAAAGACCGGTGGGATGCCTTGAGTGAAGAGGATTGTGGGGTGGAGGCTGACGTCCTTGGGATCCTGTAGGAGCTGAGAATATAATCTCTCACCGTTCAGGGACCAGAACCTTTGTGAGGGACCAGAAAGGTTGTGCTGTTTTGTTTTGTTTTTTAAAGATTTATTCATTTATTACATGTAAGTACACTGTAGCTGCCTTCAGACACTCCAGAAGAGGGTATCAGATCTTATTACAAATGGCTATGAGCCACCATGTGGTTGCTGGGATTTGAACTCCGGACCTTTAGAAGAGCAGTCAGTGCTCTTAACCTCTGAGCCATCTCTCCAGTCCCCCCTTTGTGCTGTTTTTGACTAAACTAGCCTGAAGTCCAGTATCTCTGGGTAGCGCTTGGAAAGAACCCCTTGCAAGTCAAACCAAAGCCTCGGGTGAAATTCAGCCTTCTCCCAAGCAGACCTCTCTCTGCTGTCAGTCTTCAAGTAGGTAGCAAGGACTGACCTTCCTGTTCAGGGCTGATCCCCGCAGCAGGCTGACTCATCTCCACTGACCTGACTCATAAATAATACTAAGATTACTTGTTGGCAGTGTTGGAAAAAAATGTATTGAGGCAACTCTGACCACACACACATCCCAGATGGATATTTTTTTTTTCCGGTTTTTTCGAGACAGGGTTTCTCTGTGTAGCCCTGGCTGCCCTGGAACTCACTCTGTAGACCAGGCTGGCCTTGAACTCAGAAATCCGTCTGCCTCTGCCTCCCAAGTGCTGGGATTACAGGCGTGTGCCACCACTGCCCGGCAGATATTTATTTTTGTTTGTTTGTTTTTGTTTTTGTTTTTTGAGACAGTCTCTCTGTGTAACAGAGGCCTGGCCATCCTGGACTCTTTTCATAGACCTGGCTGGCCTCAGACTCGCAGAAGTCTTCCTGCCTCTGCCTCTGCCTCTGCCTCCCGAGTGCTAGGATTAACGGCTGCATTCACATCATTTATTTACTTAGTGTGTTTATGGACATGCCTGCCACGGCCGTTGTATGGAAGACAGAGGCAAACTTGCAGCAGGTTGGTTTTCTTCTTCCATCGTGTGGATCTTGGAGGTGGAATTCAAGTTATCAAATTTACTGAGCCATCTCACTGATCCTATATACACAAGTATTTTAAAATTAAGCCACAGTCTACTCCATAGTTAGAAAAAGTAGAAGCTAAATTCAGTATTGTCTATCTGGGAGGAAGAGGTCTTAAATTCAGTTAGGTAGATCTTCAAAGAAAGACTGTACAAATTCACACACACACACACACACACACACACACAACTATGTCAATAAGTAAGGAACTGTGAAGTGTAGGAAATACACTCTTAAAATATTAGCAGAGCTAAGGGTTGCTTTGACAAAAGTAAATGAGCAAAGGTTCAAGTAAAGAGTTTCCTGGTGAAGACATGCAGCTGATAATAAACACAGGAAATGGCCAGAGTTAAAGGTAGGCAGAGGCTAGGCATATAACTTCAAGGGATAGCACTCAGCTAGCACATCGGAGGGCCTAGGCCCAACCCCCAGTACCATCAGAAAGAGTGAGGGGGAAAAAGAATCAAATGTAAATGTCAGCTTACACTTACTAAGTTGTAAAAAACAACTCAACCCGGCACACGTGTGAGACATGTGGCACTGGCACCCATGAGATTGAGACGGTGTAAACTGGTACCGAGCTCTTAGAAGCCAACTAGGAAATAATGTAGGAGATTTAAAATATCCATTTTCTAGGGTAGGGGTTCTCAGCCTTCCTAATGCTTTAATACACAGCCTCATGTTGTAGTGACCCACCCTACCATAAAATTATCTCTGTTGCTGCTTCATAACTGTAATTTTGCTACTGTTATGAATCCTAATGTAAATAATTTTGGAGATAGAGGTTTGCCAAAGGAGTCGTGACCCACAGGTTGAGAACCACTGTCCTAGTTTTTTTGGGTTTTTTTTGTTTTTTTGTTTGTTTGTTTATTAAGGACAATAATCTATGCTAGAGAAACAGTATGAGCAATAACATGATAATTGTGGCATTATTTACAGTGATAAAGTTGATGAAATATAAATGCTTCACTCAGACTGACAGTAAATATCAAGTAAGGAGATGCCGGTAGAGCTCTTAGCACTACTACACTACATGGTACAAATAACTTACCAGTAAGGGGCAGTACAGGTGCACTCATTTCATCCCAGCACTGAGGAGGCAGAGGCAGAGGCAGGTGGATCTCTGGTCTATGAAGAGAGTCCAGAACAAGTGAGAGCTCTGTTACACAGAGAAACTCTTTCTCAACTTTATCAGAAAATGTTTATAATTCCACTTTCAATTAACTTAGGAGTACTTTTATGCCTACCATTATTATATCTATATACAATTTTCCATGATAATCCTTAATTTTTAACATGTTTTTCTACATTTTCCTACAATTTTATCAGAAATATTTTCCACGTAAATCTTCAATTCTATCATAAAATGTTTCTATTTCATTTTTCAATTAATTTAGCAATGTTTTTATGTCTACCACTTTACTCTTTAATTTTCCATGAAAATTGTCAATTTTGGTTTTTTGGGGGTTTTTTTTGTTTGTTTGTTTGTTTGTTTTGAGACAGAGTTTCTCTGTGTAGTTCTGGCTGTCCTGGAACTCACTCTATAGACCAGGCTGGCCTCGAACTCAGAAATCCACCTGCCTCTGCCTCCCAAGTGCTGGGATTACAGGTGTGCGCCAACACACCCCGGCTGAAAATTGTCTATTTTAACGTGTTTTTCTATATATTTCTTCTATCTTATCAGAAATATTTTCTACATAAATCTTCAATTTTATCATAAAATGTTTTTACTTCCTTTTTCAATAAAAGAACATGCTTTTCAAAAAAATAGATGCAACAAAAATAAATGAAGTATAAATTATATAACTTATAGCATATATTTTGTTGTATATTATAAATATATAATTATTATGCAGTTGTTTTATTTAATTTTAAAATTAATTTTATTACTTAAATTAATACATTAATTAATACATTCATTATTATTGTTGATTGATTCTCTAGCCTGGAAAGAAGGGACAAACAAGCCAGAATGCCGTGGTACCTTTCCTCCCTGTATCTGTAGGTCTGCCTTCCCTTCTCTGGCCCCGCCCCGGTAGCTTGTTTTTGGATTGCCCAGCCCAGCCCGTGTGTAGCCTTTGCACCACTTGGCACAGATTCAGGAGGACTGTCAGGGAAGCTCCGTTCACAGCATCATAGCAGGTGTGGGAAAGACGTCAGCCAGCACCTTCTGTGCAGTAAGACCCAGCCTGACTGGAACTGGAGAGAAATTTTCTCAGAGGTCATCAGAGGTCATGTTAGACTGTGAGGGTTTCCCTGGGCTCAGAGGTCACATCTATGATGTACTTAAACAAACATCAGTGACGGTTGTGACTTTTCTTCACAAGAGTCAAGATTAATTTGTTTCCTGACAAGCAAGATATTTCAGTGCTTTCCTCATTCTTCCATGTAAAACCTTTGAAGGTTTTTTAAAAAATATTATTGGGAGCCAGAGAGATGGCTCAGTGGTTAAAAGTACTGGCTGGTCTTCCATAGGGCCTGAGTTCAATTCCCAGCACCTGCATGGCCATCCACAACTGTCTGTAACTCCAGTTCCAGGGGGTCTGGGGGTCTGACAACATCACACAGACACACATGCTGGAAAAACACCAGTGCACATAACTTAAAAGTGAATCATTAAAAAAAATTTTTTTTAATGAGGCTGGAGAGATGGCTCTGTGATTAAGAGCACTGGGTGCTTTTCTAGAGGACCGCGGTTCAATTTCCAGCAACCACATGGTGGCTCACAACCATCTATAATGGAATCCGATGCCCTCTAAACAGCTACAGTGTACTCATGTATATACACATACATATATGTGTGTGTGTGTGTGTGTGTACAGATATATGTATATATATGAGTATATATGTACTATATATACACATGTATATGTATACTTATATATATATACACACATATATCTATATGCATATATATAATTAGTTTTCTATAACACTCCATACCTCCTCTTCCACATGCAGCATTGCTAAAAGTCCATGTCAGAATAGGATGCTTGTTTATTGTTTGCATGTATAAAGGGAACAAAATGGAAGTTAGCAGGAAGGTAGATTTCACTTGATTATTTATTCTCTTTGAGGTTTTTTCGATGGACTAATCTGCAGACAAGATATTGCTGTTCATCGACTGGGGGGTCAGAGAGGCATGCCTCTCCTGTCTCTTCTCTTTCACAGGTGAGGACGAGCCTCCGGTCAGCAAGGCTGGGAAGGATGTGGTTTTACAGCTGCCCACAGACGGGGTAGTTCTGGACGGCCGAGAAAGCACAGATGACCACGCCATCGTCCTTTATGAGTGGGCGCTGCAGCAGGGGGACCCGTCATCAGTGGACATGAAGGTGACTCTTGTTGTTCTTGCTAACAAAAACTGATGTTCCAGCCGGGTGGTGGTGGTGCACGCCTTTAATCCCAGCACTTGGGAGGCAGAGGCAGGCAGATTTCTGAGTTTGAGGCCAGCCTGGTCTACAGAGTGAGTTCCAGGACAGCCAGGGCTATACAGAGAAACCCTGTCTCGAAAAAACAAAAAAACAAAAAAAAAAAAGACTGATGTTTCTGGGAAGTGGTTTTCTGTAATGTCCTTCGTTGTCAGTCCCCAGATGCACATAAGCAAGCAGAGTGGACTTACAATGGACAAATCACAAAATCGATTATCCTAAAAATGATTTATTCTGTAAACTCCCTTTGGTGCTCAGCAAACGGTCTTGATTGTTTGCTTGAGAGCTTGCCAGGGTCTTGCTCCTTCAGCTCAAAGGAAAAGACTTATACTGTGTTTTTAATAATTCTGGTTCCTTTTTTTTTAAAAGGTTTTCTTTTTTTCTTAGTATAAGATTTGGGTAGAGGCCAAGTATGATGGCACGTGCCTGTAATTCTAGTGCTCAGTGGGTTGAGGCAGGAGAATCACAGGTTCAAGGCCAGTCTAGACTATGTCACCAATTCCTGGCTACCCTGGACTAAAAATTTGCCTAGAAAGTATGAAAGGAAGGACTATAAAGAGGGAGCCAATAATAATGGAATAAATTCTTTCTTTACATGATCTGGAAGCATGGTAATCCTCCTCATAGACACTGTGCTAAGAAGCGAGACGGGCACAGCATAAGACTGTCCTGACCCCTGCTCTCCTTGGGGGGAGGTGCTACATATACCAGCCATGAGACAGTGGGAGCCATTTCTAGAGAGGAACCCTTCCAGACTAAGTCTCACACACTTCATCCAGACCACACCCTTTAGAGAAGTGGTTCTCAGCCCCTTTCACAGGGTCACCCCAGACCATTAGAAAACACGGATACTTATATTACTATTCATAACAGGAGCAAAATTACAGTTACAAAGTAGCAACAAAATAATTTTATGGTGTGGGGGGGTCATCACTGTGTTAAAGTGTTGCAACATCAGGAAGGCTAAGAACCACAAAGCCTTAGAGGGTGAGGTGGTGAATGAAAAGCCAGTTTGAACAGGATCACAACAGAAGCAACAATCAGCTGTTGCCACAGCACTGATCTCAGACTACACTGCTTTTGCTCAGTGATTAAATGACTTTAGCATTGGACTTGTTCAGAATGGTCCCCAGCCTGTCGCTCAGAGTCTTTCCTAGAGCACGCCACCCAAGAGTCATTGTTCTCTGCCCAACTTTTCAAGAAGCAGAATCTCACTTTATACATCATGTCTTAAGCTGGTGGCTCTCAACCTTCCTGATGCTGCCGAGATCCTCATGTTTTGGTGACCCCCAACCATAAAATTATCTTTGTTGCTACTTCATAACTGTAAATTTTGCTACTGTTATGAATCATAATGTAAATATCTGATAGTTGGGGTTTTACTGCTGTGAACAGACACCATGACCAAGGCAGCTCTTATAAGGAACAACATTTAGTTGGGACTGGCCTACAGGTTCAGAGGTTCAGTCCAGTATCATCAAGGTGGGAGCATGGCAGCATCCAGGCAGGCATGGTGCAGGTGGAGCTGAGAGTTCAATGTCTTCATCTGAAGGCTGCTAGGAGAATATTCACTTCCAGGCAGCTAGGATGAGGGTCTCAAAACCCACGCCCACAGTGACACACCTCCAAATAGTGTCACTGCCTGGGCCAAACATATTCAAACCACTAGAACAGGGTATCTGATATGTGACCCATGACTCACAGGCTGAGAACCTCTGTCCTAGCTTAGCCAAACAGTCCATACTTGGCTATATGTACTGGCAGTAGACTTCCCTTTGGAAAATGCTGAATGCATCCTTTTACTCTGTATAAAAATCCTTGTAATGATTTCCAGACCATCTACCTTCTAGCCTAATCTAGATTTTCTTAGATGTATATTCTCCATAAAATCTGAAGCCCCTAACTGAATTCCTCACATATGCTGTGGTTCCCTCTGAACCTGTTAATACCCTCCCGTGATCTGCATGTTGGTCCCGATGCCTGTTAACGAAGCTAGTTGCATGAACTGTGTTAGTAACTGTGTCATAGGATAGGTTCATGCTGAGTCTTCTTTTTTGTTGTTGTTTTTGTTTTGTTTTTGTTTTTCGAGGCAGGGTTTCTTTTCCAGGCTGTCCTGGAACTCACTCTGTAGACCAGGCTGGCCTCGAACTCAGAAATCCGCCTGCCTCTGCCTCCCAAGTGCTGGGATTACAGGCGTGCGCCACCACTGCCCGGCCCACGCTGAGTCTTCCAACTGCCCACTTCCTCCTTCCATGTGACTGCCGCCATCATGGCCTCCCCTTCATGGGAGGCCATGGTCATCCTTCCATGTGACTGACTGCCCTTTGCAGGACTCTTTCTTGTCTGTCTTCTTTACATTTCAACGTTTTGGTTTAATTTGTATATCAGAAGTCATTTCTGCCCTGGAGTGTCACCTATCATTTGTTATTGTTTCTGTTTCAAAGTTATTTATATATGGTGTCTAAGGAGAGAAGCGGAGCAGTTGGCTCCTCATGGGGAAGAAGGCAGGGTACTGTCCCTGTGTGCTCCTGGGCTCTCTGTGCCAAGCTCTCTTCCCTAAACCTGTTTGTATGGCAGGTACCTCAGCCCGGGACCCTGAGGCTGTCCCGCCTGAAGGAAGGAGTGTACATCTTCCAGCTGACTGTGACTGACTCCGCGGGCCAGAGAAGCTCGGATAACGTGTCTGTGACTGTACTTCCTGGGCTCTACTCCACGGGAGAAGAGGGTAAAGTCCTGCCATTGTGTCCCCATGGCCAGCCAAACCCAGCTGGTCGTGGAAGGATCATGTCAGTGGGATTTACATCCTGGGCTCCTCCGTCTTATTTTCAGTGCTTGAAGTTTTTGCTAAAAATGTTACAGCAAATCTGGGCTCTATATTTAGGACCATTAGGATCCCACTGGTTAGAGTGTAGAGAGCGTTCTCAGGGCCAGACCATGAGCCTGGGGGCTCTGTGTGCTGACCTTTGCTCTTCGACCTTGTTAAGACAGCGCCTGGCTTTCCTAATGTAAAGACAGAGGGTCCTTCTGATATGCGTGTTTGAAGTATTTAACTGAATTCTACAGTTTAAACAGTCCAGCCAATGGAATCACAGGGTAGAATGGTGGTTAAAAGCTGAGGTTATTATGTAGGAAATACTTGTAAATAATCCAAAAAAATAGAATGAGCCAAAAGTCTAAGTTTAAATATTCTTACCATAAAAAAATGAGTAGAAAACTTGATATAGATTGTTTACTGACTTGATCTAGTTAGTACTAAATATGTACATACAAATATAGTATATACATATATGCGTGTATATGTATTATACACATATCAACACATCCCCTTGATATCATTTATCTATATACTATTGCCCATAAATTAAAAATAAAATATGGGGTGCAGGGAGGAAAGGCATATGATAGGCTAGAAAGAAGACTTGACTATACCAATAGTTTATACGATAAACCACTTAAAAATATAAGAAAGAAAAACACGTGGTTAATGACTACAGTTGGACTGAAATAGGCAAAGTAGAAAAGCCCTGCTCAAAAGTTTCACAGAAGCCAAGTGGTGCTAGTGCACACTCTTAATCCCCACACTCAGGAAGCAGAGGCAGGCAAGTCCTGTGAGTTTGAGGCCAGCCTGGCTTACAAAGTGAGTTCAGAACAGCCAGGGCTACACAGAGAAACCCTGTCTCAACATAAAAAGACAAAACAAAACAACAAAAAAGGAATCATGGAGGTGCTCTTCCTACCTGATTACTTACTGGTTCAATTACAGAACATGCATGAAGTCACTGATGAAATGCCTCGTGTAAACATGGCAAACGGGGGGGGGGGGGCATAAGACAGGAGTTTCTGTCTCCTTTAACACACACACACATACATACACACACATACATGCATACACACATATACACACACATACATACACACAAACATACACACACACACACACACACACACACACACATACACACACAACACACACACACTAACCCTGTTCTGTTTTTAGTAAATTGACTGTTCTAACACCTTTTGAAGGCATGCGAGGAGCCATCTCTGCAGATAGCAGGCTGGAAAGAGAGCACTTTACCATGAGCTAGTAGAGTGGATTCAAATAGGGACGATCTTCACATCTTCACCTAATGCTGAAGACATTTTTAGGGCATGGAAACGAGACACTTAAACATTTAATTTTATTTATTTTCAATCTTTTGACATTTTTTTCAGTGTGTTTAATAAGGTGTGTGGTGTTTTTTTATTCTGTGTGTGCACGTGTGTGTTCATTCAGTGTGTGTGCCTGCACATGCACACGCGAGTGTAAAGGTCAGAGGACAGCTTATGGGGAGTTGTTGCTCTCTTCCCAGCACTGTGGGTTCCTGGAATTGACCTCATGTTTTCAGGCTTGGTGACAGGCACCTTTACCCCTTGAGCCACCCTGCAGTCCCCCTTGGGTGCCGTGTCTCAGAACACCAGCACATGCAATTTATGAGTAAATTTGAGGTGTGTGTTTATTATGATGCTTAAAAAGTTTGGAGACAGCTATTCCAGAAACAGATTAAGTATAAATGCTAATCTGTCTCTAAAGAGACATAGAAATAAGGAGAACCCTGCAGTTTGGGGTTTTCCTGTCACGTGAGTTAAGATTGCTTGGTGATCAGCGTCCTTGTTTCTGCTTGCCCCCCCTGGTGGCTGTCGATGACCCTACAGGCCTAAGTTTTCAGGGAGCCCAAACTGAACGCTGTCCCAGCAGTTCCTGCATTCTTTCCTTTCTTTCCTTTCTCCTTTAGGATCAAGAGCTCTTCTAATCGCCTTGCACCCAGACAGGGTCACTTTCCAGTCTTTTAGTTGACAGCTTTTCAATAAAATAAGTGCACATCCATCTGTGCACATCCACCGTGCTTAACTTTTGCTGTTAGTGGAGTGTCATAATCTGCCAGTCATGTTCCTGAACGAGCCATTTAGTCCACCCTGTTACCATAGCATTGTAGGATTCCAGGGGGCTGGAGAGCTGGCTCAGAGGTTAGGAGCACTGGCTGCTGTTCCAGAGGTCCAGGGGTTCAATTCCCAGCCCCCTCATGGCAGCTCACCACTGTCCCAAGGGATCCTATACTGTCACACAGATATATGTGCAGTCAGATCACCAGTATACATAAATAAAAGTGGATAAATAGATAGGAAATTGTAGGACTCCTTAAGGCCCACTTCTAGCTGAACGCCATTCATGACTTTACCTGAGTTACAAGTGGAAGGCAAAGGAACCAGGGCAGCAAAGGTTTGAAGGATACCCTTCCGGCCGAGAGCTCTGGGGCAGCCCGGAGCGTCCAATGAGAGGTGACAGAGGGACCCTCTGGCCTGTTGTGCCAGTTCTGTCATGTCACTATCCCTGCCACTTTACCCTGCTTGGTGTCCCCTTTCCCCAGTCATCGTGACAGGGGATGTTAACTTGCCCTGCATCCCTGTGACCTGAGACTTGTTCACAAACAGGATGCTCCAGTGTTTGTTCCCGCTACCATTTCTTCTGTGACAGTGGCTGCTGTATTGACATCGCCTTGGCTTGTGATGGCGTGAGGCAGTGTCCAGACGGGTCTGATGAAGACTTCTGTCAAAACTGTGAGTCAGTTGCATGGTCTTATCAGGCAGGGATGGAAGGGGTGGCACAAGCAGGTCAGTGTCTATAAAATATCTTATACCATGTACTTTTTAAAAAACGGAAACAGGGCTGGCAAGATGACTCAGTAAATAAAGGCATTTGCTGAAGCCTAATGGCCTAAAGATCCGAGTTCAACCCCAAGGACCCATGGGTGGGAAGAGATAATCAGCTCTCACAAGTCAGCCTCTGGCGTCCACCACGTAGTGTAATACACCTTAAAAAAACCTGAAGTACATTAATAATTGCCTTGCTAATTGAGTGAGTGTGTGTGTGTGTGTGTGTGTGTGTGTGTGTGTGAGATGCAGTCTTGCCACATAGCTGACCTCACAGTCAGAATCCTCTGGCCTTAGCCTTCCTATAGGCACACTTGACATTGCTTCTATCATTTTTAAAGATTGTTTATGACACTGGAGTATGTCTAAGTTAACCTATAAATCAGTTGTATAAGGTCATGAACCTAAAAGTAGCATAAGAAAGAAGAGCTGTAGTACAAATCCCAGTAAAGTCTGGTGTAAGGAAGGAAGAAAAGAAAAGGTCTCAAAACATAAGATCTAGGAACTGAGGTTGTAGCCCAGGAGTCTAGTGCTTGCCTCGAGTGCATGAGGTCCAAGGTTCAGACCCAATTGCAACAAAGTACGGAGACTAGAAAAACAAAACCAAACCCAAGAATATAATGTTGAGTATGTCCTTGTCCGAGTTAGGAAGCCACTAGAAGAGGAAAGAACACATTGCCCACTTAAAAACTAAGCAATAGTTTTAGTGAGCTCTGCCTGTCTTAGCTGAATAAGATAGTAGACTTCAATATCTATGATTTTAAATCAGCTGCAGATACAGTGGTTTTAGTTAACATTAAGAAAAGAAATCCAAGGCTGAGATTATAACTATTCAGCATCCATGTTAAAAAAAAAAATGCAAGTGTGTCATCATGTGGTAATCCTAGTTCTGAGGAGGCAGAGGCAAGAAGATCGAGGAAGCCTACTTCTCAGCCAGTCTGCCTGCCAGCCAGAGTCCCAAGTTCTAGGCCAGTAAGAGAATTGTCTCAAACACAGAGGTTGGTGGCACCTAAGTAACAACAAGGTTGTCTTTTGGCTGCCACATGCAGGAGAGAGAGAGAGAGAGAGAGAGAGAGACAGAGAGAGAGAGAGAGAGAGAGAGAGAGAGAGAGAGAGAGAGAGAGAGAGAGAATGAGGAGGAGGAGGAGGAGGAGGAGGGGAAGGGGAAGGGGAAGAGAAAAAAAGAAGGGAGGGAGGGAAGGAAGGGAGAAAGAAAGAGAGAGAAGGAGGAAAGGAGAGAGAAAAGGAAGGAAGGAAGGAACCCAGTAAATAACTGAGCTCTTCCACAGTGTCTCTTGACCACAAGTTGGTGACATACACAGTGGCTACTTCTGCCCAGCCAGGAGCCACAGGATTAAGTGAAGGTGAAGGAGACCCCAAGTTGGAAAAGCCCCAGAGAACCACTCCCCACAGCCAACCAGCTCCTGCACCCCACACAGAGAAGAGGATATACTCTACCCAGAAGGCTCCGGAGAGTCAGATCCATCCTGTGCAGCCAGGTAAGGACTCAACATGAGTTCTCCATAACTAGTCTCTCATTCATTGATATTAATATGGTTCAAAGTTAAATTTTGTGCTTGAAGACCATCAGGGAAATAGTGATCCAAAGATGAAAATTGAAATGAAGAATTTGGCCAAACAAAATAAAACAAAACAAAACCAACCCTGACATTTGTACTAATGAGTTTACAATTAAGGAGCTCTGGAGCTGTGTATAAGAGGAAGAGACCTTGTCTCACATCCAGAGGCTTTGATTTGACCCCCAGCACTAAAGAGAAACGAACCGTTGACTAATGGAAAGGAATGCCTGGTGAATAGTCCCTGAGGAATGGGTTCTAGGACCTATGAGAACCAAAGTTCAAAGATGCTCAGGTCCCATCTGTGAGAGTCTGCAATACAGGGCTGAGAGACAGCTCAGAGAGTACGGGCACTTGCTGCAAATCCTGACAACCTGATTCCACACCCAAGGCCTCACCTGGTGGAAGGAGAGAACTGAGTCCTGCAGGTTATCCTCTGATCTCCACACACGGCCATGGCATATGTACATGTCCCCTCCCTCCCTCCCTACAAAATAAACAACTATAAAAAAAAGTTAATGGCCCCTTAATTGTAAACTCACTAGTACAGTATGCATCCTCCTGTATACTGTAAACCACCTCCAAATTACATATAGTCCCTTTTATAATGTAAGTGCTAAATAAATACTTCTTATACTATATATTTTAGGGACTAATGACAAGGAAAACAATCTCTTTATGTGTTCATAGGTACCATTTTTGTGTGTGTGATGAGGATTCAAGTCAGGGCTTTATACATGCAAAACATACTGACCCACTGAAATGCACCCTCAGCCTCAGAAACAGGTTTCTAAAGATTATATAGGGCACGTATAAATGGTTGGTTACACAGTGAGGGTGTGCCTAGAATGCGTGGATCCGCTGGCATCGGGAGCACAGAGCTCCACTGTAGCCTGTGTCTGCTCAGCACCTCTTGGCACAATGACTAGACTGTCACCAATGTGGTTGCAGCTGCAGTGCCTGTTCTCTGTGTGGTCCAAGTCACTCACTAACAATGCTGTCATCTTGTCTCCAGTCTAGCTGGAGGAAGGAAATCAATCAGGTTTCCAGGCCCACGGAGTGGTATAAAGGAGTGTTGTGTGCCCGTTTACATAGGCTCTAGTTATTGGCAACTCAAGAATTCGTGATTCTGTGGCTGATCAGCCAAGACCTTCGAGGCACTGGGCTGAAATATGTACAAAAAACCATTTTCTGCATACATTTGCGGTGTTCTTTACCAAATGTGCCAACACCTCAGGCCATAGTTTATCTTTGGGGTAATGGTTATATAGAAGGTCTTTGTTTTTCGGACATTCATGTATTTAATTATATAACACTGGGAGTTCAACTCTGGGACTGGTACATTGCAAACTACTCTACTGGCTTTCAGGACATTATTATTTACTTTGAGATTCAAGTCTGATCATTTAAGTTTTACCCTTTTTTATGTATGTATTTATTTTTTTATTTTTATGGTAGAAGAGAAAGTTTATTATAGATATGTAGGAAGGCATAGCCAGAGGCAGGAACATCTGGGAGAGTCCAGAGTGAACATGACCAGACGGAGCTGGCCTCTGGGGGGACAGGGGAACCAGGTGCAGCAGCCAGGAGGCCAAAGGTACAAAAAGGACACTTGTTACTCTTCAAGGCTTACCGTTGACTGGATTCAGGAGAGCACTTGGCGGGAACAGCCTACAGCTCTTGGCATCTGTTGGTGGTGTTTTTCCTTGGAGTCTTGGCTCGCTTGGCCATACACTTAGCACAACCTGCAATGTCCTCCTTGCTGGACTTAGTGAATTATTTCTTCAGAGCAATACATCAGCGCCTAAGTCGAGGGCATGTGGAATAATGTCAAATCTTGGGTGCTGTGGTTCTGGGCTTCTTACCTTCTTTGTTTGAGGGCTTTCAGACAGCATATTGGTGGACACCATCTCCCTTAGATTAAAAACCTGCAGGTTCTCCTAGCTCTTTTATATACCAACTACTAAGGCACAGTGATGCCTGTCAGTCCAGGAATATCCTCCCCCCCCCCTTTTTTTTTTTTGTTTTGTTTTTTGAGACAGGGTTTCTCTGTGTAGCCCTGGCTGTCCTGGAACTCACTCTGTAGACCAGGCTGGCCTCGAACTCAGAGATCGCCTGCCTCTGCCTCCCAAGTGCTGGGATTAAAGGCGTGCACCACCACCACCCGGCTCTTCCCCCTATTTTTAACAATAAGCAAAAATGTAAGTTTGAGAACACTCAGATGGCATCCACAATGCATCCTTGAAAAACAGACTTGCATTTCCTCTGTCCAGTTATCCTTGGTCTCTCATGAGATTGCTCCTTACTCAGCAATAGGCATGCTCTGTCGTGGGTCAGAATGCCTCACTTCATGGGAAAACCTTCCTTATCATTCTCACTGCTGCTTCAAAAGAGATAGCCCCACGGACTCCTCACTCAGTGGCAGCAGCTGCCTCTGTGACCATGCACTTCTTCTAGAGAGCATGAAACTTACATCCATCACCCATTTCTGTGAGTTTCTGACAGCCAGTGGTGGAGAAGGAGACATTCAGTTTTATCTTGAAATGGCTGACCTCTTAAAGGTTACACACACACACACACACACACACACACACACACGAGCCTAAAGACTTGTTTTTAAAGGTTTATCTCTTTATACTCTCATCTAGACTTCTCAGGGTTTGTGTTGTAGGGGGAACTGTTTGGACTCTGTATGATCAAAAATCTAGGAAAGTCGTTTGTATCTATGGAAGTGTGATCTCTGGGACAGCTGTAAAAGCATGTGTTCTCCCAAGATGGTGCCAGGAATCCAACAGAACAGTATGAGGAGGTTCACTTAATACAAACTCGAAGATTGCAATGTCAGAATGCCTTCTTATAGATACATGCACCCTACTGGGACAGTACAGACAGGATTCCTCCCCTGGGAAGTGAGTTCCCATCAGATGGCAGAGCTGTTATGGCATCAGCAGAACGTAATGTCATGGTGTCCATCCATGCATCCATCCATCCATCCATCCATCATCATGTCCCCCACCCCCTCCTGGCCTTAAAGAGTCATAACTGGCTCTTCTGCCACAACACCCCTGATTCTCTTCAGATCCTCCATCGTGCCATCTGTCTCTGGTTGGGAGCCAGAAGTCTCATCAGAACCTTCACTATTGCCCATCTGTCTATTTGCCTGCCTGTCTGTCTGTCCCTGGCATTAATAACTCTTCTAAGAAACTCCTTAGTCTTCAACACTACATCTCAGTGTCCTCTTGTAAGGTTAGATCCATGAGATTTGGAGACCCTCTTTCCTTGTTTACGTGTTTAGAAAATGTCATTTATGTATTATACATTTATGAATATACATTCCTTTATCTACCATTTGGGCTCAGGGAGAGATGATGATCTAAGAACACTACCCTACAGGAAAACATGTTCCTAGCAGTGACTACAGATGGGGGAGGGATCCCAGGGACTTAAACTAGGTAGAGCTTTGGGCAGACTAATGCAGCTCTGGGACTGCATTGTGTCCCCTCCCCAGCTGTGTTAGTAACCTTCCTTCATCAGGGGAAAAAAAATGATAATCATGTTTTGTTTAAATCACTTCTAGGCCCTTTGAAGAGAGCCTTTTCAAAGCTTATTGGGGCCTCGGTCTGAAAATGAGCAAAGGGAACAGGGAAGTCTCTCCATGGTGGTGCACAAGCCTCGCTTGCCGTGCAAACCCTGGAATTCTACATTTAGTATGTGTCACATGGAAACTTTTCCCCAGTTTTACCATGCTTAAATGTGTGAGAAGAATAAACTACAAGGTCAGATTCTTTTGACCCAGCTCCTGAAATGGTGTCGACCAAGTTTCTTCACCTCACATAGAGCCCCACCCACCCCCAGAGATCCATCTTCCTTTGCCTCCAGAATGCTCGGATTAAAGGCGTGAACTACTATGCCCAACTGGCCTGTGTTGAATTATTTTTAAGTAAGCACCCTTTAAGTACCATCCCTTTCTCAAAATCCACCTTCTGAAAAAGTAAACAAGGAACTGGAAAGATTAATTAGTAGTCAACTAGAGAACCCAAGGTTGGTTCCCGGCACCTACATCAGGGGATTCACAACTGGCCTCTGGGTATCCATATACATGTCATACACAGACAAACATATATCTAAATTAAAAAAAAATAAAGCTGTAATTCTATATTTAATGTGTGTCATGGAGAAACCTTTTTCCTTCTTCCTGCCATTTTTAATGTCCCTTTAACATATCTGTTTACTTTCCATAGACAGTAATTCCTCAGGAAAGAACCAAGAAGAAGGAAATTACTATCTCAAGCCCAAGAGTGGCCAAGCACGAGCGGAGCACCCAGCCCCGGAAGCAGGTCAGTGTGTCCTGTGGAGATACTACACAGCTGACCAGAGCACAACAGGTGCGCAGGACTGGCCGCTGAGTCCTGGCTGCACGGCAGGTGGCGCTGTGAATGCTGTCAGACGCGGACTGGTTTTCCTCCTGGCCCCAAGCTCCCGGAGTAATGATTCAGTCGCAAAATATATTTACAAATACCTAGGCCATATAGCTAGGCTTGTTCCCTGACTAACTACTAGTTTAAAATAACCCATTTATACCAACTGGTACATTCTGCCACATGGCTGGTCACCTCCGCTGCACCACCATGTGTCTGTCTCTCCACATCTTCTCCAGCGACTCCTTCCACTCCTGGCTCTGTCCCAGAATTCTTTCTACCTTTGGATGTCCCACTTTCTATTCTACCCTTTCCTACAGGCCATAGGATTTTTAATTGACAGGTGATTTGCCCATACGATACATAAGCTATTCTCTTACACCTGAGAATTCATGCTGAGGCAGTAGTCCCAGACCAGAACTGCCTTATCTTCAAGGTCACACGCACCATGGTGCCCAGTGACATTGGCCTCCTGTCTTCATCTCTCACTTTATCTTTCCCATACACTTCCAAGGATCACTCTGTGGGAAAAGTCACACTTGTGACTTCGAGATTAAGAGTGCAGGCTCAGCCAGGCACGATGGCAGACTTGTTTCATCTCAGCTCTCGCGAGGTGGAGGCAGGTGGTCGGTCTCAAGAGTTCAAGGCCAGCCTGGTCTACAGAGAGCGTTCCAGGACTGATCAGACACCACAGTTGAAATTCTGGCTCTGCCACTCGACCACCACATCCAGGTTCTTCTCTCTGTATCCCAGGGACTTTAGGGGGAAGGTGACAGCAGTGACTATCCCTGCCTCAGGGTCGCTGTGGGAGGTGAACACAACACAGTGTTTAGCACGTACTACATAGTTGGGATGGAATGGTGGCTGTTAAGATTGCATTATGTGTGAGGGGGGGCGGAGGAAGAGACTCTGTGCTCTTCATGACAGAGCATGACAGGAAAGCACCGGAGGCAGGGAGAACACTGATGCCTGTGAGGACAGGTTAAAAACATCACTGGGCTGTTTTTTAATGGGATGGGAAGCACACTAACAGTCCCATAGAGAGGCCCATGAATCCCTCGTGCCAAATCAGCAAAAAAAAAAACAAAAACAAAAACAAAACAAAAAACAAACAAACAAACAAACAAAAAAAAACCTAGCAGAACAGAACGGATTTCCTAAATTATCTGTCTAACCATGGGCAAAGCTGCCTTTCCCCCTAGAGTATTCTTTCAAGTATTTGTACAACGCTGTTCCTCTCCACTTCACAGCTGGACAACACCAAAATACAAATTATAAACAGCTGATGCCTGAGCACAGGTACAGCTGTCAGGCACCTGTCTGCATGCCCTGCAGCCTGCTGGCCTATTGCATGGAGCTTGTCTCGGAGTGTCAGAATAAGACTCCCTGTCACCCGTCAACTCTGGAGCCATGGCCACGTGTCTCTGGAGGCTCAGGGTTTTTTTTTTGTTTTTTTTTTTTAGAAATTATTATTATTATTATTATTATTATTATTATTATTAAATATTTATTTGTTTTAAGTATATGAGTACACTGTTGCTGTCTTAAGACATACCAGACGTTGGTTTCAGATCCCATTACAGATGGTTGTGAGCTACCATGTAGTTTCTGGGAATTGAACTCAGGACCTCGCCGGGTGGTGGTGGCGCACGCCTGTAATCCCAGCATTCTGGGAGGCAGAGGCAGGCGGAATTCTGAGTTCAAGGCCAGCCTGGTCTACAGAGTTAGTTCCAGGACAGCCAGGGCTACACAGAGAAATCCTGTCTCGAAAAAACCAAATCCAAAAAAAAAAAAAAAAAAAAAAAAACAAAAACGAACTCAGGACCTCTGGAAGAGCAGTCAGTGCTCTTCACTGCTGAGCCACCTCTCCAGCCCTGTTTCCAAACAACAAGAGGCTGGGAATATGGCTTAGTCAGTAAAGCCCCTGCCATGTAAGAACATAGACCCATGGACCCTATATGTTCTGGGCAGCCATGGAAGAGCTGGGCACTGTCACACAGGTATGTAACCCCGGCCCTAGGGAGCTGGAGATGGGTAGGTCCCTGGGGCTCACTGGGCAGCCACTCTAGCCAATAGATGAGCTCTGGGTTTATGAGAGACCTTGTCTCAAAAGCTAAGATGGAGCTGGGTGGTGGTGGCAGTGGCGGCCACAGCCGTGGCAGCAGCAGCACACGCCTTTAATCCCAGCACTTGGTAGGCAGAGGCTGGCGGGATTTCTGAGTTTGAGGCCAGCCTGGTCTACAGAGTGAGTTCCAGGATAGCCAGGGCTACACAGAGAAACCCCGTCTCGGGGGGAAAAAAAACAAAACAAACAAACAAAACAAAATAAAACAAAAAACAAACAAACAAACAAACAAAAAGCTAAGGTGGACCTACATAATAAAAGGTACTCAGGGTCCACCTCTGACCTGCACACATGTGTACGTGCACCTGCAAACACATGTGCATACACACACACACACACACACACACACACACACACACACATATATCTAAACAATAAAGCAAAAGCTGGCCAAGGTGGCTGTGTAACAGCCCTCAGGAAGCTGAAACAGGATGATTGCCACGAAGTAAAGGCTAGCCTGGGCTACATAGTGAGTTCCCAGGGCTATGAGGACAAGAGAGAGAGAGAGAGAGAGAGAGAGAGAGAGAGAGAGAGAGACAGAAGAAAAACTGTAGCAATGGGAGATGGCCCGTGTGAAGTGTTCACTATGTGAGTCCCTGAGTTCAGATGCCCAGTGCCCAGTGCCCAGAGATAAGGCCAGATGCAGTGGCACGCGCCTGTAATACCAGCGCTTTGAGGTCAATAGATGAGGATCCCAGGGCTCACTAGCCAGCCAGGATAGGTACATAGCTCCAGATTCACTGAGAGACCCTGTCTCAAAAAGTAATATGGAGAGCAATCACACACACACACACACACACACACACACACACACACCACACGAATGGGTGTGGGTATGCCGGGCGGTGGTGGCTCACACCTTTAATCCCAGCACTTGGGAGGCAGAGGCAGGCGGATTTCTGAGTTCGAGGCCAGCCTGGTCTACAAAGTGAATTCTAGGACAGCCCGAACTACACAGAGAAACCCTGCCTCGGGGAAAAAAAAAAAAAAGAATGGGTGTGGGTACTCACAACTCACACAAGTGCACAGACACATCAATTTCAAAGGAAAAGAATACGTTTCAGTATTCTGACAAGTACTATATTATAGATGAGGAGAGGGAGGGAGGAAGGAAGAGTCAGGTGTGGGGAGGGAGGAGGAGAGGGAGAAAGACCTAAACAGGAATTAGCAACCTCATACCCAATTTGGAAAATAGACATTTTCGTGAATTTCATATCCATTTTGTCGTGCTCGTTGGGCCTGAGCCACAGGGTTAGGATTGAGACGGAGGTGTCCACCCAAAATTTGCTCCCTCCCTTTAGCCTAAACACTGGTTTTCGTCTTTGATCAACCCAGACTCCAGGGCTAACAGACCTTCCACGGACAGGCAGAACTGGGGCCGATGGATTCCAAGCTGATGAGGTTAGGGGCCTCTGAGTTCCTATCAGGAGGAGAACAAAGTCTCTGTCTTGGTCCTGACACTTGTAGGCCATTTAATTCTTTGAAAACGTCCCTCATCAGTCTGGTACTAGGAGCCAGCAGTGACTGTAAACCCCCAGAGCACTGGGATGCAATGAGGGGAAGTGGGTTCTAGATGTTTCTAGACTGCAGGGCTGTGGGATGGGAGGTAGTTCTAGAACCAGTTTCTAAGCTGTGCATTGGCTGTCATTTCCTTACCTTAAAACATGATACCCCTGGACACTAAAGTAACTTCCACATCCTTCCTTGTGCTCCAGACACAGGGCTGTCCTTGGTATTCTGATATTAACCTGGAGTCTGGAAAGCCCTTTATGTGAAATCAGCTCCAGGTCATGTCAAGATGAGGCCAGCTTTAGTGCCTGAAGTGAAGGCTGTCTGGAGGCAACTTACCTCAGCTTCCCACCCTCAGACTGTTCTGTCTGCCCCACCTTCTCTTCCTTTCCTCCAGGAAAAAGGTGTTCCCGTCCATGGCCTCCCCTCCCTGGTCTTGATCTGCTGAGCTGTGTTTTATAGTCATCTCTAGTCTCCCTCTCTCCACGGGTGCATAACCTCTGTAGCTGCAAGCAATTGGGTCTCTTTTCGTGCACAAACCTTTAAATAGCACAGTCTCCTTTAAATAAAATTTTATTTGCTAATCCAGCGGACTCCCCAGGCCCCCACCCTGGGAGCCTTTAATGCCCTGTAGAGCGTCCCATACACCCTACCCACTCTCCCGTGAAGTACCTTCTGCTGCCTGCCTTTGTCCTCTAACTCCTCTCCGGGGAGCTTGCTCTTGTTGGGTCTTCCTTTCTGTCTATTCACTGTAGCAGCCATGGCCTCTGTGCTGACAGCCCCTCGAGACCTAGAGCTGTTAATGGAGGAGCCTCAGGCAGCACTTCTGGACTCCACTGGAGTGGTTTCTCAACCTGTGGGTCACAACCCTTTTGGGGTTGGATGAAAGGGTCACCTAAGGCCATTGGAAATATGTGCGCTCACGCCTCTGTCTCTAGGCAGGTCTGCCCACATGTGGATACCCAGACCGGTATTAAAGGGTTGCAACACTAAGAAAGTTGAGAACTACTGTCCTATAGGCAGCTCAATCAGAAAATGCTCCAAAGTATACAAATATATTCAAGAACAAACATATATAACAACTTATCTTGCTCCCTCCCCCAAACTGAGCCCCCACATAAGACCCAAATCACTCGAGCAAAGTCTTACCTACCTACAGGCAGACACTTCTTCCCACCGTTAGATTTTCAAACACAACTCTGTCGTTGTAACAATATTTCACTGTCATAAATGCCTATCTACTCAGATTTAAGTTACTCAGATATGCTCTCACATCCCTGTTGGGGAAATGGGTACTGTAGGGACTAGACCACAGGTGACCATGGAATTAGATGCCTCAGTTTTCATTGTCTGTAAAATGGAAACATTAGTACCAGTTCATGTGGTTGTGAGCATCGAGTTACTTCAGCTATAAAGCTGGCACTTAGTGTATTCTTGGGCCTGGGTATTTTTGTGAGCAACAAATAAAAAATTGTTTATCTTTGATTAGTAGCACTTAGGCCAGTGTCCGGCGCATGGAAAGCTATCAGTGAACACAGAATAATAAGCAAAATGAAATGTTTCAGAATTGAACTGCACACAGATATGTTGGCTCCTCTAGTTTGTCCAGTTGCAAGAAGGTGCAACTAAAAATAGTGTCACTGTCTCATCACAAACTGGCCCTCCTCAAGGGTAGAGGGGACTAAGGGTAGAAGCTGCTGCTGAGCTTGCCTGGACACAGATCTACCATGCCCCTTCCAGACTCGGGAAGACTACAGGCTATTCTGGTCTGCCGTCTAGGACCAGCCCCATGGGAAAAGCAGTAGCCAAAGTTACATCAGCAGATATTTACAATTTTCATTTTAATGAAAATATAATAACATCAGTCCCTACCTCCCCTTTCTCCCATGCTTCCCTAACCCCTGGAAAATTCATGGCTTCTTTTTATTATTGTTATACACACACACACACACACACACACACACACACATACACATACAATTTGCATAAATACAATCTGTTTAGTCCATTGAGTGTTGCCTATATGCATCTGTTTTTAGGGCTGACCAAGTATACCAGCATATTTGAGGTTAGTTTTCAATAAATGGTCTACTGGGGGATAGTAGAATCCCTAGATTTAAAAAAAAAGTTAAAATTTAATTTTATGTAAATGGGTTTTTTGCCTGTGTGAATGTCTGGTATCACACAAGTGCCTCGTGCCTGTGGAGGCCAAAAGAGGGCATCAGATCCCCTGGGGCTAGGGTTACAGATGGTTGTGAGGTGGCAAGTGGGTGCTGGGAATTGAAGCTGGGTCCTCTGAAAGAGAGAGAGGTGCTCTTAACTATAGAGCCGTCTCTGATGCCCTGGGAGTGAATATCAAGCTCTACCAGAACTAGGAATCAGCAGTTAGGCTGTAGCTAACAAGATGGTCACGTCTGGCCATAACGGTGACGTGTGATGATAGTGAAAACATTGCTCACAGTCACAGCCTCTAGCATAGTTGGAGATAAGAATGGTATTGCTGCAATGTCTCTACTCCTCGGGCCAATTCTGTAAAGAAGAAATTTGTAAGAACCTGGTAGAGAATTTGGTTTAAGATTAGACATATACCAGGGAACTAACCTCCCTGTGCCTCTGTCAGAAAGCAACAGTAAAACTAGCATCAACTGGAGCTATTTAGATGGGGTCAATCAACGCATGCCAAGTATCAGATAGTGGCCAGTAGCCACCACTGTTGCCAACCACTTACCGGCACTTTTTTTTTTTTCCAAACCTTGCATAGGTGCGGTGCTACCCCTGGCGTTAGGTCTGGCCATCACTGCGCTGTTACTTCTCATGGTGACATGCCGACTCCGACTGGTGAAGCAGAAACTTAAGAAAGCCCGTCCCATCACATCTGAGGAATCTGACTACCTCATCAATGGGATGTATCTGTGACAGTTATTCAAGCAGCTGGGCACAAGGATGGCCGTCACGTACAGTCTGTGCTCTGGGTTTTACCATTGAGACGTTTTAAACTGTGCTAGAAGACACTGCAGACACAAGCCTGGATTTATCATGAAATCATTTCCCTGGGATGTATGATGTCTTCAATGGTGGAGAAGCATTCACGAGATTGAAGCTTGTCTGCCGAGGCAGAAGGTCAGCATGTCACGAGGCGGCAGATGGAAATCCTACTTTTCCTTTGTGAGGTGCCAGCTGCTGGCCCCTAACAGTTTCCCTTGTCTCTCACTGAGTTCTCATGAGCTCTACTTTCTTTTCCTCTGCCAAATGCCTCTGAAAAAAGGATCTTAAGTGAATTTACACTCAGTGAGATGTTACCAATGGCAGGTCTGTCTGTGTTATAAGCATTCTGAGTTGGGCAGTGGTGGCGAACGCCTTTAATCCCAGCACTTGGGAGGCAGAGGCTGGTGGATTTCTGAGTTTGGGGCCAGCCTGGTCTACAGAGTGAGTTCCAATACAGCCAGGGCTACACAGAGAAACCCTGTCTCGAAAAACAAAACAAAACAAAAAACAAAAAAATATATATATATATACAAAAAGCATTCTGAGTAGATCAGTGATGTCCTGTCCCACCCCACCCCACCCTATGCTTCTGACATCAGGCCATGGTGGTAGCTGCCACGTCTGACTGACCTTGGAAGAATCCCTGTTGGTTAGGGGCAACTGTAGGTGGTTATGAAGTGAGAGCAAGCTGGTAGCAGAGGAGAAGAACCTGGCAGGCAACAGCAAATAGCATCCCAGCCGTGGGACTCGTGAGGGCAATCCGCTCAACCCGCTTCATGAGATGGAGCGGTGCGGCTGCTTCATATATGCACTGGCTTTCCACACAAGCCTTTCTGATGAAAACGTGCAATTATCAGTCCAGGTGGTGATGTCTGGGTGTGTGTAAAAAGGTTGCTGTGTCCAGGTATCACAGACTTTTCAATGGAATGAGCCCAGAGGCCTCCCTTCCTGTGTCTTGCAGGGCTGGAGGTGGGACCCAGGAGCCTGTTTGTGCTCGACAAGTGCTCTACCACTGATCTATATCCCAGCCCTCGCTGTTCTTCATGTTATTAAAATGTTATAATTTACAATCAGCTAACGTCAGGATGTGTTTCCAGAGAAGAAAGCACTTTTGCACAAATTCCCCTTTACAGGAAGCTAGCATCCAGCTTAACATCTATAAGTTTGTAGACGGTAAAGGCAGATTTTCCCATCACCACTTAGTGCCAGGTTGTACACTCCAGAGGTTACACAGAGGGGACTGCACAGTGTGGTGCCTGTTTATAATCATGATGTTCCTCGTTTCTTTACCCTAAGTGGCAATCATTACAAAACACTGAAAAACACTGTAGTCTCATTAGCTTAGACTCAATGTAAAGTAGGTGGTTCCTTTAACAAGGGGTCTGATTTTGGTGAGGGAATATAACCTATTCACATATCTTAATAAAAGGGTAGTTCTAGAAAAGCAAATGTTTGCTTTTGTCTCTTGAGACTCCTACTCCAGCCTCTTACTGACTACTTAGAGCTAATCAATTGTATAAATGTTACAGTAGCCGTCTGCAAGATGAATGCTGAGTGACCTTACCTACACTCTGTGATGTTTGCGGCCCCTTTTCATAGAGGTCACCTATAGCCATACCCAGTAGATAGACACTGATAAGGCATGTTTCTTTCTGCACATCTTTTATATACAAAGAAGTTAATTACAATCTAGTATTGCTATTGTTTTGAAGTACTTGAGAAAAGATGGCCTTGTATGTACCAGTCCCTTAATAAACTATTTTATTCTTATGCCTTTAAAAAAAAAAACTTTCTTATAAATTATAGGTTACTAAATGTGCCCAAATTCTAGTATTTGGATTTAATCATGCCAACTCTGTTTTCACAAAGGGACACTGAGAGTTGTTGAAAAGCGAGTTGCCCCGAGCCACAGGAAGTCTGCTGGGATTGGGCCCTACCTAGTGCTCCTCACTGGGGCTGAGTGAGGCCTAGAGGCGAGGTGTCGACTTTCAGTGACTCTGACTTACATTCTCCCTCAGTTCAGAAACACCTAAAAAGGGCGCAGAGGCCATAATTCACCTCTTAAACATGCTGCATCACAGCTTTTCCTAAGGCCACCCAGGGGCTTAAAACCCTCTTGCCAACTTGGTTCTCAGGACAAGGTCACAGCCGGTACCCGCACCTCCCATAAGTCATTTACTTCTGAGATCTAGTCTCGGGTGTTGGACCTTTCCCCTCTTCCTTGTAATTCCTGAGACGTTGTCTGTCCCCCTCGCTCCCTTGTCACGCCAGCGCCTGTCACTGAGTTTCCTCTTTTCCTGTATTTTCCCTCAATCCAAACAGAGAGGTCCGTAATTCTATTTGTCATGATGGCTGTCCAAGGCAGTATGCCTGGTGGTGGCTTTTGACTGATCATGTTAAACATCACAGATTGAGTCCTTCCCTTCCTATTCCTTTAGAGTCACCCCAGGGACACTCTTGACCCGGAGCATCTGCGACTGCAGGTGGCTGTAATTTATCACCCCTCATCCCTTAATGTCTAGGTTTCATTTCCATTTAGGTTATACACTTCCTAGCACGACTACCCTTATGCTTTTGGACCCCAAGTTGGTACAGTTTCAGGTTGTTTGTTTAACCTTCAATGAGAATTTCTAACAAAGAACTGTGCCAGCTACCCACCTAGGAGAAAGCACAGTGGTTTCTTCACAAACGGCCTCATGAAGCTGGCTTAACTGGCTTCAAACTTTCAAACTGTGGCTTTATCCTCCTAGCTCTTACCCTAGGTGGGTCTAGTACTGTGCAGAAAAGGAATCAGGCCACAGTGACTTCCGGAGCTACGTGCTGTTAGAGAGTCCTTGGCTAAGCCGGAAAACAAATATGACAAATAAAATCACACGCATAGCAGGTGTCTCAGAAATGGACTAAAGGCAGAGAGCCCTTTATGACATTGGGACATTGAGATCCCAAGCAGGGTACAGCCTTGTTTAATGTAATCTTAA
Organism: Apodemus agrarius; assembly: GCA_964023405.1. NCBI lineage: Eukaryota > Metazoa > Chordata > Mammalia > Rodentia > Muridae > Apodemus > Apodemus agrarius. The sequence continues at coordinate 27,020,035 of OZ030027.1, read as the reverse complement.
CCAGGTGGTGAAGTAAAGCCCATCACTTGAGAGGCAGAGGTAGGCAGTTCCAGGTTAACTGGGATTACACAGTCAGGCCCTGTGTATGAACAAACAAAACAGAAACCTAATTTTAATATAAAAACAATTTACAAAATGGCTGAGGAAAACCTGTTGGGTAAAAGGCTGCCTCAAGGGCTGTTTTTACTTGTCATCATTTTATGTGACTGAAAACTCTCAAATTCTTAAAGGGTGGTGTTCTTAAACAGTTCTACTGACAGAACTAGACAGCCATCACTAAATGTACCAGCACGGCGGCCTGTGCAGAGAATACATCAGAGCAGTGAATGGGCCAATCCGAGGCTAGGAAGCCTCCAGCTTTTAATTTGCCCAGCGTGTGAGATACAGAAACAGTCAGATGCTGCATAACACCCATCTTTAACTTCCTGGCCTGCTTTCTTCAATTCTGTTGCCCATGGCCTACCTGTTCCCTGGAGCCAGGATCATAATTTAGTGTGCATGACTCAAAGCTGTGGATTCCTGCTGCACTTACCACCTGAGCTCTCTCCATCTCTACATAATTTCTAGGTAAAAATCCTTGTAAAGTAATGAGAATGCTTAAGTCAATAGTGATGGGGGGGGGGGCGCGTGAGAAAAATAAAAGCCAAGCAATAAATTCTGGAAGGCATGGCCAACTGTGGAATGTGCCTCAAGCATGCTCAAAATCCCAATGTCCTTCGTTCTGCCACCACCTAACCTGTTGACACTTTTCATAAGTGCCATGCTCCTCTGTTGTCACTGTCTGAATGAATTCTTCAGACAATTCTCAGCCCTGAAGGGCTTCAAATGCTGAATGACAGAAAAGGCAGAGTGAAAGGTGAAACGGACACCAGAGGCTCCCAGCACTCATCCATGCAGGTCAGAAGCACCCTGTGAGTACTTACTGGCTGAGTAGCAGCAGTCACCTGTTTGCTTCCTCACAAGCAAGAAGGGAACTGAACAGTCTTGATGTGAACAAAAGGCACAGTTACAAAGATGAAGCCCAGGGTTGCCACGTGGGGAAGGGAGAGCCAACCAACAACTGTTATAACATGACTAAAGAATTCAAGATGAACAAATGATTAAACTTCATTTCCATTTTATTTTATTACAATGCGCAGTCACAGGCTTCCTGGGGCCAGCACCAGTTTCAAACGGGTCCTTTTACTGAGAACCTTTAGGTACACTGAGGGCAAAACACTACCATCTTTCTGAAAATGGTAGACATCCAGAGGTGCAACTGAAGTCCAGTCAGGGCCCGTCTCCACCGCAGAGCACATTAAGCTATGAAGTCACTTGGAACACAGTAAGCAGTAAGCAGTGATTTGTATGCTGCACGAGTTTAATGGTTTGTATGCTGACTTAAAGCAAGCTCTCCGCCTGTGGAGTTCCGCAGCAGTTTTAGATAAGCTCGCTGCTGGCCTATCAGTGCAGGCGGAACGTGCTACACTACACTATCAGAAACTAGAAAAATCGACCACTTCTAAAGAGAGAAAAGGCCTTACAAACTGAGGAATCACCTCAAGAATAGCTTGAAGAGTTTACAAAGTTACTACTTCTAAAGAATTACTCTATTTTAGAATCCACTCAGTGTTTAAGATGTTTTAGCAGAGATGCACTGTAGGAACTTTTTCTCTTTTAAGGCAGGGTCTCATGGAGTCCAGACTGGCCTCGAACTTGCTGTATAGCCAAGGATGACTTCTGACCCTTCCTGCTTCCAAGTGCTGGGATTTCAGGCAAGTGAAGGTCAGAGAACAATCTGCAGGTGTCAGCTGTCCTTCTACCCTGTGGGTCTGGGGGGTTGAAACTCAGGTCTTCAGGTTTGGCAGCAAGCCTCTTTACCTCCTGAGCCATCTTGCTGTCCCCCACACCTCCCACAAAATAATAAACAAAAAACCATGGCAGCTGTAAGGAGAATGGAGTCTTACATATTTGTGTGGCCTGAAGTTATAAATTATTTTCCTCAGTTGCTGATTTGTACTGTTCCTGGCTTGGAAAGAGGAGCAGCCCTTTATTAGAAACTCAACGCTGATAGAAGCTTACTGCTACCCAAGTCTGATAGCTAGATTTAGCTTTTAGGAAGATCAAATCTATAGAGAAAAGTCTATTCACAAGATCATACTACCTAGAATGTCTCAAAGTATCTTCACTGCCCTTTACATTATTTATATGCAGATGTGCTTTCTATAAGGAAAATAAAATGCTTTGGAAATTATGTACGCTGATAATCAGGCATTTCTTACCTGTGTTATACACATATATAAACCCAACTCTTTTAAAGGGCTCAGACCTCATTAAAACCATTATTTCTATCTCTACCCACTTAGTGATGCTGTTAAAACTGGCTGTTCATTCAACATCCTAAGTTTCACCTCCTTAAAGTATAATCTAGGAGCAATACTTGGGCACAGAGTTTCTGTACAAGTTGGGTGGGGTTTTTGGTGCCTATTTATCAACTGTCTCCTCCACTGGCCTGCAAACTACAGTGGAAGCGCCTTCCTCTGTTCTGAGCTCTACATGTGAAAATGTGCACTGACTACCAAGGATCCAGACTGGTGATAAGTTTAAGAATCCATTTGCTTTAAAGCCTGAATGAGCATTTGACTTTATACAGACATCAAATGACCATGCATCCTGGACTCCAGGGGTCCCTGACAAGATTCCAAAGTATCAACTAGCAGCAGATCAAAACTGGTTAAGGTTTTCAAGTCTGTGGGACCACAGTAATGCTAGTGTCCTGGGACTGAGACCTAAGCCAAGAAGAGAGACACTTGTCAGGTGATGTCTGCATGACTTTTTAAATCAGTAATTTAAGACGTGAGGAGTGGACAGGGGCTTCTCGGGCACTAGGAATCTTGTCAGAACCTTGCACCCTTACACAGAGAGAAGGCTTTGCTTTGTTTAGCCCCGACTTCTGGGAGCTTGTAACCTTCTCTCAAGTTCTAGAAGCTTCACAGAAACTAAAGTCTTATTAGAAAATATAAAACCATATTTAAATAAGCTCTTCAAAGTGCCACTGCCTTCACAGACGTTTTACTGTTATTAATGAATCTATTTATAGATGAGACCTGGATTTCAGTATGTTTATTCTCAACTACATTCTTCCCCAATACTACATTCGCCCACTCACTCACTGAGCATTTACTACAGAGCTATTATATAGCAATCCCTGCACTAGGAAGGCAGAGAGAAACAATGAACACACAGTCTCCATCCTCAAGAAAAGCAGCCACACAGAGTGCTGTTAGGCATATTTACCTCCTAGGGTATCACAAGACACAGCAGGGGAATACAATGGCTGTGAGCAGCATCTGGACCTAGTAGACCTGTGTTCTTCTAGATTCAAAGGCCACCAATGCTTCTTTTGCTTTTAATTTTATTTGGCAAAGCAGCGCTGCATAAACTGTGCAAAGACACAACAGCTTACACAGAGTGTTAGATGCAGATACATAACTAGCAGCAAACTAGAAACAGATAAACGATATTGAGCTACAAGCCTCCTAGCATTTTTAGAGAGAGGAAAATTACATCAGAGATGTCCAATCGAACAGCTGAGTGTTTTGGAGACACCACCTGCCATCATCTTACGTTTCAGTATTTACAAACACCTAGTTGTAAGGTAACAGCAGCTGATTGTATCTACGACATGCTATCCTACGACGCCCCATCAAAGGCTTTGAAGAAGAAAGCTCATCTCTGTTTTCTTAGTAGCATCTAACAGACATCAGCTACCAAGGAAGCTAAACTTGTGAATGTGGTGTTATCTGATGCACAAAAGAAATCTGATAAATTAATATTGGAACAGAATTAAGAGTCCAAGGAAAGCAAAGCCACTCTTCAAAACTAATCCACAAGCGAAGCTTTTCCAGTTGGAGAACGCTTTCTTTTAATATTTTTTAAAGTGAAATGTGGGCACGTTAAAACAACACACAAAATTAAGGCTCTGCAGCCGTCCTCTACCAGTTTGGCTCCACGCCATTTAGAATTAGGAAACCCTAAAAAAACCACACATTTTCATGCTGAAAGTAAGAGTGTAACAAAGTCCAAAACAAGCTGTGATGCTGTTGGTTTCAAATGCTTTAAGGGCCGAGACAAGCGGCCCACTGTGGTGTTGTAAGACTGGTGATGCTGTTGGTTCTCGAATGCTTGAAGGACTGAGATAAGCAGCCCACTGCAGTGTTCTAGACTGGTCAAGCTCACGTTGCTTTCACAGTTCATCCCTGGGGAGAAAGTAAAAACATGTAATTAGAGCTTACATGCTGTGAACTGGCGCTCTGACCATTTAGACTCAACATTCAAGTCAGTAAGATATGCAGATTCCAAGCAACACAGTAAGAAAAATAAAAGCTCATTAAACCCCAAGCCAAAGCAAAACTGGACACCAGTCACTGCAAGCATCTTTCATGCTACTCCCAAACACAGAAGGAAGCCACAAACCCCAAGTTGGTTTTTTAATTCTTAAGGTAAAACTTCTTCCTTTTGCCGGGCGTGGTGGCGCATGCCTGTAATCCCAGCACTTGGGAGGCAGGGGCAGGCATATTTATGAGTTTGAGGCCAGCCTGGTCTACAGAGTGAGTTCCAGGACAGGCAGAACTACACAGAGAAACCCTGTCTGGAGGGGGGGAGGGGGGGACGGGACAAACTTCTTCCTTTTGAGGCAAAATAATTCAGAAGACTTATGATTTCTGTCTAGGACCATCTTGCTGTTCTACTTTATTTATTATGATATTTTAAACATTTAGAGTTCAATTTTTTTTAATACAGTCACAAAACTGGATTAAAATAGTCTTTTGCTTAGAGGGTCTGTTTGCACTTGCACAGTGGGCCAACTACAACCCAAACTCTCCTGAGAAAATGCATTGTCTGTAGGCATGTTATTATACCTAAAGGCTGATTTCATAAGGCAGCTTTATCAGCTCCAAAGACATGTGCAGCACTGGGCCAGCAGGTGCCAGCGAGAGGAAGGCGGAGTATGGCATCGAAGGTCAGCTGGACGGCATGTAAACTCCACCTCAATGAAGCACGGAAATAAACAAGAGCACCAGAAAGCCTCACGGAAGGTAACTTGTGTGATAAAAAGCATCGCTCAACACTCAATTCCTTAGGGATATGTGTGATATCATGATTAAATCTCAATGGACTCAGGAAAATATTACATACTATGTATGGAAAAAGTGTGAGCAGCAAACAGAGAAAGCAGGCACCGGCTACAGGCCAACGCTCAGGAGCACTACACACCTCAGGCCAACCCGTCTCAGCAAAACCTAAGATGAATGCTTTGAAAAAGCTTTGGCTAGAGACATAGGAGAGAGCTTTCATGTCCTGGGGTGGTGCTGTGTTCGAGGCTTAACAAATAATGTGCCTTTTGAGTTTTATAAATGATACCAAAAAATTACTTCTCTAGTAAGCCCCTTTTTATGTTACATTACTGGTGTGGGGTGGGGTGTGTGTGTGTATGTGTGCACTAGCGCGTGTTAGTGCCTTTATTTTTTTGATTCAGAGTCTATTTCTGAATCTAGAGCTTCAAGACTGCAAGACTGGCTGGCCAGTAAGCCCAGAATCCACCTGCCTCTCCCTTCCCCTACCCACTTAGTACTAGAGTTAGAAACATGACACCACAGCCAGCTTTAATGTGGTGCCAGCTGTCTGAACTCAGCCCCTCCCCAGGCCCCCTTTCTGCACAGCAAGGGCTTTATGAGCCAAGCCTTGTCTCCAGCCTCTGGGTTATCTTCTACATGATAATGATCCGTTCTATTCCATCCTAAAACAGTCTTCTAACAACAGCATAAAACAATTAGCATAAAACAGTCTCAACTGTAATTCATGAACATGTTAGAATATCAGTCTACAGAGGGGTTCACTTGCTCTATTCACACAGTTCATAAAAGCATGAATTAGGATACTAAACTGTAAAACTTGTATTTCTCGCAAGGCATTAAATAATTAGTAAATAAATCTTAAAGCTCATCAACAATGTAACACATTTCCAAATACCCTCTCCATTAAGGCTTGTTACTGTTGTTGCTGCTGCTGTTGTTGAGGTTTTTATTGGGGTTGTTTTCTTGTTTTTTTGGTGGGGATACTGAGGATCAAACTCAAGGACTTGAGCATGTGAGGCAAGTCTTCTACTACTGGGGCACATCTGGACTTTGTTCACATGTTCTCAAGAAAGAAAAACCAAGCTCGTCCATTGGAATTTGACTTTAGGATACAAAGAAAAGCTAACATTTGCTGTGAATACATACTCAACATCTACATAGCCTAACTCTCAAATCCATTCAACTTCCTAGTTACTAAATGTTCCCCAATGTTCAAAGTTCTGCTTATCTTTATCTGATCACTTACAATAAAAAGCAGCATGCCAAGCCGGGCGTTGGTGGCGCACGCCTGTAATCCCAGCACTTGGGAGGCAGAGGCAGGCGGATTTCTGAGTTCGAGGCCAGCCTGGTCTACAGAGTGAGTTCCAGGACAGCCAGGGCTACACAGAGAAACCCTGTCTCGAAAAACCAAAACCAAAAAAAAAAAAAAAAAAAAAAAAAAGCAGCATGCCCAGGACTTAGAAAGGCTCTTTAAGAATGGCTGTTGTTCGTCCAGTAGGCTTGTTGTACTGATTCACTAGCTCTGTGTTAGTAATATTGAGTCAGACACAGTATCATTCAAGAACAAATGAGATGTACTACTAGGAAATAACTTAAATCCACTAATGTTTCCTAACAGTTTGAATCAGGAAGATGCAGGGATTTTGTTTTGATGGGTTCTAAAGCATATAGAATGGAAAGAAGGGGTTCTCTTTATGAAGAAGTGGATGCAGTTGTACTCGATAGGGGTTTGTGTCATGCTCTTGGTTATTTTCCAGAAGCCGTCAGTAGGACCCTACTACATAAAATATGGGAAACTCAAGCTAGTGTTGACCTGGAAGATTCACCCCTACTGGCTAGCTTTTACAGTACTGGAAAATGTTATACCGAAAGGAGGAAAAGGGATCATCGATCTTTATTCATCATTATCTGTGAACTCTGCAGACTACAATGACTGTCTGATATGCCTCCAAGCACAACAGTGGCACAGATGTCATGGGAGTAGGCACGCTGATTGAATTTAAGACCCACTGCATAAGATGGAACCCATATCTGGTCCCGTATCAAGGCCATGAACCTGTGGGCCCTTGGGGAGAATCTACTACTATTACTTTGCTAATATAAAAGTATTAATTAGACGCCTAATGACTTCTCATTGTACCTATAAATTGGTCATCAAAGAAGTTCCTTTTTGCAGTAGATGGCAGTGAACACAGAGACCCACAACTAACAGCGTGCAGGAATGAGTGACTGTGGGGTGCTCGGGCCTAAATGGGACATCACACCCTCACCCAAGGTTTGGGATCATTGCAGAAATAGGCTGCAAAGACTGAGTCAGAGGCAGCAGACGACTATAAGCACACTGTTTTCCAGATACAGCGGGGCAGCTGAGTTGCACCTATGAACTCACAGCGACTGTGAGAGCATGCACAAAGCAACACACAGCTTCAAGCCAGACAAAGACCCAGCATGGGGATGGTGGGATACTCTCAACCTGCTGCGGGGAGGTAGACAGTTGTTATGTTTTGGCTTGGTTTGTTTTTTTAAGGGTGTGGCCCCTGATTGGTTTAATATATTCATGGATGGCCACAAATCCAAGAGTAAAACACAGCTTTAAACAATTAAATTATTACTTTTGCAATTAAACTCTCAAGAGCTGGCAAGAAGGCTCAGCGGCTAAAGGCACTTACCATCCATACTCAGAATCTGAGCTCAATCCCAGGGTCCCATATAGTAGGAAATAACTGACTTCTCCAAGTTGTTCTCTCAGCATCACACCCATGCAATGGCATACACACACACACAGGAATTTTAAAACATTATTTAATGGTGCCTGTCTTCTTTACAGAAAGCAAAAGTAAAAGTTCCACTGTACCTAAAATTGCCACTTATTAAAAAAAAACTAACCAAACTAAACATCCTCTTGAAATAAGATTTCTGTCAACCAGGAAGGGCTCTAAGGCAGACACTGAGAGACCGTCCTTATTTGGACCCCAGTTTCAAGCAACATGGCACAGTACTCCACTGTGCTGTCCTTGCATCTCTCCATGGGGAGAGGAGAGAAGGGAAAGGGGAAAGGCATGTCAGCCTCCGACGCTGCGCTCAGCTGAGACAGTGGCAGGGAGCAGAAGCAGGCACTAGCTTTCTAGTGAGCCGTGCGAGGCTGTGGGGACAGGCTGTGAGGGCAGCAACGTGCTGCACGCCCTCCAGGCAGGCTGTGAGACCTGGTGCTTATCACTAGACAGCTTATCACTGGAATCCCTTTCCTCTCCAAATTTATCCAAAGTGCTCAAAACTGGCTCTTTACTTTTTACGGTGGCGGAGACCACTGATGGAAACTGATCCAAAGAAATCAACCCAAAGGCAGAATGTCCTCTCTAGGATTCTGACTTTTTTTTTTTAAAAATGTTCCCTTTCCAAATATTTTTCATTCTCCTTGTCACAGTACTATTAGAGGGAGTGAATAAAGCAAGAAATGATGACCTCTTTTCCAGATCAAAGCATTTATTTCTATAACCATAGAGCAGCTATAAACATGACATAAATATGCAGGAAAGTCTGACAAAGGTCAGCCTGCAAAGCCCAGAGTACAGAGCAGCCATGCTGACCAGGTCTCACCCTCCCTTCCTAAGGTATGAGTCAAACTGAAAGAAGGGCAGACCATGCAATACTTGTCACTCTTTAATGCCATGAGTTTCTGAAGCTTTAATGGAGCAGCATGAAGGGAACCACTAAAAATCAGCTCTTGCAGGCTAAGGTCTTAAAGTCCACACCCTTTCACCTTGAACGTGTGGAGGAAGAAAGAGCAGAAGAGAAAGTCACTTCCACCTGGACCACTGCTTTTCTTTATCTGTTAAAGGCACGTATATCACCCCCATCAGAGGCTTCATCTTGACACTGCCATCTTGTAGCTTGTCATACTGCTCCAGCATTTGGTTTCCTCCAGCAGGACCGACTGGCAATATCAATCTTCCACCAGGCTTTAACTGGTCTATTAACTAGGAGAAAAGAGAAACCCACACACTCAGCAAGTTAAAGATGTCAAACACCGGACAGCGCTGTGAGTAATGCCATGGGCAGAAGCAGAAAAGTGCTTCATCTCGTCACTTCTTAGTGTCCCATCAGGCTTAACAAAATCCACAGTGGCTCAGGTCTCTCACAAGTGTGGTCTCACATATAACACACTATACAGCCTCCTACACTTAAGCCATCTCTAGGTTACTGGTTTCTCTAATGGAGGGCCTGTGCATCCCTCCATTGTAGACTCAGTGTAGTACTCAGAGACAGCAAACTTACATGCTGCTCTTCCAACTTTCTGGACCTCCTCCCCTCCAAAAAATATTTTTTATTCCCTGTTGGTTGAGCATAGAACACACAGCACAGTTCTAGTAACCAACTCCCCACTTACCCCTTTGTTTTTCCATCTCCCCTACTAAGCTTCAAGTTACTCAACGATAGAAACTACCTTATATTCATCTTTGTCATCATAACACCTGACAGAGCTGCCTAATACAGAGCACGTCTGGGCAGAACACACTACAACAGAGAACTCTAATGCCAGTGGAGCATGTTCCAGATCTTTGTGGAAGGGAAAAGCACAGAGAACCAACAAGCAGGCACTATCCGATTGCAGTGGATCTGGGGCATCTCTGAGACAATGTAAGGGATCCTCACAGCAGGGCTGCATGAGGACCTTGGACTGGACGCCTGCCGTGTTATGATGAGGACAGCCCTATCAACAAAGGCCAAGACTATCCTTCTGGTCTGGAAACAGGTACATCATATGCTACCCTTAGGATAATACAACCTTATGTTATACACAACCAGAAAGAAAGAAACCTGAGACTTCAGATAGCATTGTCACCAAGAAGGTTAAAATTTGGTCACCAGATCTTTTTTTTTTTCCATTTTTAATTTTTTTTTATGTTTGGTTTTTCGAGAGAGGGTTTCTCTGTGTAATGCTGGCTGTCTTGGATCTCACTCTGTAGACCAGGCTGGCCTAGAACTCAGAGATTAGCCTGCCTCTGCTGGGATTAAAGGTGTGCACTAACACCACCCGGCTTTTTTTTTAAGTAATACTTAAATCCTGTGTTACCTTTGAACTGTGTGCCTGAGTTCTGACTGGGTTGTAATGAAAACTAGAAGTCTTTTTGCACCCCCAGGATTGCTCCCAAGGCCAGTCCTTTCATCTCTTTTTGACATCACATGTATACTTCAAGACTCCATGAGCACTGAGCTCTTTCTATGCTGCCTCCTGGTCCCAAGCCAGGTGAGTGTAACTCCTGTACTGAGCTCAGACAGTATAGACACAGTCTGAGTACTGAGTTGCAGGCTCCAATGACTCAGACCCAGTTCAAGTTCCATCATCATATCCTCTTTGACTACTCTGCAGAATTCTTTCATATAGACATGTTCCTTTAATCTAATAAACTCTTAGCATTTAGTATTGACTACAATGCATGAGTGTCTACGTATATTCTGAACTTCATCTGGAACTCATTGCTACATAAAAATATTTTACGTTTGACAGTACTCAAACACACAAATAAAAATAAATAAATCCCAACTCACTGCCTGAGGCACAACCGGGGCTGCAGCTCCCACATGGATAGCATCGTAAGGGGCTTCTTCAGCGTATCCCATTCTTCCATCACCCACTGAAAAAGAAGTTACTCTGAAAATCTGGGCGGGTCAAACTTGGTAGAAAGAATACTAACACAGGAGGTTGAATATGGAGTGGGTTAAGAGATTTCTGGCTTCATATATCCTTAAGACATGGAAGACTGGGGAAGAATGGTAAGCCTAACCACTTACAGGTAAGAATTCCTATTTAGCACCAGGGCTGGAAACATAGCTTGGTGGTACAGCACCTACCTAGCATAGGGAAGGCAAGAAAATAAAAGGAAAGTAGCAATAAAATAAAAATGCATACCACCAAGGGGTGAAGAAATTACGTACAGCAACAAAAGAGTAACCACTACAATACAAATATCAGAGGTAAACACAAGCGACTGGAGAACTGAACAGGCACTTGACAAAAGGGAAATCCAATGGGCAAAATGCAAACAAAGTCAACCTCACTGATGAGCTGGAAAATGAAGTGAGATCAGAAGCAATGCACGCGTATCTGCTGAAATGCACAAGGGCTGCTGCTTCTATTAGGTATCTTGGTGCCAGCAAAGACTGCAGTTCTTAGGTCTAAACATTGCTCTTGTGCAAATGAAAAGAAACAGCAAGCTTTCTGCTACCCACCAACCAGCCGCACTCGTCCCGAGGACAGAAGCATTGGGTCATCTTTTTTGACATTAGTTATTGAGTCATCTACTAGTTCTTTAATGTGATCAATTCCGATGACTTTTCCACTATGTCCAACCTGAAAAACAAAAGATACCTCAAGAGTCCACAGGGCTAAATTCCCTTTTCTGAGGTTTCATTAATTCCTTAATTAAAACCATATTCTGAAATGAGAAATTAATAAAAATAGTTTAAGCCTTTAATCTGCTGAATTCTCAATTTATCATAAGTACCATTTACAACTTTTTTTTACTGTTTGAAGTAATTTTATTTAAGCAATTATAAAGTTAAACTAAATTACAAAAACTTATAATACTAAGAAAATTGTCGAGCCAGGCATGGTGGCGCATGCCTGTAATCCTAGCACTTGGGAGGCAGAGGCAGGTGGATTTCTGAGTTCGAGGCCAGCCTGGTCTACAGAATGAGTTCCAGGACAGTCAGGACTACACAGAGAAACCCTGTCTCGAAAAACAAAAACAAAAACAAAAACAAAACAAAAAAAAAACAAAAAAAAAAAAGAAGAAGAAGAAGAAGAAAGAAAGAAAAGAAAAAAAAAGAAAATTGTCTTTCTCACATTTTTAATTTTTAAATCCAAATCCAGAACTTAGGTGAGGTCGGTGGCACAGGCCTTTAGCCCTGGCACTTGGGAGACAAAGGCAGATAGCTGAGTGTGAGTGAATTCAAGGACAGCCTGCTCTGCATAGTGAGTTCCAGCCACAGCTATATGATGAGACCCAGCCTCAAAAAACTAAATATGTTTAAATCCAGAACTTTGAGATAGGATTTAATTACCAATATTTAATGTGTATGAACTCTAGCTAAAAAGGTGGGATAGCTATTCTCAGTTGTCATCTTGACTATATCTGGAATGAACTACAATCTAGAACTTATAAAGATCTTGTGAAAAAGATTTTTTAAAAAAGCTAAGGTCCAGGTATGATGGTTTAAAAATACTTGGCCCATGGGAAGTGGCACTATTAGGAGGTGTGGCCTTAATGGAGTAGGTGTGGCTTTGTTGGAGGAAGTTTGAGGGGGGGGGTGGATATTGAGGTCCTATTCACAAGCTCTGCCCAGTGTGGAGAAAGTCTCCTGGCTGCCTTAGGATCAAGATGTACAATTCTTAGCTCCTCCACCATGTCTGCCATGCTTCCTGTCATGATAATGGACTTTAACCTCTGAAACTGTAAGCCAGCACCAATTAAATGTTTTCCTTCATAAGAGTTGCTTCGGACATGGTGTCTCTTCACAACAATGAAACCCTAACTAACACAAAGGTAATTTAAAAACTCCTCAACTAGCCAGGAATGGTGGCGTATGCCTGTAATCCCAGCACTTGGGAGGCAGAGGCAGGCGGATTTCTGAGTTCGAGGCCAGCTTGGTCTACAGAGTGAGTTCCAGGATAGCCAGGACTACACAGAGAAACCCTGTCTCAAAACAAACAAACAAACAAACAAACAAAAAAAAAACAAACAAAACCCCAAAAAACTCCTAAACTGTTGAGCCAGGCAGGTGGTATGTGATTACTTTTATTGGCAGATAGATTTCTATGAATTTGAGGCTAGTTTAGTTTACATAACAAGTTTGAGGCCAGCCAAAGCTACATTTAGACCTTGTCTCCAAAAAATGAAATAAATTTTAGAAAAATCAAGTATTACATAAAAATTTTAAGAAGCCAGACTTTATAGCACTCACCTATCATCCCATAATTTGGGAAGATGAGGCAGGATGGCCAGTCTGAGTACAGAGTAAATTTGAGACAAGCCTTGGTTATTTGAAATCAAAAACAAACAAAAAATAATAAGGTGAAATTCCTATACCCAAGGCTATTGCTACTAGAGAAAAATATGAAAACACATTAAAAAGACAGGCATGATGGTACATGCCCTTAATCCCAGCACTCAAGAGGCCGAGACAGGTGAATCTCTGAATTAGAAGCCAGCCCAATCTACATAGCAAGTTCCAGGGCAGCCAGGGCTGCACAGTAAGACTCTGTCTCAAAAAAGAAAACAAATATATAAAAAAGGACTTAAGTGTCAGTACTAATTACAAACATGTTAACAGAATCAAAGCTCTGAGCCAGGCGTTGGTGGCGCACACCTTTAATCCCAGCACTTGGGAGGCAGAGGCAGGCGTATTACTGAGTTTGAGGCCAGCCTGGTCTACAGAGTGAGTTCCAGGATAGCTGGAACTACACAGAAAAACCCTGTCTCGAAAAACCAAAAAAAAAAAAAAAGAATCAAAGCTCTGAACAAACTCCTGAACCCTGTCTGAATTTCACCACTCACAGTTAGTTGCCTGACATTAGGCACAAACCCCTTCATTCCTCATTCTTTAAATCACGAAGAAGAAACAGCGTCTACACCACAGAGACGCTATGAGAAACAAAAGAACACATGGCAAGCACTCAGAACACTGACAAGCTTGGTAAACAGCATCATTTTGAAAAGGTGAGTTGGGAACCTTTTAAAAACTGCATTTATTTATTTAATTAGCATGTGAGGGGCGTGTACCCTGGCACATGTAGAGAGGCCAGGGGAGAGCTTATGGAGGCTGCTCCCTCCTTCCACCATGTGGGTTCCAGGAATTAAACTTAGGTTGTCAGGGCTAGCAGCACGTGTCTTTACCTGCTGAGTCATCTTCTCAGCCCTCTAATGAGATTTTAAAAATGAATATTCCTTTAAAACCAGTAACATGCCGGGCAGTGGTGGCACACGCCTTCAATCCCAGGCAGAGGCAGGCGAATTTCTGAGTTCGAGGCCAGCCTGGTCTACAGAGTGAGTTCCAGGACAGCCAGGACTATACAGAGAAACCCTATCTCGAAAAAAACAAAAAACAAAAAACCCAGTAACATATTAGTCCTAGAGAACTACTCGTTAGTTCAATGCTATTTGCAGCTTTTTATAAAGAATTCCTGATACCAAGCTCTGAGGACTTTAAGTCTACAAAACAAGAAAAATGTCTGAAAAGACTTCTGTGGTACCCCACTATGTGCCAGGCATCAATCTTAGATATTTAACCAACAAGGGGAAAAATTCCCATCTCTGCAGAGTTATACTGTAGAAACTACTGCACATTCATATAAAATTTTAATCTAAGACAGACGCATACATCTCAGGGGACCAGAGCCTACCACTGTGGCCTCTGGACACAGGCTTTCTCAAAGCAACCTGATCAGACTGAGCACAGATGAACCTTCACTCCCTGTGCCTTAGTAGTCCCAGCTTACACTCTGGACGGTGTCACCAAATAAGCTTCTGGTGCCTCACTAAACAAGCCACTGGAATACAATAAACAGCTTTTGCCAGCTTCTCTCCTAAGGGAAAAGTTTTGCCTCTATTATTAAGAGATGGTAAGATGGCCTGAAAACCAGGCCTGTTCTGTTTTTTTTTTCTGTTAAATGAGAACTTAGCAATATGTAGCTTGAATAAGTGGATGACCATATTGGGAGCACAGGGTAGAGGCTGTCTAATCATGATGCCCATGTAGAAAAATGTAGGGCAAATAAACACCCAGAGAGAAACCAATAGGCCAGGCATGGTGACATATCCCTTTAAGCCCAGCACACTTAGGAGGCAGAGACATGTGGATCTCTGTAAATTTGAGGTCATCCTGGTCTACAACATCCTGGTCTACAAGGTGAGTTTGAGGATAGCACGAGTTAGGTAGAGAGTTTCTGTCTCAAAACCCCAAAATAAATTAAATTAAATTAAATTAAACAAAACAAAACAAAACAAAATAAAATAAAGCCTGACCCTCTAAATCCAACCACGATACAAAGTGAGGGCGGCCCTTAGGCTCTACCACCAGATAAGCTAAATGAATTCTCTTTGAGCTCTAGAGCTTGGGTTTTGTCACTTGCAACAATAATCCTAAATGATACATATAAGATTACCATCTTAATAGAACATAAGAAAAAAAATTAAAACCACCAGTAAGAAGAAACCATAGCTAAATCACATAATACATTTTCTATTGAGATCACACGGGAGAATAAAGTTCTTACCATCCGTGCAAAGCACGCGGTGAGGATTCCACTTCCAGATCCTACGTCAAGGGCTTTAGCACCTTCATGCAACTGGTCAAACAGAAGTTCTAGTGCATATGCATGCTGATGAAAGAACAATAGCATTAATTTCTTCTTGAAGTCTATATACCACCTCATATAAACACAGCTGGTAACTTTCTACCAAAGTCTCTACTCTTACTATGATGATGGGAGACGCCAACTCCCTATTTCTAGACCCCTAGCAATCAGCCTAACACAGAGAAGTTTTGCTTTTTTTTTCTGCTCTCAGCCTGAGAAACTGTTACCCTTGAGATAGCACTCCCCACTCCAAGGACTAGCTCACCACATCCTTGAGACAAGCACTCCCCAGCACTACCTGCTCCAAGGACTAGCTCACCACATTCCTGAGACACCTGGCATCTTGCTCAGAAGTTTAACTATGTTTGCCTGAGATAACCTGTAACCTTCCACTAAGCCATAAACTGCCACCTGATTCCCCCCCCCACTTCCTTATGACATGAATCACTGCCTACCCCCCTTTTTCCTTTGTAGTTTTTCTTTAAAACCTCCCGAATGCAGCTGTGCAAGGTCATCTGCTCTGCCTCTGTGCGGGATACTAGCGCGGCCCTAGTGCACTTGCTCTCCCTAAAATAAACCTCATGTGCTTGCATCAAGAACGATCTCTCGTTAATGTTTGGGGCATCATCTTATCCTGAGACTAGAGTGAGGGTCTCCTGGATTCGGGGAGCCTTTCAACGACAATGGGAACAGACCAACATCAGAGTAATTCTATAAGAGTTCTGAAATTCCATTAGACCTCCTACATTTAAAGTACTCCTGTGATTTTAGATAACAACTATATAAATTAAAATTCAGAGTCACAAGATTAAAAAGGGGGTTCTCAGTGGAAAACCCTCAACCCCTGCCTTCCAGCTGTCCAGTTCTATTCCCCAAAGGCAGCCAATGTTTCCAGTTTCTTCTAACTTTTCTGCAAAAATATTCACTTTGTTATGTACAAGCAATATTTTCACTTATTATATTTTAAAGGGAAATTTGATACTTAAAGAGCCATGTGTTCTTTTTTCATAGCTTAGACTATATTCAGGTATATATAAATGAATTATAACAAATATCAATATTGAAGAGATTTACGGTTAGCTGCAATCTTCTATAATAAAAACAAATAATGTTACCAAATATAACTGTAAGCTAATAACACATCATAAAAGTTGTTAAAAGTACTGAGTGTGGTGTTACTCAGGAGGCAGGTGCCAACTTGGTTTACATAGTGAGTTCCAACCCAGCCAAGGCTACATGTTGAGACCCTGTCTCAAAAAAACCAAACAAACAAACCTTAAAAAGAATTACCTATATGTTAAACCCCTTTGAGACAAGATTTCCCTGCCTGGCCTTGAACTCATTCCATAGACCAGGCTAGCATCAACTTTCAAAGATCCACCTGCCTCTGCTTCCAAAAAGCTGAGATTAAAGGTATGAACCACCACCACCAGGCTTATGTTAAATTCTTAAAAGCAAAAGCAAATGGATTTTATGTCTAGTACTGTGGTGGGCTGAAGGAGAGTTGCCCAGCAGGGTCCTATATTTGCATGTTGGGGCTCAGCTGGTGGAGATGTTTTGGAAAGATCAGGAGGGGTGGCTTGATGAAGAAGGTGTGTCATTGGGTAGGCTTGGAAGTTTCAACAGCCCAGGCCAGTCCCAGTTAGCCCAGCTAAGTCCTCTTTCCCTCTCTTCTCCTTCCCTCCCTCCCTCCCCTCTCACTACTGTGGATCATATGTAAGCTCTCAGTTACTACTCCAGCACCACACCTGTATGTTTGTTGTTAAGCTCACCATCCTGAATCATAGGTTCGAACCCCCTAACCCTCCGAAACCATGAACCCCAAATTAAATGCTTTTTTTTTTTTTAAATAAAGAGCCTAGATTGTGATGTTTTATCACAACAATGGAAAAATAACTAAGGAGCTAAAGAGATGGCTCAAAGATTAAACGTACTTGATGGTCTTGTAGGAGACTTGGGTTCTGTACCAGTGCCCCATATGTTAGGGGTTGGCCTTGTGCTCTGTGTGGGTTTGAGGACAGCCAAGGAAGGCTGCACTGAGAAACCAGGATCATGTAAAACAGGTCTTTTCAAAGTCACATATCTTTCCACCTGCTATGCATCACTATTCCCTGAAGACTTTTCCAAATAAGTTATGAAAGCTCTGGATCAGCATGAGGTTGTAGCTATTTCCACTAAGTTGGAACACTGCCCACTGGAGGGGAAAGGAAGGCTCCCAAGACTCTGAGAGCTCAGAAAAGGTAACAGACTGCTTGCCTCTCTCTTCAAGGTTATATGAAGTGTGAACAATTTTGGGTGAAGAGTCTGATAGACTTGCCCAAAGATCTCAGGGCTCCTAGATGTAGTTTTGTGCATTATAGCCCATTTGTGCATTATAGCTAGGGTGTCCTTTGCAGTGACACAGTGGCCTTTGAGTCACCAAGCTCATCCAAGTAACCCCAATAAGCTTACTAGCTTACCAAATTGACTGAAGTGTCTCTGGTCTGCTGCTGGGTCCTGACTGCAGTGAACAGACATTTGTTCATGCCATCCAAGGAAGACTCAGATATCACAAAAACACTGTATTATGTAAAATACTCTCTTCTTTTTGCTATGTTCAATTTTTATGTTAGTTACTAATAACAGACACTGAAGTCTTTAATAATGGCAGCTTCTAATAAGAAGGGTTCTTCTAAATTCCAAACATAAATAAGATGTTTGGCTAGGCATGATAGTACACACCTTTAATCCCAGTACTTGGGAGGCAAGAGGCAGAGGCACAGACCTCTCTGAGTTTGAAACCAGCCTGATCTACATAGTGAGACACTGTTTCTAAAAAGAAAAGAAAAGAAAAAGTATGACTTGAGTGAAATGTGCCCTGTTTGTGAGCAAATGAACAGAGTTAACTCACCATGTGAGGGGCACTGATTGTTGCCTGGAAACCTGCAAAACAGAAAGAGAATACTGACACACTCTCTGCTACAAGAACATGACACATAATGTGCGCAGCTCCTCTAACAGCCACACGTTATTTTTCATAATTCTTTTCCAGTTTTTATGATCTTTAAGCAAAATCTGTTAAAAATTTGACATAGGTAGAAGTTAGAAAATACAATCATCCCAAAGGCTAATGTGCTTGTCTAGTAAACCTACTCATGCCTCTACTTCTACATACCCTCTGTATTGCTGCTAAAGGTCCACACCACTGCTTCGTGCGCATTGCCACTTGTTTATATCTTGCCTCGACCTATAGATCTACAAACCACTTGTTTGAAACAAGGCCTCATAGAGTCGAGGCTAGTCTTGCATTTTCTAAAGGAAAAGTGCAGCCAGGGCGGGCCATGGGCTCCTGATCCCCCTGCCTTTACTACCCAAGTGCTCAGTTTACAAGGGTCATGCCAGCATGGGTGCTTTGGACCTTTCTTCATTTCTTTCTTTTTAAGTGGGTCTCATATGAGCCCAGGCAGGCTCTGAACTCAGCATCATTCTGCCCCAGCCTATCAAGCAGCTGGAAGTACAGGCTTATACCAGAAAGAATTTTCTTCATATTTATAAAATGAAAAACTTTCCTAAATAAAATAAGTATGCAAAGTCTTAGCAGACTTAGTTTCACATTTAGGACAACACATTAACGGGCAGAGAAGCAGCTTAGGAGACTAGTAAGGCACTTCAGTGTGCTCCTCTTCTGCCATCCAGTAGTGAATTACTGCCTTGTGCTGGATTTTAGCCCATGTTTCTCTTCCTTCCGATGTTGATGTTACACTGTCAAGATTTATTTACCTGCTTCTGCCTCTGAAGCAGTTTTCACTGAGCGGTGGTAGCAGGTGCCTTCGGGGTTCAGAAGCTCCCCAGGATCTTCTTGCTGACTGTCACAGTGCTTCAAAAGAAGACATGGCAGCTGGCCGACAGAATCCTGAGGCACTTCTAAGCCTCAAAGGCGCCCACTGCCAAGGCTCAGCAGCAGCTCAGCAAAACCTGCTTCAGGACAAGGAATTAAATGTGGAACTTTCTAAAGACAAACGAAAGGCAAAGTATCCATGGGGCCAGAGAAGCAGAACCATCAATGACTTAGTTACTCATTCCCTTTAAATACTGATTTTAAAAATCAATGCAAATATGCAATTTAAAAATTAAGCTACAACTCTTTCATTAAACTTTTGTTTTTCCTTATAATATTCCCAAACTTCCTAATTCACATTATATATATATATAGATAGATAGTTAGATAGATAGATAGATAGATAGATAGATAGATAGATAGATTTTGTTTGTTTTTCTTCGAGGCAGGGGTTTTCTGTGTAGCCTTGGCTGTCCTGGAACTCATTGTGTAGACCAGGCTGACCTCGAACTCAGAAATCCGCCTGCCTCTACCTCCCAAGTGCTGGGATTAAAGGCACGCACCACTACTGCCCAGCATAATATATTTTTAAAGACAGAAAAAGATGCATTTTGCTACAAAGGGTGGGTTGGGATATAAAACTAGGCAACAACATTTCCACTAATGGGGTTATAATCCATATATGTACCCTGCTCGTTTTAGACATACAAAGCTTACCTATTGACTGTGGGGAGTCCATGTATGGGTTGGATTTTGCATAGTGGGAGCGATCTGTAGCCAGCATCACCTCAAAGACTTTATCTGTCTTGATGATTCCATTCTCTGAAATGAATGAGACAGGTATTTTAAGCAGCAGTGACATCAGATGCATTTCAGAATTCCTCTGGCTGCACTGCAGAGGTCAGAAAGAAGCAGACAAGACCGTTGCCTGCCATGATCTAGGCAATAACCCTTGCCTCTACTGACAGTGGTCAAGATGAAGCAAATGAAAAGGGCTTCAGTAACATGTAATATGTAATGTATGCTTAGCTGACTGAGTGACTGAACTGGGGCACAAGTGGGCTAACACATGACAATCGTGCCATGAGCTGAAAAACCCCAGAAAGGAATCAAGACGAATGGGAAGCTGTGGGTCACACAAGCAGGAGGGTCCAGAGGTCGCAAGTCATAAAGTTGAGGTTCAGGAGAGAGTCCTGAGTTAGAAATCTGTCTCCATCCACACAGATGGTAACTGGAGTAGACAGGGAAGAACACACAGAGAAGTCAAATAAAAGCCAGTGTAAGACATAAAGCAGAGCCTTCAGAATGAGGAGAGGGTGGGTGGATCAAGCCTGTAAATCCTAGCCTAGGGAAGCAGGCAGAGCCATTTACAGGGATTCAAGGCTAGCCTGGTCCTAGTCTACATAATGAGTCCCAAGGGAGACAATGCAACATAGTAAACCTTGCAACAAAAAAGCTAAACAGGACCTAACCACAGATGCAGAGGCAAGCTGAAGGCCCAGCTGACACAGTGTAACAGAGTTAACAGAGTTTAAAAGAACCCAATCTTTCAAGAAGGAAAATACTGTCAATAACATGTATATTTACTCTCCCCAGCAACTAATTATTTAATACTGCACGTTAGAACTTCAGTGAGATTGGAGAACATACTCCTTTTTTTTTTTTTTTTTTTTTGGTTTTTCGAGACAGGGTTTCTCTGTGTAGCCCTGGCTGTCCTGGAACTCACTTTGTAGACCAGGCTGGCCTCGAACTCAGCCTGCCTCTGCCTCCCAAGTGCTGGGATTAAAGGCGTGCGCCACCACCGCCTGGCGAGAACATGCTCTTAATCCCAGTGCTTAGAAGGCAAAGACAAGGCTAGCCTGGTCTACATAGCTAGTTCACAGACCCTTATCTATTTAAAACAAAACAAAAAACTTCAATAATGCTCATAAAATCATGTTTACAGTTACTCAATAATGCTCTTAGTTCTCTCTTAACTATGTGCATTGGCTATGGAACATGACAAACTCCCACAAAAGGACAAACAAAATAGCCTAGTTACAAGCAGTAAGATTCAATGGTCTTGATTTCAGCACTTCTGAAGAGAAATAGTTTTCTTACTGTTTTTGTTTTGTTCTTTAGAGACAGGGTCTCACTATATAAGTCCAGGGAAGAAACCTACCATTTTCATTCAACACCCTGAGCACTGAGGTTACAAAAATGCCAGCAAGTTCAGAATAAATACAATGTTTAAACCAAAACATACTTTGCTTTATCTGACTATATTATAAATAGCTATTTGAAAATGAGACTTCAGTAAAAGCAACATGAGGAGCTTAAATATTTATGCAAACTTATGTCATTTAATCATCAGTTGTAGAACTTTCATTTTCAGAAAGTTAATGGTGGCCATACAGCTGCTCAAAAAAGACAACAAAATAAGCCCCTAAACCTGAGACCAAGAAGGGGCAGACACAAAGCAAACATGGCCTACAGCACCACTCTACCAGAAGGAAAATATCAAAGAAAGAGAAAGCAAGAGACACAGATTAAACACTGATGAAATTATCCCCCGAGAGGAAGTGCAGTGCTAAGGACTGTAGGAAGCAGGTCTGCAGCTCACAGGCAAGCACCAGGGGACCTGGAATATTAGGCACAGAGTCATTCTTCAAGGGACAGAGTAATCTGTTATCTACCCAGATGACTGAAGCAGATGAGCTTTTTACCCTGTGACCTCTGTGCTGTATGCTTGGTCAGAGACTTCCTTGATACCTGAAGCCACCCCCACCACTACCCCCAGCCAGTCAATAGATTTTATCTTTATAGGCTATGCAGTTTTGATGCAGTCATGTCTGATTTGTATTTCACTTACTTTGTTCCTCAAGGAGATTTATGTGTGTTTTGTTGTGGGCCCAAGATTGAATTAATTACCACCAGAATCTTCCACCCAATTGTGCTGTGATTAAATATGCCTACAATAAACAACTTGGAGTTCTGCTCCATAAGTTTGAACCACCACCAGCTACTGTGTTGAACCAAACTGTCTTCCTGTCTCCCTCAGCTCATCTCTCTGCACCCTATTAAGGCCACAGGGACAGCTCCCTTCCCTCCTCTCCCCCCAAAATACTATAATATTCGATACATGTCTAGGGTTTGACATGTGTTGAATATTATAGTATTTTTGGGGCGCGCACAATACTGGCTTCAAGAAATGTCTTATAAGTCATTGGGTCAAGGGTGCCAAGACCAGTCAACAATAAAAGAAAACTCTTAATAAATGACGCTGAGAGAATTAGAGAGCCACAGCAAAGGGCTTAGCTTTGACCTTCCCTTGTGACATATATAAAAATTAATAAAAGGCAGATTTTTTTTAAATCTAAAAATAGAGTCAAGTGAATTTGTGAGTTTGAAATCAGCCCTGTATACAGAGCAAGTTGAAGCCAGGGCTACAAAGAAAGACTCTGTTTCAAAAACCAACAAAACAAAATTCCATGCCTAAATATAAAAGCCATATAGTAACCTTCATAGAAGAAAAGATGGTAAGGGCTAGAGATGGCTCAGGGGTTAACAGCACTGGGGGCTCTTGCAGAAAACCAGTTCTATTCCCAGCACTCATGTGGTTGGGTTCCATGGGGATCTGATGTCCTCATCTACCCTCTGTAAACAGCAGGCATGCACATGGTGCATATACATGCAGGTAAACTACTCAAAACACACACATCTAAAAAATATAAAAGAAAATAATGTAATCCCAGCACTCTGGGAGGCAGAGGCAGGCGGATTTCTGAGTTCGAGGCCAGCCTGGTCTACAGAATGAGTTCCAGGACAGCCAGGGCTATACAGAGAAACGCTGTCTCGAGAAAAAAAAAAAAAAAATCCAAAAAACCAAAAAAATAAAATAAAATAAATTAAATTAAATTAAAAAAGGAAAAAAAAGAAAGGAATGGGTAAGTATTCAAAACTTTTGATTTGACAATAGATTCTTTTTCTAAAGATTTATTTATTTGTTTGTTTGTTTTGTGTATATGAGTACATTGTAGCTGTACAGATAGCTCTGAGCCATCATGTGGTTGCTGGAAACTGAACTCAGGACCTCTGCTCTCTACAGCCCTGTTTGCTCCAGTCCTGCTCTCTCCAGTCCAAAGATTTTTATTTATTATTATATGTAAGTACACTGTAGCTGCCTTCAGATGCACCAGAAGAGGGCATCAAATCTCATTATGGATGGTTGTGAACCACCATGTGGTTGCTTGGATTTGAACTCAGGACCTTTAGAAGAGCAGTCAGTGCTCTTAACTACTGAGTCATCTCTCCAGGCCAACAATAGATTCTTAAATATCAGAACAAAAGCATCAAAAACTAAAACAACAATAAAATAAATTGTGCTTCAAAAGACCTTCCCTAATCAAATGAATTATAAATCCTTTATCTTCAGAGTTAGCCACATGTGATAGCATGCCTAATATCTTAGCATCTGGGAGGTAGAGGCAGGAGGATAACAAATGCAAAGTCATCCTCTGCAGTGCAGTGAACTTGAGCCAGCAGGGTAACATGAGACCCTCAAAGAACTCTTAGGACTTAGTACAAAAAACAGTCACTAGAGCTGGGACTCAGCAGTGGAGGACTTGTCTAGCATGCCTCAGGGTTCTGGGTTCAGTCTGTAAGTCTTCCAAAAACAGAACCTAGGAAGTTTTCAACAGATGACCCAGGGACTGGAAAGATGGCTGCATGGTTAAGGGTAAATGCTACTATTACAGTGGGCCCAAGTTTGATTCTCAGCACCTGCATCAGGGGCCTTACAACCATCTGTATCCCAGCTGCAGTGGGACCCAAAGTCTCTGCCCCCCTCAGGTACCTATATTTATATGCACATAACCCCTCTTCCACACAATATATTTGTAGAGAGAATCTCTTGTGTACTGTGTGGAAGTATTACCTCTCAATAAAATGCTGACAGCCTATTAGGAAAAGACAAGAAGTCAGAGGTGGGAGTTCCGGTAGAGAGACTGGAACTCTGGGAGATAGTCAGAGGTGGGGGATTTCACCCCGGACTAAGCAAGATGGACACATGAAAATGAGGAAAGGTAACTAGCCTTATATGTCCAGGCGTAGACTAGTTTAAATATGATAAATTGAGTTCCTGGCAAGCAGGAATGAGCCACAGCTTATGTATGGCTTAGGCATTTATTCATCATCAAGTCTCAGAACCATTATCCTGGGAACAAGAAGGCCAGGTAGAAATGTTCATGGTTAGTCTTTTTTTTTTTTTTTTTTGGTTTTTTGAGACAGGGTTTCTCTGTGTAGTCCTGGCTGTCCTGGAACTCACTCTGTAGACCAGGCTGGCCTCGAACTCAGAAATCCACCTGCCTCTGCCTCCCAAGTGCTGGGATTACAGGCGTGCGCCACCACGCCTGGCTTTTTTGTTTTTTTAAGATTTATTTATTTATTATACATAAGCACACTGTAACTGTCTTCAGACATACCAGAAGAGGGCGTCAGATCTCTCTTAGGGATGGTTGTGAGCCACCATGTGGGTGTTGGGATTTGAACTCAGGACCTTTGGAAAAGCAGTTGGTGCTCTTACCCGCTGAGACATCTCTCCAGTCCCTAGTCTTTTTTAATTTAAATCTAAATGAAAGTTGAAAATAAGAAAAAAAATGACCCAAGTTTTAAAATGTACAAAGATCTAACTAGACATTCTCTACAATACATAACCCATAATCCACATTCCATAAAAATATGCCAGCCACCATTGGTCATCAGAAAAACACAGATTTTAGCCACCACGAAATACCATTTGTTGCTCACTAGGATGGCTATAATACAAAGTAACATCAGAAAAACCAACATCGGTAGCAATACCTGTCCTCTCAGGAATTTGAGGCCATACTGGACAACAGAGTAAGACCCTGTCTCTTGAAACAAAACAAAACAAACAAATCATACACACAAATGATCACAGCACTATTTAGAATAGTCAGTCAAAGGTAGAAATAGTCCAAATGCCATCAGAGGATAAATGCATATAAAATGTGTTGTATCTGTACAATGGAATATCACTTAGCCACCAAACACCAAATAAATAAAGTATTTATTCATTAAAACGGACGAAACTGAAAAACTATACAGAATGAAAAGAGGCTAGTTATAAATTCCTATATACTATATAACTTTTAGATAAAATATAGAAAAGTAGATTAGTAATTGCTTAAAGTTGAAGAAGGCAGGAGACTACAAAGGTGGGACAATGAATATGTTCATGTGACCACAGGAGTGGTTGTACATCTCAGCAAAACCCTTGACTGATTGATATGACTTCCGTGGGTAAATTACACCGTGTGGGATTTACTGTAATAAAGCTGGGTAAGGAAAAGCCACTTTAATGGGGGCAGCAAGCCGATGCACTGATCAACAGGGAGGGGGCATGGCTCCTGAGAGAGGAGGTGATAAGACCGAGGAAGAGAAGCATCCATGGAAGCAGCACTGACCCTCTCCTCTCTCCTCCTAGTTCTCACCTCAAGCACTGCCATCATTACCTGTTACAAACCTGCAATGACACAGAGCTCCTGGGGTGGCCTGAAGCCCCCACCACAAATGCACAAGACAAATGGAAAAACTAAGCTGATCTCCAAAAAGAAAACAGAGACCAAAGCTTTTCCATGGACGACGCAAAACTGATCTGTAGTACCGGAGAAAGTAAGCAAGTCCAGACTAACCAACTCTAAAACATCTGGGAAAGCTAACCATCTTAAAGACAATCTGTTTGCAACCTTAGGGTAAAAGGGCCCTAATTAATTAACTATAAAATGGCTATTGTGGGTCCAAATATGCAGCTGATCCAAATAAGGGTTTTCAAAGTAAATGTAAATGAATCTAAGTTATAAGTCAAAATTTAAAAAGTCTGAAAAACTAAGGACCATATTAAGAATGGGTACCTTTTTTCTTTCCAACTTAGGATGAAGAAAAGGACAGAGGGTGAATCGAATTTAAGGAGAAAAAAAAATCACAAAACTATTACACAAGAGGCAAAGTGGGCTGGGAGGTGGGTGTGCATGCCTTTAATCTCAGCACTCAGGAGGCAGAGGAAGGCAGATCTCTGAGTTTGAGGACAGTCTGTTCTACATAGTGACTTCCAGAACAGGCAGGGAAACACAGTGAGACTAAAAAAAAAAACAAAAAACAAAAAACAAAATGTATTGCAGAATTACAGAAGTGTCATGATTTATACACCAATAAAACTATGGTGAGGCAGGGCTGGTGAGATGGCTCAGCACGTTAAGAGCACTGACTGCTCTTCCAAAGGTCTTGAGTTCAAATCCCAGCAACCACATTGTGGCTCACAACCATCCGTAATGAGATCTGACACCTTCTTCTGGTGTGTCTGAAGACAGCTACAGTGTACTTACATACATATATATGTATACATATATATAACAGTATACATACATAAATAAATTAAAAAAAAAAACTATGGTGAGACAATTTCAATCAGATGATAAGACTATGGAAAGATAGTTTATGTCTAGTGTCACTAGGACAGGTCTGTTATAATAAATGCACAGAGCAGAGAACAAAAGAAGTGCCAGTATACTACACCTCATGGTTAGTGATAATCACTTGTTTAAAACTTTTAAAGTTGGCAGAGCAGACTTATTCACATTTCAGAATAAAATAGGTTATCAACTTTAGTAAACAAATTGTTGTTAAGCTGGAAATGAGACAGCGAACTTGCTAATATCCTTTCTTTAAAAATGGAAGGGGTTGGGCTGGAGAGTGTGCCCTGCTCACTTCCAGAGGACCAGATCCCAGCACTCTCATCAGGCAATTCACAACTGCCTGTAACTGCAGCTGCAGAGGACCTGATGCACTCTTCTGGCCTCCTCAGATACCTGCACCCACACAGACAAATACATATACACAATAAAAGATAGACCTTACCGGGCGTGGTGGCACACTCCCGTAATCCCAGCACTAGGGAGGCAGAGGCA
Source organism: Apodemus agrarius (assembly GCA_964023405.1). Lineage (NCBI taxonomy): Eukaryota > Metazoa > Chordata > Mammalia > Rodentia > Muridae > Apodemus > Apodemus agrarius. Next base: position 26,992,777 of record OZ030027.1, on the reverse strand, counting down.
GGTGGATTTCTGAGTTCGAGGCCAGCCTGGTCTACAGAGTGAGTTCCAGGACAGCCAGGACTACACAGAAAAACCCTGTCTCTTGAAAAACCAAACCAAACCAAACCAAAACAAACAAACAAAAAAAGACCTTTTAAAAGTGTACAGAGAGGGCTGGAGAGATGGCTCAGAGGTTAAGAGCACTGACTGCTCTTTCAAAGGTCCTGAGTTCAAATCCCAGCAACCACATGGTGGCTCACAACCATCCGTAATGAGATCTGACACCTACCCTCTTCTGGGGTGTTTGAAGACAACTACAGTGTACTTAGATATAATAAATAAATAAATCTTAAAAAAAAAAAGTGTACAGAGCAAGTAGTATCAGATTATAGACCCAAGAAATATGAAAGGATGCAACTTACAAGGGCTGGGCTTGGAATAGAGCATTTGCCTACCACATTAGAGACCCCAGATTCTTTCCCATCACCATTAAAACAATTACAAAGGGAACCACACAAAGAGAAACCAGGGATTAGGATGTGGCCAGGTGGACTAGGAGAGTCTAGCATTACTGGGCCAAATTGAAAACAGCTGATAGCTGAAAGTGATACAAGAAAAAAGCAGTTTAAAAATAATGATTTAGAAACAAGAAAAAAAATCTTTTTAAAGGAGCTCAGTGGGTAATGGTCTCTGCTACCAAACATGCCAACCTGACATCTATCCCTGAGTAGCCTTGCCACAGGTCCAAAACCATAGGGTCATCGAATATGGGCTGAAGTCTTCAAAACTGTGGACCAGAATATATACTCTTGCATAAATTATCTTAGGCACTTATAACAAGAGAAAGCTGACTAACAGAAATTGGTACTGCAATGTAGGACAACTGATTACAGCTATACCTGAAACAATGAAGCACAGTCCCGGGAACGTCACGGGAAGAATCTGAAAGACAAGCAGCAAGCCAGAAAAAAACTATTAAAGATGCTAAAGCAAGTTTAGCAAGTGTTTCCGTAGTGACTCAGAAGGCTGGAATACAGATTGGAAAGCAGACAGTAAATGCTACCAGAATGCAGTTCCCATGGAAGTGATTCTATCAGCAACTGGGCTAAACATCACCCTTGTGAATCTGTGGAAAACAGTTGGACTACATTTTATCCGTGCCCTGAGACTGGGGTAGCCTGAGCTTAAAGACAGCAAACCAGTTGTTCATCTGTAGAGAAAAATGTTAGAGCAAAAACAGCATTCAGGCTGTGGTATGAATATTACCAGTTAAATGCTTTAAACCAAATATACAGCTAGAAGTAGGAGGAAAAAGAACAGAGCAGAATAATTTGAGAAGCTTGTAGTTTGGCCAGAAGAAACACCTATAAAATGTGCAGTTGCTAAAAAGATGAACACCACTGAAAATAAGCCAAATGCTTGGCACTGGAACAGAATGCATCTGGGGAATCAGTAAGACCCCACTTATTACAATGAGAATTTTACTTCAAAAACTGTCCATGCAGAGTTGGAGTCAAAAGAAAAACTAGTAAATGTCCATGGATCTGGAGAGCTGTTGGCAAGGTGCCTGCCTTGCAAGCACAAAGACCTGAGTTTAATCCCCAGATCCCAAGTTTGAAGGAAGAAGGAAAGGAAGGAAGGAAGGAAGGAAGGAAGGAAGGAAGGAAGGAAGGAAGGAAGGATCATTTTAGGACTCATTCTATTTGCAACCATCAAGGCCCAAGAGGTCTTAACAGTAGGGAGTCCACTGCACAGGGGCAGGCTGTGGCATTATCCTGATGATCATTTTCCAGGGACTGAGAATGCCAAGTTCTGGGCCTGGAAAGATGGCTCAGCAGATAAGAGCACTTAGCTGCTCTTGCAGAGGACACAGTTATGGGTACCAGCACCCACTGACAGCTCAGGGATACATAAAGAAACCCTCTCTCAAAAAACAAAAACAAAAAAAGGTCCAAAACCATCTTTTGGATTACATAGGCACCAGTGTCCATACATACATACATATGTACTTGTGTGTGTGTGTGCACACAAAATACTCATTCACATTAAGTAAATCTTTATTTTAAGAATAGAAATTATGTAATGGTATAGATACCCACTAAGAATACAAAAAAAAAAAAAAAAAAAAAAAAAAAAAAAAAAAAAAAAACAACCTTTGGAAGTCAGGCAATGTGTGGTAGAGTTAGAAGCCCCTGTAAAGAGCCCTGAACTATGTAAAAATAGTGAGGCTGAGGGAGTGAAGTGTAGGCTGCAGTGAAGATCCTGGGAAGCTGGAGTTGCTAGCAACATGCAACACCTTCCAAAGAAAACCACAGGCCGAAAGAGAGAGAAGACAAACGCCTGCAGGTAGGGCTGCCCAAGCCCTCCGTGTCCACAGCTTCTTAGGAAACATCCTGCATACCAGACAGAGTCAGGGGGCTTTCTGTTTGCCCTGCCTGGGGATTGCCTGGCCCATCCTTCTAGACCCCAATTACTCCCTCTTGGGATATAAAGTATGCCTTTGCTTTCCCAATGCTGTACTTTAGAAGAATGTGATACACCCTTCTGATCTCTTACAGGGACTCAGAGCTAAGTCTGCCTTGGGTTTCAGAGACTTTGGACTTCTGAGCATTGATCCACAGAGCAGTGAGAACTACAACTCTTGGAGAAGGACCAAATGTATTTTTTGTGAAGCGGTTACATTTAGTCCTTTCTCCAAGAGCTCCAGCCTTAACTGCTCTGGCAAGTATCAACAAGCTAACAAAATTTTCACCTTTTACTTCTTATCCAGAACAGTTAAATAAGGTCCCAGTTACCTCAAACTCAAAACACAGTGAGAATAGAAAGTCTAAAAAGATTAATTTAAATTCATTCTATAATCAAAGTATTTTATGTACAGCAAGCAAAGTAAAGTGTGCTAAGTACCAGATGTTCTTCACACACATGCTGCCATCCTCTATACCTGTTGGCTTAGTTGGTCTGTAAAAAGTAAACTGTTTAAACATTACTTCCAAAGGAAAGCTATGCTTCTGGGGCTCTTTTTCACTACTTTTATATAAAAGTAGGTAACACTGACAGTATTAGAATGTTTGCTTCTCTGGCTCCTGAAATATACATACTGCATAGCATCACCTAATCATTAATGCTATAAAATCACACACTCTTGGATTTAGAAGGTTCCTCTGAAAATTGGTGTTCTCTAACGACCAATCTGTCTGCTGTGTTCCTTTCTGTGAAATGGTCAGCCGAATCTTTGCTCAAGGATGTTATTAGTGAGGCATTCTCTCCTGCAACTACAAACCCACTGTTCCATGCTTTGACAGTGGTCATCCTATGAGGTTCTATTCACTTTATTTAGCTGTTCACCATAGAAGAAAGGGTATTTGTTTTGCTCTTCCTCTAGCCCTAGCGATTGGCACATAGAAAGAACCCACCCCCCAGGTGCAATACAGGCCCGTTACTAGCTTGAACAATTTAAGGAGAACTTGTCCTGAATTTTTTAAAAAAATAAAGAGAAGCTGTCAAGTATTCATTGGGTATTTGATAATCCTAAAACACTGTATTTGCAAAATGAAACAATCAAGGATGCAAATGTATCCTTAATGTATGGGTTACTTCTATGTAACCCATACATTAAGGAACTGAGTTGAATTCTCCCCCCTTTTATGAATAAACAAGTTGAGAAGGAGGAAAAGAAATTGCTCCATCTTATTTTAAGTAGCCAGTGTAACATTTTAAAAGCTAAAATTGACACTGAAATCTAAGCAGGAATCCCACGCCCCTCATAGAACCAAAGTAAAAGGGAAGGCTCCAAAAACCAAGAAGGCACTGCTGAAAGGCATCCACAGCCACAGTGCCTACCTCACAGCAGCCCAACAACGAGGGCTCTGGTCCTGAGCCTGCTCTGGTAGGCCCCGGCAGGAGTGCCTTCAGGAGAAATAAGCTGGCCATCATCGATGCCCGGAGCACTGAGCCATCCATGAACAGAGTTCTAAAAGGCTGGACCAGAATTTTTCTTAAACTTTATTTTAAATATATAACTGCTAACGTTGAAACAGTGGCAGAATTTGTCCTTGTATTTTCAGTTCTCTGTGGCTATGTAGTCCCATGGTTTGCAGCTGCACTTGCACAACTCAAAACTGCATTACCTTGGGAGGCAGAGGCAGGCGGATTTCTGAGTTCGAGGCCAGCCTGGTCTACAGAGTGAGTTCCAGGACAGCCAGGACTACACAGAGAAACCCTGTCTCGAAAAACCAAAACAAAAAACAAAAAACAAAACTGCATTACCTACAGTCTTCAACTCCAATACTCTAGTATAACAAGCTCTGCAGGTGATCCACGACTGTAAGGCCTGCTTAAGCTTTAAAGAAATTGTTCAAACTTACCTAAGAAGCCGGGCGGTGGTGGCGCACGCCTTTAATCCCAGCACTTGGGAGGCAGAGGCAGGTGGATTTCTGAGTTCGAAGCCAGCCTGGTCTACAGAATGAGTTCCAGGACAGCCAGGGCTATACAAAGAAACCCTATCTCGAAAAACTAAAAAAACCAAACAAACAAATTTACCCAAGAACAGTCATCACAACATAAGCCAACGAATGATAAGAAATCTAGGGTCTGGAGAGATGGCTCAGCAGTTAAGAGCATTAACTACTCTTCTGAAGATCCTAAGTTGAAATCCCAGCAACTACATGGCGGCTCACAACCATTCATAAAGAGATATGACACCCTCTTCTGGTATGTCTGAAAACAGCTACAGTGTACTTATACATAATAATAAATAAACCTTTGGGCCCAGAGCAAGCAGAGGTCCTGAGTTCAATTCCCAGCAACCATGCTGGCTCACAATCATCTATACAACTACAGTGTACTTAAATAAATAAATCTAATAAAAAAAAAAAAAGAAAGAAAGAAGCAGAGCATGGTGGCTCACGCCTGTAATCCCAGCACTTGGGAGGCAGAGGCAGGTGGATTTCTGAGTTCAAGGCCAGCCTGGTCTACAAAGTAAGTTCCAGGACAGCCAGGACTACACAGAGAAACCCTGTCTTGAAAAACCAAAACAAAAAAAAAAAAAAAAAAAAGAAAAGAAAAGAAAAGAAAAGAAAAGAAAGAAAAAAGAAAAAAATGAAAGAAATCTATCACACAGTCTCAAAGTGAACAAATGATATATTATTATAAAATCAAATACAAAAGGAAAAGTAAATAATTTCAACAAATTACAATATTCAAATTAAGGAAACTATGCGCTCATTTTGTGAAAAAATTAAACTCAACCCTCCATTTCCAATTTGGAGATCCCTTTGCTTCAGTATCATCATGATCATATTTTCAAGACTTCAATTTAAAAACCCTTCATTTTGGAGGCAGGTAGGACACTCATGGGAGAGTACTTGTCTAACATGTCTAAGACCCCAGGTTTAAATTCAAGCACCACAGAATCAAAAACAAAATTTAGGAAAAATATATAAGCAGATATTTTCATTTTGGGGATTTGTTTGTTTTTTCAAGGCAGGATTCTTCTGTATAGCCCTGGCTGTCTGGTACTTGCTCTGTAAACCAAGCTGGCCTCAAACTCACAGATCTGCCTGCCTCTGGCTCCTCAGTGCTAGTATGTAACACTACCACCCTGCAGAAGCAGATATTTTCAAACTATGTGCCAACTGCAAATTTCAAATGGGTAAATACCATTTTTAAAATAAAATGGTATATAAATAAAAATAAGCTGATTAAATTATCTCAAGTTTAAAGTTCCAGAAGTGTTCAAGTACTTTTTAAAGAAAACTAAATAACTTGAATTCTTTAATTTCCTCTTACTAATGAATTATATATTTAGTATGAAACTAAATATCTACCATGTATATATATATAAATATTTATACTATACACTATATATGTATAGTATAAAACTAAATATCTACCATCCATAAATGTTAAATACTTCTTGTATCCTTAGAAGTTTCAATTAAGTAATACAATATAGTAAAGTAATTATAAAACCACTCAGAAACGATCTAGTCTTGGGTTACCACAAATTTGGCCACAAAAGAGACTTTTTAAAAGGCTGATAGATCACAAATGTCTACCACAGCCAAGTGTCTACTGTGATGGACTCTTGGGGGAAAATTACCTAGTAACAACTCACATTCAGAATATTATATGCTGCAATAGGAGGCACTTAGTTCATGTTATCAAATTTTATAGATCATTTCTAATACTGAGCTTATGTGTAAGCCACTAGAACATAAATAACACTTTACACTATGACCTCAGTATTTAAACATCTACTTCCTATCAGATATACTTCTACAAAGAGAATGATGACAAAGGTGGATAACATTTTGCTATCTAAACACACTTCATTGCCTTTCATTAGTGTCTAATGTCTATTTAACTATTATTTTTAAAGTGTGATGATGAATATTAAGTACCAAATAGTCGAATACCCATGGTATGCACTCACTGATACGTGGATTTTAGCCTAGAATCTTGGGACACCAAAGACACAAGCCACACACCAATTGATGTACGATAAGAAGGAAGGAGTGGACCCTGGTGCTGGAAAGGCTCAAAGCATCAGTGTAGGGAAGTGGGAAAGGGTGGATGGGGGAAGAGGGGGAGGGAAAAGGGCATGTGGGACCTTTGGGGGGGGCGGGGAACCAGGAAAAGGGAAATGAAATAAATGTAAATAAAGAATATATCCAATTAAAAAAAAAGTACCAAATAGTCCTACTTATTTCTCTCATTCATCTTTTTGTTCCTAACATAGATCTCAGCATTTAATGCAAATTGAATTGGCATTCCTAGGGGAGGGGGAGTGAGTATTGATTTTTTGAGAAAATTCCATTGTTGAGAGGTAAGACAGACACCTGAAAGGCTTGAAGAAAGAAAGAAAGAAAGAAAGAAAGAAAGAGAGAGAGAGAGAGAGAGAGAGAGAAAAGGAAAGGAAAGGAAAGGAAAGGAAAGAAAAGAGAAAAGAAAAGAAAAGAAAAGAAAAGAAAAGAAAAGAAAAGAAAAGAAGCACAAGAAAATTAAAAACATCACCGGGCAGACCATGATTATTTTTGCAAAACTGGTGGCAAAAGGAACTGTGAATTCTGACCAAGGTGAGACTATGAACTTGCTGCAGCTTCTCTTGTTCTCTGAAGCAGACAGCAACGTTCTATTTCAAATTAGAAAGGAAAGTGACACAGCATTCATTCCACCCTGAAACTATTATCAAAAGAAGGAATACAGTGACTACAGAGAATGGTATTCTTCAAAACAAAACAAAACAAAACAAAACAAAACAAAACAAAAACAAAAAAAATTTCAAACAAGCTTTTAAAAGCCAATGAACAGTCTTGAAAAAAAAAAGGTTAGAACATTTTATACACACAATGGTCTGCTAGACTCAGGGCCTCCAAAGGCTCCAAACAAAGTCTCTTTGGAGCAGGAAGCTCTGACAATCCCTCGGTCCCCCGCAAAGAGCTTATACTTTGGACAGCAACCTGAGAAACTGCTTCCAGCAGCCACCGTAACCACGGTAGACAGAACGTCCTCTCCCTCCCCTCGCTGGTATCAGAGAACAGCATCTCCCTCCAAAGGAAAAACCAGAGGGCGGGGGATGCAGTAAACTGAAAGCTCGCAAGGAATCAACCCAGGACAGTAAGAGAACCCGTAGGCCGAAGATGGTGTCCCCACGGTGCCAGTCCAGTCGCCAGAAACACAAGCCCGCACTTCCCTACCCCGAAGTCACGCCCCTCGTCGGTGGGACCGCAGACTCCAGCAACAGCCCCGCCACCTGTGCCGCACCCCGTCCCCCCGCAGCCAGCGAGGAGGCAACTGACCCTGTCCCACCCGCAGCGCTCCCTCTTGGCTTCTACCCTCTTCCCATCCACATCGCCAAGTGACAGGTCCCGGGAGAGGAGACTGAAAATGCTCACGGCGTTACGAACTCCCGGTGCAACCGCGCAGCGACGCCCTCCAGCAGGCGCAGGGGTGCAGACCGAACGTTCCGGATTGTCAGGGGGGGACAGCGTCCAGGCCCAGCCCTGCTCCCTGGCCCACGCCGGGCGGGGGTGGCACTTACTGCGGAGGTTGTGGATTAGCTCCGAGTGGCTGGCGCCGCCGGATTTCCAGGCCATCGCGAAGCACACCCGGAGCAGGTACAGAACCACCTTCAGCGCGGCGACGGTCCCTAGCAGTTTCCCCAAGAGTGAGACCACCTCCCACACGGTCACCGCCCCGCTGGTGTCCCCGCTCGAGCGGCCGCTGTTACTGCCGTCGCTGCCGCTGCCGCCAATGCGCGCTCCCGGCATCCCCCGCGGCACGCATGCGCTCTGTGACGCCGCGCAGCCCGGGGTGCGGCCGGCGGGGCCCGAGGCGGGGGGGGGGGGCGGGGGGGGCGGGGGGGGTGCCCAGTAGCGGGTGGGGTGACAGCCAGTTCTAGGTGACCGTAGCGAGGTCGGATAAATCAGTGCCGCTGTGTTCCCCTTGCTGAGGCCTGCACCTGCCTCCGTCCTGCGGCCGGCGAGCTGGTACTTTGCGCGGTGGGACTCGTTCCTAGCCGCGGGTCCGGCTGATGCGCAGCGGCGGGATGACGGGTCAGACGTGTGCAGCCTTCTCGCGCTCCGCAGTCGCCGCTCCGTCAGCTGTTGCGAGCGGCGGGTCTGCTCCTATGGCTGTCCAGATTGCTAGATGGTGTGCTGCCTCCGTCTTGCCTCGTCCAACCCGGTGCACTAACCTTTAGGCTAGTAGAGGCTTCTGCGATGTGGACAGAACAGAGCCCAAGGGCAAAGGCCCTCTCTCGTACGAAGTCCACTAGCCTCAGTCACAGTAGGGTGCTGGTGAAGCAGAGGCTTTGGTTTGTTTTCAGCTCTAAAAGCACAAATTCAAGGTGGAAGAATACCTACAATGACATGGGATTGGGGGTAGGAATGCTTCCCAGGTTGAGAGCTATAATTGGTTACGAAATAAGCTCAGTATCCTCTGGTGAAAATGTTATTCTTCCTACCCCAGTATGAGTTTCAGCTGAAGCCTCACAAATTCCATTCTTAGACTGGGCACCAATTTTACTGCTTTTGTCTCTGCAACATTCTAAATTGACAGGAAGCACTGTCTGCTGCATCCAGCGCGTGCTAACAAGAACTGATACCTGGCTGTGACTCCTGTATACTTTCAGGAAGGAAACAAAGTTAAGACACCTGTGTTGTGCTATGACGTCAGGAGCGATTTCCAAATTACAGTTCTTACCAATTTCGTCAAAAGCAACACTCAACCTACTTTCAATCTGAAATGTCCATCACCTATTTTCATGGCTCCTGTAACTATAAATGTCAGTATTCTTCAACATTAAGAGTAAAGCAATGACTTTTAGACTAATTTGGTTTTTCCCTACCCAGTACCATCCGCTCTTCCAGTCTGAGTTGAAAAGTTCATTAGAATCTCCTTGTGCTTGGGTACTTTCATCTGACTGCTTTTCCCTATGGGTCATGATGTTTACAGCTGATGAGTTTAATCCAATCACCTTTTCCCACTTCTCAGCCCATAAATATCACTCAACCTCAGCTTAGGTGAGGTAGTCCAGAGGTGGCCTTGTTTTCTCCATTTTTGAATGACTGGTCACCTCATAAATTCTGTCTTGCAAAACCTATCATTTCAGTGACTGGCATATCATATAGGGAAAAGAAATAGCCAGGTTGGGTAACAGTCTTGCTGCTGGAAAACAAAACAATAAAAAAACCTCAAGCTCTTTATAATCTAATAACTCTCATCGTGACTCCTTTTAAAGAAACGGCCAACACAGTTTGGAACTCCGATAGTATAAAGGAGAACAGTAACTCTAATAAGTCTTGTAGGACTTACATCTGAGTCATGGGAATCTGATTGTAAGAACACCACTGGACTGGAGGTGTGGCAAAGGCCTTGCCTAGCTAGTGAAAGATCTTGGGTTCCATCTTCAGCACCATTAACAACAGCAAGCAATTGAAAGAAAATTGCAAGTGCCATTAATGGCCTAGATAGTAGTGCTGCTAGACTTAGCTAGAACAACATGGACTGGAGTCATCAGGGAAGGGTGCACATGGGTATTGATCCTTGAAGGGTGGACAGGATTATGCAAAGTAGGAGTGGAAGGATATGATAGGTATTACCAAGAACACAGACATACCATAGAAATGGGATTCATGGCCTAGTGACACAGTTCTCAGCAAACTCATTGTTAATTACATGTATAAATGGAGTGACAAAGTTTACAAAGCAAGAAAAAGACTAAAGTCAAAGGGCCTAGAGAGATGGGTTAGCAGTAGAGAGCACACTGACTGCTCTTCCAGAAGATACTGGTTTCAGTTCCCAGCCCCCACGTGGTGGCTCACAATCCTTTGTAACTCCAGTTCTTGGGGGGATCCTAGGCCCTCTTTTTTACCTTCTTGAGCACCAGGCAAGCATGTGGTACACAAATATATGTGCAAGCAAACATTCATATGCATAAATCTTTTTTAAACTAAAAATTAAAACTAGAGTTCCAAATTCTAATTCCAAGCTCCTCCTGTGTGTGTCAACTTTGAATCAGAAGAGGAAGACGTTACGTTGGTACCTTAATGAAAAATACTTCCAGGATAATTTAAGGGTCATTTTTCTTGTCACTGGAGATATGACCCAGGACCTAGAATCCTAACATGGAACTACACACTCAGTCCTAGCTGAGGAGGCTAAACATTTTTTTAGGTTTATTTTATGCACATGAATTTTTTGGTTTTGTTTTCAAGACAGAGACTCACTACGTAGCTCTGGCTGGCCTAGAACTTAGAGATCCACCTGTGTCTCCAGTCTTGAGATTAGAGGCATGTGCCACCCTTCCCTGGCATGTCTTTGCCTGCATGTATGTATGTGCACCTTATGTGTACCAATGGATGGCTGTGAGCCACCGGTGATATAGGTGCTGGGAAATGAACCAGGCCTTGTGGAAGAAACAAGTGCTGTTAGGGTTAAGCAATTCCTCCAGCCCTAAGGGTTTTTAAAGTATTTCTATGTACAGTGAAGTACAATGAAGTGTGTAGAACTGGTACAAGATATATCCTCCTCCTGCATTCTTTTTTAATTTTTACTCTTAGATTTTCCCTGTCAGGGCTAGAGAGATGGCTCAGCAGTTAAAAAGTCTTTGCTATTTTGCAGAGGGCTGGAGTTGGCTTCTCAGCACTCATAGGGTGCTCCTACCTGCCTATAACTCCAGTCTAGGAATTCAGATCTTCATGCACATATACACATGCAGATACATACATATGAATAATTAAAATAGTAAAAATAAAGTTGTTTTTAAAGGCTGGAGAGATGGGTCAGTAGTTAAAAATACATGTTGCTCCTCCAGAGGACCTGAGTTCATTTCCCAGCACACACATGGCAGGCCATAATTTTCTATTACTCAAGTTCCAGGGACTTCAATCCCCTCTGTTGGCCTTACTATTAGGCATGAACATACACAGCACACACACATACAAACAAAACATTCAGACACAGAACATTTTAGAATCTCTTTTACAAAATTAAAAATAACTTTTAAGGCGGGGCAGTGGTAGCACATGCCTTTAATCCCAGCATTTGGGAGGCAGAGGCAGGCAGATTTCTGAGTTTGAGGCCAGCCTGGTCTATAGAGTGAGTTCCAGGACAGTTAGGGCTACACAGAGAAACCCTGTCTCGAAAAAAAACAAAACAAAGCAAAACCAAACAAAAAAATAATATTTTTTTAAAAAATGAGTCATCAAAGAATATTAAAAATAATTGTTTTCTGAGTTCTAAATCTGTAATGAATCTTTTGTTTTGGCGATGGATAATTGCATAAAAATATATTCGATAATAAAATTAATATATATTTGATAGTAAAAGTATAAAATCCAATATGAAGCTCCACAGCTTCAGAATGGCTGTGCTAAAAGAACAAAAATACATTGCGCTGTTTAGTCTTTGAGGGCAGATTAATTTCGGTGTCTGATGATTTTTTTTTTGCAACATTTTTCTAATAAAAGTTTTTAAAAAGAACAAAAACCCCAATTTTTTATTTTTTATTTTTTATTTTTTTATTTTTTGGTTTTTCGAGACAGGGTTTCTCTGTGTAGCCCTGGCTGTCCTGGAACTCACTCTGTAGACCAGGCTGGCCTCGAATTCAGAAATCCGCCTGCCTCTGCCTCCCAAGTGCTGGGATTACAGGCGTGCGCCACCACGCCCGGCTAAAACCCCAATTTTTTAAAGAAAATTCTTCTAGAGTTACACAGTTACTGAACAAATATATTGTCAGTGTTCCTAGACTGACTTGGCATTAGAAGTGTGTCTTACTGCCAAAGGGTTTGGGTTTTTTGTTCAGAACTCCCTGCATGTCACCAGCTCTTTCAGCCCAGAGACTAGCACGTCCTCCTGCTGAGGAGAATTGGCCGTCTGCAGCCACCGTCTCCCTCTCGAGGTCTCATCCAATCAGAACTGCGCAGGAAGGGGCGGGCCTGAGGAGCGCGCAGTGTGCTTTCTGCTGAGCCTTCTTGCTGGTTTCAGCATGGAGGAAATTTATGCTAAGTTCGTTTCTCAGAAAATTAGCAAAACCCGCTGGCGGCCAGTGCCTTCCGGGAGCCTGCAGACCACAGAGACCTTTGCCACAGGCTCCTGGGACAATGAGGTACCCGGGCTTGGGCGGGCCCCGGCTGCTCTGCTCCACGCCCCCCGCGCTGGCGCGCGAAAGCGAGCTTGCCAGTCTGGTTTGGCTGCCCGCTACTTGAGAGCCCCGGTGGTGTGTCTGAGCCTCGGACCTGGTTTTAAACCCTCACCAAGTCAGTAGTCATACCGTCCGTTCTTAGTCATATCTCTGATCTTTTAAACTCTAACCGTATCGTTTGTCTGAGATCCTATTGAAGCAAGGTCGCCCGAAAGGCAATCTGAATCTTACTTTCCTAGAGTTGACGTTTTCGTCACCTCAATGTAAAACTGTTTGCTTTGCAGGAAAATTGCGTTTCACTGTGGTCTATTGGTGATTTTGGAAACTTGGATTCTGACGGAGGATTTGAAGGAGACCATCAATTACTGTGCGATATTCGACATCATGGGGATGTCATGGATTTACAGGTAAATCTGAGTTGTGTGCCAAAACTAACTTTGAAATTTTGAGACTACATATAGAGGTAACGAGGCAACTTATAGTTTGTCCACCCTCACCCCTGATTTACAGAACTAATCTCTATGAACTTAAGTTTGCCACATTATTGTTTATGCACTTAGTCACAGAAGTAGGGCTGGGAAATGGAATTCAGGTAAACCAATTTTAAAATGAATTGCCCATATCGGGCATGGTGGTACAAGCCTCTAATTCCAATCCATTTGGGATGCAGAGGCAGAAGGGATCTCAAAGACAGTCTGAGCTACATATACATAGCAAGACCTTATCTTAAATAACAATATTTGTTCATCTGTGTTTGGTGAGTTTTATAGAGGAATATTAATTTGCATTGCATGTCTATGAGTCAGGTTTATCATTGTGTGCTGGGATGAAGATAATCGCAGGACTCGTGAGTACTAGGGAAGCTCTCTACTTTGGTTGTATCTATCCCCACCCTCAAGTACCACTCACAACTTCGCTGATCAGATGGATGGGACTGGTATCTTTTGAACAAACATAGTAAATATCATGCGGGATTGTTCTTACATGATTCTTTAACAACTTGGTAGAAAGTAGTGTTTATATTTTAAATGTTTATCAAAATGTAAACCAGTAATAAGTTTTCAAAGCTGGGTTGGTGATAGATGCTTGTAGTCCCAGCTACTTAGGAAACTGAGACAACAGAAGGTCAAGATGAGTTTGGCAACATAGACAACCACCACCCCCACAATTGTGCCCCAATCAAAAAAAAAAAAAAATCCGTATGAATTCAGATGTCATGGGATTACCATTTTACTTGGTAAAAAGCTATCTTCACTTAGGAATGAAATATTTCCGAACTTTTATTATTGTGGCCCAAAATAAAAAATCGAGTAAAATTTTAAGCTTATTCTTTATCCTTCATGAAAAATTTTATGTCATATCATTTGCTTAGTGTATATATAGACTATTTGCTTTTTAAAATTTGTACAGGGCTTACTGTTAGTCAAGTTGAACCAATGGACTTTTTTTCCCTGTTAATATTTTCAAGTAATCTATAATAATATGCAGAAATTTTCTGTTTAGTTTTTTGACCAGGAAAGAATTGTAGCTGCTTCATCAACAGGATGTGTAACAGTTTTTCTTCACCATCCAAATAACCAGGTAAAGAACTTTTGTTGGGAAAGTAAACTTGTCTTTTTTAACTTTTTCTGAGGAGGCGTAGAGAAGATTGTGTTCATAAGTGCACAGTGTTCTATAGTGTTTAAACATGAAGAGGGGCAGTCACTGGGCACCCTCCTGGAGTGCCCACATTTCCAGAGCTGAGAGAAAAGTAGCTCAAGACTAGCCTGGGCAACATGTACAACCTTACCTTACGGAGGAAAGTCATGATAGGAGAAGATGCTGTCTGCATCTCAGATGGAGTAAGCATGCATTCCTTCTCCCCTAGCCCTATAGTACTACAATCATGCTTAGGAAATTAGACATCCTTTAAATGAACTGTGTTAATTAGCTCTAATGGTATGATCTACTGGTGGTAATTTTCCTGCTGTTTTTGTGAGCTCCTCTAATAGTCCTCTAATATTGGCGGGATAAAGGGAGAAAACACGCAAGCAGTCTTGGAGAGACCCATGGTTCTATTCCAAGCACTCAAATCAGGCGGCTCATATAATCTATAGCTCCACTTTATGGGGATCTAAGTCCCACTGGCCTGGGCAGGCACATGCACCCCCTTTTTTTTTTTTTTTTTTTTTTTTTGGTTTTTCGAGACAGGGTTTCTCTGTATAGCCCTAACTGTCCTGGAACTCACTCTGTAGACCAGGCTGGCCTCAAACTCAGAAATCTGCCTTCCTCTGCCTCCCAAGTGCTGGGATTAAAGGTGTGCGCCACTACTGCCCACCTGTTATTTTGTTTTTAAGAAAGGATTTCACTATGTAAATCTGGCTGGTCTGGAACTCCCTTATGTAGACCAGCCTGGCCTTAAACTTAGACATCCACCTGCATTTGCTTCCCAAGTGTGTGCCACTATGACCAGCTTTAATTCGTTTTCTTAATGGAATCATGTAGAAAAAGATGTAGAGGTTAGTTCTTTACATATGAATTTAATCTCATAAAACCTTAAAGAATGTGTCAACATTCAGCTATTTAGTAACAAAAAAAATCCTTAGTTTGAGATAAATGTGCTGAGTCTATTCAGAATATACAAAAAATAAGGGAAGTAGTTTCTAAACATCAGTATGCTCAAATACAAGGGAAAGGGGAGACTTGTTCTTTCTTCTAGAAGGACATGAAATACAACTGAAAAATACTATTATTAGGTAGGCATGGTGGCTCACCTATAATCCCAAACACTTGGAAGTCCTGTCTCAAAAAACCAAAACTTCCTAGAGAGAAGGGTTCTTTTGTTAGAGCTTTGCCCTGACTATTAGTGTGCTCATCTCTGATGCCTAGACTCTGTCCATCAGTCAGCAGTGGCCTGCAGCTCATTACCATACAGGTCCCGGCAGTCCTTCCTACAGCAGTGCACCATGTACAGGAATTGTGTGTGACAACCCAGAAATTGTTACAGTTGGAGAGGATGGCCGAATAAATCTCTTCAGAGTTGATCACAAGGAGGCTGTCAGAACTATAGGTGAGGAGTCCTATTCCTTTTATCCATTACATAGTAATTGAACTAAGTAAACATGATCTTAAAACTTTGAAGGGTGTGAAAATTACACTTGGCAGGATCCTTGTTTAAGATAGTGTGTGGATAGTTCAGTGTAGTGATTTCTAACAGCAGAAAGATATAGTAGGTGGTAGTGTTTTGTTTTAGCTAAAAGGAATTATCACTCACGTAATAGGGAACAAGTGGCAGTTAGTATATTCTTGATTCTGTACCATAAATAATTAATATATAGTCCACTAGAAAACAGGGACTAGCATGGAGATGATGGTAAACCTAGACAGCAAATGACAAAGTTTATTGTGAGCTGACATTAGATATGTGTTACTGGAGAAATGAAAGGTGAAGCCAGAAAGGGAAATTGGGGCGGATTGCAAAGGTATTGAATGCATAGCAGCAGAAGCTAGGGATCTGTATGTGGTAAGCAGAATGCCTTTGTGCAGGGAAGGACAGGTGCTTAGTGCTTAGACCCGTGCTCTAGTGAGCTGGTTCCTAACCGTGCTTCACCAAGACTTGCCTAAGGAGATTCCAGATCCCCCACCCTAGGCCTGTTGGATCAGAATCTCCAGGGTCTGCACCAAGGCATCAGTTAGTGTTTTTTGTTCTAATTGCTTAATTTCTGAGTTACAACATTCGCTTAATTGCTAAGGACTTTTGCCTGCTAGCAATGTTCAGAAGTGGCACAAGTTTAAGTTTGGAAGTATCTATCATGTGCCTCAAGTCTAAACACTTAGGAAATTCAAGAAAAGAACCATTATAAAAGGAAAGTATTGGGCATCCTCCTGTAATCTCAGCAGTCTGGAGGATGAGGCAGGAGGATACTAAATTGAAGGGAAGCCTGAACAACATAGTGAAGCCCTGGCTCAAAGCTTCCTGAAGACCATTTTACCAATCATGAAGGGTGTAGGTGAGGCAGCTGTTGATGAGGGTAAAGATGGATGGATTTGACAGGAGTCTGTCTTGGGGGCTTTGGGGTCCCTCTTGGGGTTTAATAATAAAGACACAGACCCCTGTACAGTGTAAGTCTGTTAGCCTTTTTGCTTTGGGGCAGTCTCCTGAGCTAGCCATCCAGACTGGACCTGACTCCCTGCCACAATGGTTCTCCCTCTGTCTCCCTGCTCTGCCCTCTGCCAGTTCCAACCTCAAGCTCCTTTTATTGTTACACAAAACACATCTTTAGAAGTCAATTTCTACAAACCAAAGTTTCTTATCTGATCTAGGGGTAGTCTTGAAAGGCACATCCCCTAAGCAGGTCTTAGCTAAAGGAGACTACCTTGTTTCTTCCTGGTTTGCCTGACCTATCTCAGGACTAAAAACTTTGCAAACCCCATAAAATTTTAGATAACAATCACTGACAAAAGGCAACTTCAAAGCTTAGATCACTGTAGATTCGTGCCAGATACAAAAGTTCTAAAATTCTGCTGTGTAAATCTGTACAACAATATAGAATCAGAGTAAGCTTTGTACCTGTCAGTGGGTAGAAAGTTTTCTGTCAAGTACTAGCAGAGCTAAGATTGGATATACAGGAGCTGAACAGCTGTCTCAGACCAGTACCTATTGCCATGATACACACCTATAGTTCCATCACTAGGGAAGGTGAAGGCAGGAGGAAAAGAAAAGTAGGAAGGAAGAATTCAGTATAAAAAAAACCAAACGGGCCAATCAGCCCTACACTTAGAGCACTGATGGCCTGGAATGAAGCTTTCTACCAGAAACTGGAAGAGAATATCTAGACATGTATTTTACTATACATTTCTCCATTAAAAACTATACTGAGAGCCGGGGCGTTGGTGGCGCACGCCTTTAATCCCAGCACTTGGGAGGCAGAGGCAGGCGGATTTCTGAGCTCGAGGCCAGCCTGGTCTTCAGAGTGAGCTCCAGGACAGCCAGGACTACACAGAGAAACCCTGTCTCAAAAAACAACAACAACAACCAAAAAAAAAAAAAAAAAAAAAAAACCTATACTGAGTCATTAGAAACTACTTATAATATTTTAACCAGTAGGGGGAATGTGGTTTCCTTTTGTTTTGTTTGTTTGTTTTACGAGACAGGGTTTTTCTGTGTACCCCTAGGTGTCCTGGAACTTACTCTGTAGACCAGGCTGGCCTCATGCTCACAGAGACCTGCCTACCTTTGCCTTCTGAGCACTGAGATTGAAGGCATACACTGCCACACCCACTGGGAAATTTTAAAAGGAGCCTGTTAACGCATTTTTAAACTTGCAGATAATGCAGACAGCAGTACACTCCATGCTGTAACCTTCCTTCGAACTCCTGAGATTGTTACAGTAAATTCAATTGGACAGTTAAAAATATGGGATTTCAGACAACAAGGAAGTGAACCCTGTCAGATATTATCACTGTAAGTTTTGTCATATCAGTAGTATGATAAAAAGATTTGTTTAGTTATTGTAATCAACTTTGCATTTTTATTTTATTTTAAGGAGTGTTTTGCCTGCTTGTATATCTATGTATCACATGAATGTAGTGCCCCCAGAGGTTAGAAGAGGGCATTGGTCCCTTAGGACTGGATTTACAGATAGTTAGAAATTGCCATGTGGTGCTGGGATTGAACCTGGGTCATAACTGCTGAGCCATGTCTCTCTAGTTCCAGCTTGTATTTTAGTGAATTTCAGAAACACTGATCCATGATTAATCTGATAAAGCAAAGATAACACAATGGAGTTGATTCTACCATCTTATATTTAGCAAGTGCTTGTATTGACTCAGAGCCTTTATGTCTTTGAAGTATTATTGTTTAACAGAGACCTTGTTTCTGTATGATAGTGAGTTAAAAAATATACTGTAGATGTGATTGCAGATAAAATACAACTTAGGGTCATTTTTCCAGAGCTTTCTAGATGTGCAATCTTTGCTGTTTTCTTAAGAAAGTAGAATGTACTATCAGACTAGAAAAAAATTATGAACCAGTTAATATAGGCATAAAGAATGGTTATTGTAATTGATACATATTTTTACTTTTAAATTTTTTAGTTAAATCTGTATTGGTGTGGTTTGGCTGTGTGCATGTGACTGCAGGTATCCACAGGACAGGTTTATAGGATGCTCCTGGAACTGGACTTACAGATGATTGTGAGCTACTGATACGGGTACATGAACTCGGGTCCTCCCAAATAGTACCTGCCCGTAACTGCTGAGCCAGCTCTCCTGCTTGACCCATACTTTTAATAGAAATCTTTCTTACACATCTGTTATTTTGCCTCCAGTGTTTCCAAACTGAACAATGAATAACTGTAGCCTCTAATCCTAAAATTTTATTATTCATATATTTTAGTTGAAAATTTTTGTTTTCACTAAGATTTAGTATCTCCAGCCACATAACTCTTTATCATTTAGTTAGTAGAATGAAATGTTTCTTATTAGGCAAAGATAAATTGTTTTTTTACCATATCTTTGATATTGTCCTGTCTTCCTTAAAAGGACTGGTGACCGAGTGCCACTCCACTGTGTTGACAGACATCCAGACCAGCAGCATGTTGTAGCTACTGGTGGCCAGGATGGAATGTTGAGTATTTGGGATGTCAGACAAGGTACTATGCCTGTGTCATTACTGAAGGCTCATGAGGCTGAAAGTAAGTATTGTGGAGACACAGAAAGTTTGTGTTGACTGAGTTACTCATAAGCGTGTAATGATTCGTAGGGCTCATTTCACATAAGCGCCTTTAATATCTGGCCAGCATAAGTTAAATAATCCCTTCCTATGTTTAAATGCTTTAATGTTTTATCATATGTACAGCTACAGTATTACTGCATGCTCATCTTACTGAGCTGATTGTCTTTTTTTTTTTTTTTTTTTTTTTTTTTAATTCAAAACTAGAACCAATGGACCAAACTCTCATACTACATGTTGTCAGGTTACTGACTGTTCTGCATAAAATTATCACTTCATATTTGCTAGTTTATTAATTCATTAATTTTGTGGAGTTTTAAGATAGGATCTCACTTTGTAACCCAGGTTTGCCTGGATTTTACTGTATACCAAACTAGACTTAACTTTACCACAGTTCTCCTGCCTTAGCTTCCTAAGTGCTGAGATTACAGGCATGAGCCACTATTCTTTGATAAAATATATTCCCATTCCCCATTACTGGGGAATGAGCCAGGGCGTACTCTGTCCCTGATCTATATCACAAGCTCCAACTGATCTTTTTGTTTGATATGCCATTTTTTTAGGAAGAGACTATTTGTTTATTCCATTATTAAAAAAAAAAATGACTAACAAAAACAAGAGGCTGGAAAGATGGCTTAGTGGGTTAAGAACACTAGCTGTGGGCCAGGCGGTGGTGGCGCATGCCTTTAATCCCAGTATTGGGAGGCAGAGGAAGGCGGATTTCTGAGTTCAAGGCCAGCCTGGTTCCAGGACAGCCAGGGCTACACAGAGAAACCCTGTCTGGAAAAACCAAAAAAAAAAAAAAAAAAAAAAAAACCACTAGCTGCTCTTCCAGAGAATCCATGTTCTATTCCCAACAGCTACATGGCAGCTCACAGTTGTTGATGACAACTCTAGCCCCAGGGGATCTGACACCCTCTTCTGGCCTTTACTCAAATAGAAATAACAGAAAGCAAACATCAAACCAGTACTGTAACGTGACCTGGTTTATGAAATGTTCATCCAGGAATGTGTGATCTCAGCAGCTAGGTCACAGAGGCAAGAGGATTAGGAATTCAAAGCCATCCTGTGTCCCAGCTGCTGGGATCACATTAATAAATAACAACTGAGAAGCTTATTCCTGTGCAAATGAGCTGGGATGCCTATAAACTTCAAGTCTGTTGAAAATCAAAGGCTTCAAAAGTAAAGAGATGACAGTATAAATAAACTTTTGGTGACTATAACATGAAGATAGATAAGGACCACTACTTGTGGGTGGGTTATAAAATAACCTCTGTGGATTACTAAAATTGATTCCCTTCTGTCTTTCAGTGTGGGAGGTTCACTTCCACCCATCCAACCCAGATCATCTGTTTACTTGTTCTGAAGATGGATCCCTCTGGCACTGGGATGCCTCCACAAATGCACCTGAAAAGTCTTCTCTCTTTCACCAAGGTAAAGGTTGTTGTGTGCTGCTTTAGGATATTTTAATTGTTGAGTCAGAATCTTGCTATGTAGACCTGGCCTGGCCTCACTCAGAGATCTACCTGCCTCTGCCTAGGGATGTTTTGCTTGTGTATGTGGGTGTACCACATCTGTGCAGTGACCACAGATGCCATCTCTAGCTTGAACATTCTCAGGGTTTAAGAGACCATAGTGGATGGAATAAGACAGGAAATAATTGGGCAGAATACACAAAATTACTATGCAGAAGAGTAAACAGCATGTGGATAAAGAAAAAGGCAAGATAGTTCTAGGGAGAGTGCAGTCTCAGCAACTGAGTGCTGCAGGCAGCATGATCAATCAGTGTTAGGCCCTTCTAAGCTATAGAGTTTAAGGCCAGCCACGGCTACATGAGACTCTCTCCAAAAACCAAAACAAGATGGGGAGGAGGAGCTGGAGAGTTGGTTCAACAGTTATGAGCACTGGCTGCTCCTCAAGACCCTGTTTCAGTTCACACAATCAACATGGTAAGTCACAACCATCTGTAATTCCAATTCTAGGGGATTCAGTGCCTTCTTCCAGTCTCCATGCACCAGGCACACACATGGAATACAGACATACATACAGGAAAACACCCATACATACAAAAATGAAACAACCAAAGGGGAATGCAAAAGGAAAGACTTGTTTTATTTTTAATTATGGTTTTTGCATGTTTATATTCATGAATGTGTATATGAGCATAGTTGGCATCTGAGGCCAGAAGAGGGCATCAGATCCCCTGAAGCTGGAGTTACAGGTAGTTGTGAGCCATCTGTCTTGGGTACTGGGAATTAAACCCAGGTCCTCTGTAAGAACAGCATGGTTCGTTCATTCGTTCGTTTGTTCTTTTTTTTTTTTTTTTTTTAAGATCTATTTATTTTAAGTGAGTACACTGTAGCTATCTTCAGACACACCAGAAGAGGGCATCAGATCCCATTATAGATGATTGTGAGCCACCATGTGGTTGCTAGGAATTGAACTCAGGACCTCTGGAAGAACAGTCAGTGCTCTTAACTGCTGAGCCATCTCTCCAGCTCCAGCATGTGTTCTTAACAGCTAAGCCATCTCTTGGGCCCTATATATAAGTTCACATGAACTAGGAACTTATTGTTTGTTTGTTTTTTGATACAGGTTCTCTTTATGCAGTCCTGGTTGTCCTGGAACTCACTAGGTAGCCCAGGCTGACATTGAACTCAAAGGTCCTTTACCTCCCAAATGAAGAACTTGTATTTATGCATACATTTTAGGTTCCTCTTTCTTTACTTTTGGTTGTTTATGGTACCTCTCTTTCTATTAAACTTTCCATTAAAACAATAAGCAAAGATGAAGAACAACTAAATTTCTGCTTTTCCTCAAGACTACAAATTTGGTATCCATATTCTCCCTTCAAATGTTGAGTACTGACATTGAATAAAAAGGATGACAGTGAGATGGTTCAGTGGGTAAAGGCACTGCTACCAAGCCTGATAACTGAGTTTGATTGGCATGACTCTGGTGGTGGTGGAGAGAACTGATTCCTACAGGATGCCTTCTGACCTCCACATGTGTACTGTGGCTGTGTGCATCGTGTATGCACACACAATAAATAAATGTAATAAAAAATGTAAGATGACCTGATTAAAAACTGGGTGTGGTAGTGCATGCCTTTTACCACAGCCCTTGGGAGGCAGAGGCACTTCAAAGAACAAAACAAACAAAAAAAGATGACATGATAATAGAATTCTTTCCTTTTTAAAAAAAAAGATTTATTTTCTTATTTTATATATATATATATATATATATATATATATATATATATATATATGAGTGTACTGTTGCTCTCTTCAGTCACACCAAAAGAGGGCATCAGATCTCATTGCAGATGATTGAGCGCCACCATGTGGTTGCTGGGACTTGAACTCAGGACCTCTGGATGAGCAGTCAGTGTTCCTAACTGCTGACCCATCTCTCCAGCCCTAGAATTCTTTTCATTATCTGTGTTTATTCACGACCCCCATCAGCCTGCTTTAACAGTAAATTAAGTTGATTTTGAAATATCAATAGCAGCTTTATATTTAGTGATACAGAGTTAGCTTTGTGGTTTGAATGAGAATATGAATGAGCCCATAGGCTCATGTTTGAATGGTTGGTCCCCCATTTGTAGAACTATTTGTAAGGATTGGGAGGTGTGGCCTTATTGGAAGGGGTAGGGCTCAGGTTTCAAAAGCCAAGACCATTCTCAAGTGTGTCAGTTGCCTGTTTGGATCAGGATGTAAACTCTGAGCTGCTGCTCCAGGGCCAGACTGCTGCCATGCTCCCTACCATGATATGATACTCATGGACTCTCACCACGAGGAACCTGAGCCCCCCAGGAAACGTTTTCCATTATAAGTTGCCTTGGACATGGTGTCTCATAAGACAGTCTTGACATTTCTTTCCCCTTCTCTTTTCTTCTCATAGGAGGAAGAAGTAGCACTTTCCTGTCACATAGCATAAGTAACCAGGCCAGTGTTCACCAGTCTCTAATAAGTTCCTGGCTCAGCACAGATCCTGCCAAAGACCGAATTGAAATCACAAGTTTGCTTCCCAGCAGGACTCTGTCTGTAAACAGTTTGGATGTTTTAGGTCCCTGTCTTGTTTGTGGAACTGATGCAGAAGCCATTTATGTTACCAGACAACTATTTTCATGAAAGTGAAAAAACCTACAATTATCAATTTCAACAGCTGTGCAAAATTTTGTCATCAGAAAGTGGTATTTGTAAAGAAAGAATAAACTGTAATGTCAGTGCCAGTGTTGGCTTGTTGCTTTCTCCCCTGCACTATTAGGATCTGATCAATAAACGATGACAAAAGATCTTGAGAGCATCAGAGGGTCCCAGTGCTGTTTAACACATGCCTTAATACTTAACAGTTCTACAAAATGAACAGTGTAGAATGCAAGGAGAATTTTGTGAATTAAAACTAACCTATAGCCAGGGGCTAGAGATAGCTCAGTGGTTATTAAGAACACTTGTTACTCAGCCAGGCCTCGTTAGACTTTAATCAGCACTTGGAAGGCAGAGTTAGGTAGGTGGATCTCTTGAGTTCAAGGCCAGCTCTGGTCTATAGAGCAAAGTCCCAACACAGCAAGAGCTACACAGAGAAACCCTTTCTGGAAAAACAAAAACACCACAAAAGAAAAGCACTCACTACTCTTACAGAAGACCTAGGTTCAATCCCCAGCATCAAGGGTGACTCTGCCATCTGTATCTCCAGGTCCAGGGGATTTGACATCCTCTTTGGACCTCTGGAGGCACCAGGCACCTGTGGCATACACATTCAAAGAAAACACTCCAGAAAATTCAAAGTCCTAAAAAAAAAAAAACCAAAAAGCTATAGCCAACAGAAACAGGTATATATGGTAGGCTGCTGTGCACACAGGGCAGTATGGGGTTCAGCTATTTCAAAGATGGCAAATGTTGGCTTTACCTCTTGAAAACTAGATCATTTCCCAAGATTCCCCAGCTTCTCAATGCATCCTTACCATAGCCAAATTTCTTTCCAAAAATAAATGTTTTCACATCAATGCTTGTGAACAATATACACTCTAGAATTATAACTTCTCTTAAGCTTAGTGATAGTTTCCTAACATCTAAAAAGAATGAGCTAATATAAAGTGTTCCAAAGGTAATTCTGATTATTAAGAGTTGAAAGTATTTACAAAATGCATATCATCATTGTGAAGTTGGTAATGCTGGTGCTCTCCCAGCCTTAACTCCAGGTTGGAGGTCTGGGTTTAGGTTCTGGCCAGGCCTCTGCGCCTCACTCTGTTTCTTTCCCAAGGGTTTTTTCACTCTACCCTGGCTTGAAGCAGTGACTTAAATCTTTTCAAGAAGCAGCTCCAGCTCCCTGTGGTTAAAATATTGTTAATGGTTCAAATTAGCAGACATGGTTCATTGAATTACATGTTTCTTAAAATTGTACCTACCTACCAAATCCCAAGGTAGGAACCTCGATTTGTAGAAAGATCCCAAGAGCATAGTGGACTGAAGCCACATTAGGGATTTTACTATGGACCTAAAGCAATGGCAGCAACCACACTAAAATATTTCCCTGGCATCTAAATTTGGTCATCTGGGGTTTTCATAATCGAACGTTTGGATACAGTATCGCAGAAAAAAAGCAGAAATGAGCTTTATGGAATGGGTTTGTTATCTCAGCTACCTGAAGACTGAGGCAGAAGGATCATAAGTTAAAAGCCAGCCCAGATAACTTAGAGATTGGGAGTTTTGGCCCACCCGGTGCAGCCTAGAGATCCTCAACCCGGACCTAATCCCCCGCAGAAGAGAACAGTGCATTTAAAGACCAAAGTCAATGACGCATCCCGAACGGCAGATTCAATCTCAAGAGAAACAGAACTTCTGACAGCGGCCCTGTTACTCCAATTATGGCTACAATGACCTCTCCTGCAGATCGCTGACCGAGCTCTGCAAATCCATAGGACCAGTCTCAAGAACACTCCATCTGGCTTATTCAAAAAAGAAAAAGAAAAAAGAAAAAAAAAATCCGCTCCCAGCTCGCGAAGACTCGGGTTTGATTCAAGCCCTACACATCTTGCCTCATGACGTCCGCGGTCTCGCAGCGCCGTTCACCGCCCTTTCCTGGTGCGACCCACGCTCGCCGCGTCCCGCCCGCGGCCGTGTCTCGGTGCGGAGCCAGAACGTGGTGAAACAGACGCCACTCTCTGGACGACACTCACCCCTGCTCGGGGCAGCGGGCGAGCGAGCCTCGGTCTCGGGAGACCACAAACGGAACGCTCGCCACCGGGGCCCAGCGGGGCGGCCTGAAGCCCCCAGTCCTCGGCCCCCGCGCAAGCGACGCCGGGAAATGCCCACATCCGGGAAACCCGCGGCGGACGGCGGCGGCGGCGGCAGCGGCGGCGGCGACACGGAGTGGAAGGCAAAATGGCGGCGGCAGAGATGGCCTGGTGCTGAGGGGAGAGCCAGGTCCTCGGGACCCCGCGTCGGGCCGCGCTGGCCGGCCGCAGCCCCCCGGCGTGTGTCCCCGCCCTGCCCCATCCCGAACCCGGAGCGACACTAGGGGCCCTGGGGGACGGGCTCTGGGCCGCCGCGGCGCCGGCCCTCGGGCCCGCAGCCGCTGTCCAGAAGCCTCGCTGTCCCCTGCAGGTAAGTCCGGAGCCGGCGCCGCGGGTGGGGCTCACGCTCCCCGGGAGTCCTTGTCGGCGGGGCGGTGGCCGGCGGGGCCCACGCCCATCCCCGCTGGCGGGGGTCCAGTGGCCGCTGTGGATCGGCGGGCTCGGCCGGCCGGGTCCGGGCCTGACCGGGCTGATTGCGCTGACCGGAGCTGAGCCCTGCCCTGGGGAAGTGAGGGTTGGCCGCACCCGGCGCCCCAGGGAGAGCGGGGGGAGGGGGCACGAGGCCTCGGAGGTGCGAGCTAGTCTGGAAGAGCGGGTGGGGGCTGGAGACGACAGTCACCCCTCCCTGGTTTAGAGCGTAGAGAAGCGAAAGGTGGTGTTTCACGCCGGATTGTACCAAACCGGCCGCACTTCTTTTGCCTCGCGGCGGGCCTCCAAGTCGGGGTCTATCTACCTTTGAAGCAGTGCCGGGAATCAGTCCAGCTCGCTGCAATTTGTTAGCTCACCGCATAGTGGCAAGGGATGAGAGAGACGGTGTCACTTGTTCGGATGGTTTTTAAGGACTGGAGAACGAAGGAAAGACAATTAAGGGAAGGTTGTTTATCGTACCTTGAAAAAAAGAGCTCGGAGAGAAGAAAAGAATAGCTCTCAGGTGACTTATCCCAGTTCTCCGACTAATGCAGTTGAAAATCATTTTCTAAGGGGTCGAGGTTAAGATATTTGTCTCCATTTGTAAATATGACTTTTTAAAAATGTGTGTATTCTCTTGAAGTTAAAAGTCAGTTGAGCAGTAAGTACAGTCTCACACAATATGGTATCACTCAAGGTTTGGAAATTAGCCCGAATGCCTGGCGTGAAGGTTGTCAGATGTTTATGGATTATTTATTGAAGGTTATTATAATTTTCTTAAGACAGGGTCTCACTATATATTCCTTAGCCTGGGACTCAATATGTAGACCACGCTGACCTGGAACTCAAAACGATCTGCCCGCCTCTGGGGTTGGCGTGTGTGCCACCATGCCCCGCAAATGTTAACGTTTTTGGTCTTTTAAAATCATTTTTTTCTCCATGAGATATATCTCTGCTAAGATATCATCAGTTTTTATTGCCTTAACCAAAGTTTTCTCTTACCTAGTGAGTAGTCAGGTAGGTAATTTGGGTGAGGTGATTCTCTAAGGCAGGCAGGCAGGGAAGTCTGCATTTCTCTTACAGGCTGTTATTGCAAGAAACTAGATCTTGGCACAGGCTGGGAAAGGCACTCTCTTTCTGTGCCTGATTATTTACTGAATATGACTTGACAGGAATATTTTTTCTCCTAAGCTATGTGTATGATATTTGGCTTTTTTTTTTCATCTTTTAAGTTTCTGTTTTTCATGCTAGTCTTTGTTGTTCTATATACATATAATCCTGAGTGGTTCCTACTGTGATTATTTAATTTCATTTAGATATGATATTTAGATGTCTTATACACCACAAGAGTTTAGTGGTCATACTACCAAGTAGAAATGACCATTATTCAGTATCAATATGAAAATGTAAGTGATGGGTCCCATTTGCTCTTCTGAGCACTGTATGTAGGGAGGGCCTTATAGAATTTCCTTTGTACCTGAGAGTGACCATTAATTTATTCTCCTGAGATTACAATTACTTACCACCAAGCCCAGTTTTAGGTGGTGCTAGGTATCTAATCTTGGCTGTGTACAGACTAACAGTGCTTTGCAAACCAACCTACACCCCCAGCCCCAGTTTTCACTTCGGCTCCTTCTTTCCTCCTTATGTATTTTCTGTGTGTTGGGATGTCTACCTGCATGTATGTTGTGCTCCATGCCTGTGCCTAGTGCCACTGAAGCCAGAAGAGGGAGTTGGATCCTCTAACTGGGGTTACAGAGAATTATGATCTGCCGACATGGGTGTTGGGATTCAGTGTCCTCTGGAAGATCATCCAGTGCTCTTAACCACTGAGTCATCTCTTAGCCCCTTGACCAGTTAATTCTTTTAAAGTAATTGGTAGAAAATGTCAGTGGACAGATGATGTGTCACTATTGCTGTCTTAGCACTTAAGGCTGCTGCTAAGGAACAATACACTTTTTATTTTAGATTTATTTATTTATTTATTTATTTATATGTAAGTACACTGTAGCTGTCTTCTGACACACCAGAAGAAGGGTATCAGATCTCATTACGGATGGTTGTGAGCCACCATGTGGTTGCTGGGATTTGAACTCAAGAAGTCTGGAAGAACAGTCAGTGCTCTTAACCGCTGAGCCATCTCTCCAGCCCAGTATCTTTTATCTTTATTCACTAAGTGTTTTAGCAGGTTGTATTTATAGACCTAATCCAGCCCAAGGTACAACTTTGTTCTTGTTTGTTTCTGAGACTGGTTCTTCCTGCAATAGCCCTACCAGTCCTGTACCTCACTGTAAATTAAGCTAGCCTTGAACTCACAGAAATTCTCCTGCCTCAGCTTCTGGAGTTCTGGGATTAAAGGTGTATGCCACCACACCTGGCTTAAATGTAAAGCTCTGAAATTTTACTACATACTGTACCAGGGGTGGTGGTGGTGGTGGTGGTGTTTAATGCGTTTTTGAAGAAGGTTCATTCTTCTTTTAAATGGAAGCTTTATTTAAAGCAAGCACTTTCACTGTCCTGTCAAGGTTGAGTGTAATCTAGAAATCTTAGAACACTGGCTTGATGAAAATGCCCTGGGCTAGCTGGAGTATGTGGAATCCATTCTGGCGTTACATCTAGCTGGCTACAAGATAGCCTTATGCAAGGCATTTTACTTCTAGATCAGTTTCTTTGTCCGTCAAAGCAACACTCAAAACACCAAATCCTCTGAGTCTGAAAGCTAGGAAAAATTAAGAATATAACAAAAGCAGACATTCTATTTGAGTCTTGTAAAATATGTCTTGTGTTCAAGTAATAAGTAGTTCCTGAAGAGATTTTCTGTTAGGGGGGTTATTTAAATGAAGCCTTGAACATTGAGTATAATTTTTTTTTTCCGAGACAGGGTTTCTCTGTGTAGTCCTGGCTGTCCTGGAACTCACTCTGTAGACCAAGCTGGCCTCGAACTCAGAAATCCGCCTGCCTCTGCCTCCCAAGTGCTAGGATTACAGGCGTGTGCCACCACAACCGGCTTTGAGTATAATTTTTATAAAAAAATATGTCAGAGACTCTCTCAGGAACACAGAAGAGTAAGGACATTAAAGTAGAACCTTGTGAAGCATATCAGCAGAGAGCCAGTCACCTGGCTGGCTTAGAATGTGAAGTACAAGTGTAGACACAGGAGAAGTGTGGCCCCAAGGTAAGAGTAAGGCTGCCAACTGTCAGGACTCCTCCCTGCTGAAGGAAGCTGGTCTGGTGCTTGTTGAAAACTTACAATAGAACTCATTTGATGTTCATAGCAACCCTGAGATAGATGCAATTTTTGCACATATTTGAAGATGAAAAATAAGCACCAAAGTTGAGTAGCTTGCCCAGAGTCACACAGCTAGTCAGCTGGAAAGCTGGGAGTCCAGCTGGAGGCAGGGACAGGCAGAACTCTTCTGCATAGGAAGGAAGCTCTAGGCCAGCAAGCACTACGCAGAGACCCTGGAGTGGGGTCAGAGGGAAGGAAGGCTATGCTTCTTACCTGGGCAGGGTGCTGTTGAAAGAGCCTGTGAAGGAAGGAGTCCTTTATAGTTACGGAATTAGGAGTACTGTCGTAGACATTACCTTTTGTTGACTGAAAGATTATATGTATGTATGTATGTATGTATATATATATATACATATATATACACATATATATATATATGTATACACACACACACACACACACACACACACACACACATATATATATATATATATATATATATATCATATGACATTATCAATTAGCCAATAGCAGTCAATATATTCTTCTAAGCTAGGCCAGAACTGGGAATGCTGCTTCAGCCTCCCAGCTGCTGGGGTTACATTCTGCTCCACAATGCCTAGTACCAAACTGTGACTTGTTGAAATATTTTGTCACTATGAAACAGTTCTCCATTTTCCTAGCCCCCAGCATTACTTTTTAATCAGATAATAAATATACAAACAACAGTGGCAGGGCTATATAGAATACTAGGATTTTAACTCCTGTAGCTGGAAGTTCAATCTGTCCTCCTGTCTCAGCTTCCTAAGAACTGGGCTTATAGCTAAGAGCCACCTTGCATGTCTTTGCTTCTTTAATTTTTGAGCCTACTTCTAATTCAGAGCGAGTTTTTGAAAGTTGGGTATATTCCTCAAACTAACCACACAAGATGCCTACTTCTAGCTAGCCTATCTGCACTGCTTTTTGCTAATGACCTATAATTAGAGTTTACCTAAAGTCTTCTTGTATTTAAAAATAGATTTATATATATGAGTGTTTTACTTACATTATATGTATATGCATAGAACCCAGAAAGAGTGTCAGACCCCAGAAGCCCCACCCATGGGGCTCTAACATTTATATAACCTCTGAAAAGTTCCCAGAATTCCAAACAGCACAAAAATCACAGAGCTATCTGCAGCTGGCAAAACCACACTTCTGCTAGGGCAAGAGCCAGATCACAGCTTGTTTCAAACAGTTCTATGCAGCCACGCATCCCACACCTGGGATTAAGACAAAAAAAAACATAGAATATTTTCTGTGTATTTTAAAGAAACCAAAATTTCAAAATTTTCATTACAGTTTCCCATTAGACTCAAGACAAATTCATAATTGTGAGCCCTTGTAAAATAAATAAGCAACTTATTTCTAGTATGCAGTGACACAGAATAAACCTATTTCAAAAGAGGAATGGGAGCAAAGAAAGCCCCCAAACTACCAGAGCAAATACTAAGTAAGCCCTGGGCACATGATAACAGTATTGAACTCCCGTGGGCCACACATCCTTTCACAAGGCTTTGCTCTTTGGACATGGTCTGTTTCTTGGGCTGGCTTCATTCGCTGATTGCAACTTTCCTTGACCTCTGTTCCATACTCCCACATTCTGGGATCCCCATTGTATTATAGGCTTCTACCTCAACAATTTCTTGCACTGAGACTGCCTGCAAGAACTTTAGTTACACATTACCTAGTATTCTGGGCTTTCCTTTTTAAAGTCCTATGACATGAATCTTGAATAATGCAAAAGCCTCTACAAGCTCAACTCCTTCCTGGGCCATTGTACATAGCTTCATTGGCCTGCGAGAACCTGAGTGACTGAGCATAGTGAAATGAGCTCTGGAAAAATGACTGTAAGCAGCTCTCTGAAAGCAGGCCACCCAGAGGTGCTGTCCTCTTGTTGGAAGTTGGACGTGTTTACTCTTTTATATACTGATCCTGCGAAGGGTGGAGTCTGGCCAATATCCTGACCCAAAGCACTGATTTCTTTTCCTTTTTTAAAAAACACATGTGTATGAATGCTTTACCTGTATGAATGTCTGTGTACCACTTGCAGGCCTGTGGCTGGGAGATGCCAGAAGTGGGTAAGAGATCTTCTGGAACTGGAATTACAGGTGGTATAAGCTACCAAGTGGATGCTGGGAACTGAACCCTGGCCCTCTGAATTGTGCTCAGTGCTCTTAACCACTGGACCATCTTTCTAATCTTGTGGCTTTTTTTCTTTCTTTTTTCCCCCCAAGGCAAGATTCTCTGTGTACCCCTGGCTTGTTCTGTAGATCAGGCTGGCCTCAAACTTAGACATCTGCCTGCCTCTGCCTCCCAAGTGCTGGGATTAAAGGTAGACCAGCTCAGTGGTTTTTTTTTTTTGTTTGTTTGTTTGTTTGTTTGTTTTTTGGTTTTTCGAGACAGGGTTTCTCTGTGTAGTCCTGGCTGTCCTGGAACTTGCTCTGTAGATCAGGCTGGCCTCGAACTCAGAAATCCGCCTGCCTCTGCCTCCCAAGTGCTAGGATTACAGGAGTGCGCCACCACGCCCGGCTCTTTTTGTTTGTTTTTATTTTTTTGTTTGTTTGTTTTTTGTTTTGTTGTTTTTTGGGAGTTTTGGGGTTTTTTCTTTTTGGTTTTTTGGATTTGGTTTTTTTCGAGACAGGGTTTCTCTGTATAGCCCTAGCTGTCCTGGAACTCACTCTGTAAACCAGGCTGGCCTCGAACTGAGAAATCCGCCTGCCTCTGCCTCCCAGAGTGATGGGATTACAGGCGTACGCCACCACCGCCGGCTCAGCTCCGTGTTTTTAATGCCAACTCACAACCATGCCATTATTGTCTAAAACTATTTCCCCTTTCCGGCCAAACTACACTTTTTTTTTTTCTTCAAATTTCCTCATACAAAGTCTGGCTGAGGAAGTCAGCAGTTACCAAGCCATAGTGCAAGCTCCAGTGAGGCTTTCTCCTTTAAACGGATTACTCTATCACCTTCACGTTCAGTCTAATGGAAATTTCTCGAGACACATTCTTGGCCAGAGTGTAGTTCAGTTCTCAGTAGAGTTCCCCTTCCTGTCTGAAGTCTCATGAGCACAGCCTTTCCTACCTGTGTTTCTCCTACTGTTCTGGTTTTGCCTTTGGACCAGAGTTGCCTCTTTGGCTCCATTCACATCATTCCAGAGCCTCACTAGCTTACATCCTCCAAGGTTTCTAAATTCTTGCTGTAAACCAAGGTTCCTGAACCATATGGTCATTCAGAGCAATAACCCCTTCCCCTTCTTTGATACTAATTTTGTTATTTATTTTTTTTAATTTAAGAATATTTTCACACAAGTAAGCTTTTGTGTGTGCTTTACAGCCCAGGTAGAAAAACAGTTCACTGAGTGAAAACACACTTGGTTACTTACAAAGCAGATATGCTCTTCCAGCATAAGTAAGACCTCAAGAGTGTTGTTAGCTACAAAGGGAGCCCCACTGGTTTTAGTCCCCTGACGGGGTGATTGCCTGTTGGTACCACAATATCAGAGTGGTAGGTGTGTGAGTGGAGAAGACAAGTGCCAGTCCAAGTTTCAGCTCCAAATCTTTATCTAATATATGGTTCTCAGAGGAAGAATCAGGTGTTATACTGATAACAGATATGACATTTGGTGTTAGCAAAAACGCCCAGAAGTGATTATAAGTAGAGTTTAAAATGTATTTTTCCATTTATTTATATGTATGTGTATGTATTTGTACGTGCTGTGGCACTTGTGAAGGTTAGAAGACAACTTGTGGAAGTATTGTCTTACTGCACAGTGGATTCTAAGGATCAAACCCAGTAATCAGGCCTGGCAGCAAGCATCTTCACCTGCTGAGACAGGTGACTGGCTCCTTTTAGACTTTTGGTCACTGTGACAAATTACTTTGGATAAGTTAGGGGAGGAAAGATCTGATGGTTCATAATTGTGGAGGTTTTAGTCGAGGTTGCGTGGCAAAGCATCTCACATGACAGCCAGGAAGGGAGGGCAGAAGGGGTCTGGAGTGAAATACAGCCTTCTACCGATGTTCCTCCAGGGACCTGTCTTCATTTAGGAGGCACTTCTAAAGTCCCTGGGACATGTCATATTCAAGCTACAACAATACTGCGTTTTAGAAATAAAAATAAGGGGCTAGAGAGATGGCTCAGCGGTTAAGAGCACTGATTGTGCTCTTCCAGAGGTCCTGAGTTCAATTCCCAGCAACCACATGGTGGTTCACAACCATCTGTAATCAGATGCCCTCTTCTGGTGTGTCTGAAGACAGCTACAGTATACTTACATATAATAAATAAAAATAAATCTTTAAAAAAAAAAAAGAGCACCAATTGCTCTTCTAGAGGTCCTGAATTCAATGCCGGGCATGGTGGTACACGCCTATAATCCAAGCACTTGGGAGGCAGAGGCAGGCGGACTTCTGAGTTCGAGGCCAGCCTGGTCTACAGAGTGAGTTCCAGGACAGCCAGGGCTTCACAGAGAAACTCTGTCTCGAAAAACCAAAACCAAACCAAAACAAAACAAAACAACAACTGGGTGGCCAGTGAGATGGCTCTTCCAGGAAAGGCATTTACTGCAAGCCTGAGCCTGTGTTTTAACCCCAGGTTATAGATATTCTTACTCACATCCTGTAGTCTGGGGAGTAAACCTAAACATAGGTTTTGAATCTTCTGAAAAACTAATGTATGTATAATCCTTTTAAAAGAACTAATACCCTTTTAAGTAAATCTTAAACAGAAATCTAATTTCCAAGATTTAAAATTGGAGGAGGGAGTTGCTTAAGGTTCACTTAGTAATCCTTTATGGTTGTATATCCTTTATTTTCTAAAACAATTTGAAGTTTCATTTATTTATTTGTCACAAATGCTGCTAGTTAGAAATAATGTAAATCCACTTTAGAAACTAGGAAGTAGGCACAGAGTGGTATAGTAACTTACCTTTATCCTACAGTACTATGTCATGAAAATCTGAGCTTCCACTGGGAGCTAGCAACTCCCATAGCAGTGGGGCTTTCTCCTAATACAACAAACTGCTTCATTAGTCACTGAGCTTTGTTTTTTCTTTCCTAGGTTAGTTACTTGCACTGTAAAGGACTTTAACATTCCTGGGGATTTCCCCTTTCACCTTGGCTCAGAAGAAAGCTCTGAGTCTTTGGGTTAGCTCCTGAAGAAGTACTTTGCAGGGGGCCACATATAGATGCTTTCATGAAGAGGGGTGAAAAGCCAGAAGGGCACAGACAGATGAGGCCTAAGACCTTTCCTGCCAGCAACTACCCTGGCAGCAGTCGGCAAATGCTGCAGGAGATCCGAGAATCCCTTAGGAACTTACCAAAACCATCTGATGCTTCGAAGGCCGAGCATAACCTGAACAAGATGTCGACTGAAGATCCCAGGCAGGTGAGAAATCCACCCAAATTTGGCACACATCATAAAGCTTTGCAAGAAATTCGAAACTCTCTACTGCCATTCGCAAACGAGACGAGTTCTTCCCGGAGCCCTTCAGAAGTTAATCCACAGATGTTTCAGGATTTGCAGGCTGCTGGCTTTGATGAGGTAAGAACTTTTAAAAACAAACAAACAAAAAACCCACAAATGGTTTTTCTTCTCCTGTGAGGCAAACAACTTCCAGGAAGTTTCTTTTGAGAGGACTTGACTGTACATTTAAATTTGTGTGTTCTGTTAGCAAAGAATACTATATTAATAATCTTACTGGTTAGTATAATAGAATGATTGTTATTTCTTTAGTTTCTTCTGTGCTAGCCCCAAATCCTGGAGTTTCTGTTGGTGAGGTCATGAAACCAGAGTGGAGATGCAGTTGAGGAAGGCTGCAAGTGAGGTTGGGCTCCATCGCAGCCTGAGACACAGACACTGGTCTTAGCTGGTGCTGAGAGAGAGTGCCAAGGCTCTGGTCTACAGTCATCTAGGGAGAAAGCTTGTAAAATGTAACTAATGGCAAATAATCAGGAGTCACAGCCAGGCATGGTATCTCATGCTAGCTCTGGGATCACTTTTGAGTTGGAGGATTTTAAGTTCTGGGATAACTGTGGACTCTTGTAAAATAAATTAAGAAAAATAAATAACTTACATACTTTTTAATTTCAAAAAGGAAGGCTCAGGGCAGAGTTACGGTCAGATCAAAACAAAACCAAAGCTCGGCAGTATTAAAAAAAAAAGTTCAGTGCTTAATGTGTGGAATCTCAGCTGTGATTCTCTGGGCTCCTAGGGCCTTGGCAGTGGGACTTCCCTGGCTCTGCCATTCACACTGCTTGTAGTTTGTCCCCAGGTTTAGGCTGGCTCCACTCCACAGCAACTACTGTCCTTGGCAGCCAACCAGTTACACTAGCATCTCCAAAGTGCTTGGGTCTCCAGTGTAACTGGACGACATGTTCTGGCCACTTTTCAAGGACTTTGACTCTACTACTTGGTGTCAAACTTTGACTTCTCTCCATGACCTCTTCAAATTCCTGGGGCTTCTGCTTGAAATGAGGCTGCACATTCACCACTGACCTTTCCTGGTCTCTCACAGTACAAAGCCTCAGCCACTCTCCAACACGCCTTCAAAACTGGTGCCAGCTGGGACACTTACACACGCTGAGTTTGGCTCTTAGCACAGGGTAAACCCTTTGCCCCCTTTGGGCCCACAGCTTCTGTGTGCTTATTCTGAGGAGCCACCTCCTGGAATATTTTACCTCATTGTGCTTACTACTTTTGTTCTTTCCTTTTGCTAACTATACATAAACTGTTTCTTTTTGTAAATTTTTTTTATCAGGACATGGTTATTCAAGCTCTTCAGAAAACCAATAACAGAAGCATAGAAGCAGCTGTTGAATTTATTAGTAAAATGAGTTACCAAGATCCTCGTCGAGAACAGATGGCCGCAGCAGCTGCCAGACCTATTAATGCCACCATGAAAACAGGTGACTCATCACCTTTCCCTCCTCTTCTCTTCTGTGGTGTAGCATAAAACACTGGACCTGTCCAATCCAGCGAGATGCTCTCATGCTTTATTTAACCACTGTACCATTTGCAGGGGATGTCCTTGCTTCACTTTTTTTCTCTTCCCAGTGCTAGGAAATGAACTTGGATCCTTGGACGTGCTAAGCAAATGATTATCCCTCTGCTAAAGCCCCAAGTACCTCCACTGACTTTTAAACCTGTGCGTCGAAGGCCTTCAACTTCCTAACAGTGAATTTCAAAGAACTTGACAGTTTTTTGAGGTTCTTCATAGATAATGCTGTTCAAAAAAGGGTGATACCATTAATCTGTCTGTCTGATCAAGCCTAACCTATGTTTAATAGTTGAAGTGACCAAGCCAGCCCAGTCAGTCAACAGGGTCTTGAGGGAGGGAGTGGGGATTGAAAAAAAAAAAGACAACTAGACAACATTATAACATGACTCCAACCAGTTCTGAGGCTGAAGCAGGTTTATTTTTCTCCAGTCTGCTTTTATATCATTCTAGGTACATACAAAGAATGTGGTCGGTCCTAAGGCATAAACAGAGTAGTCAAGGAACGAACAAAGCGTAAACAAAGATCCCATGGTTGGGCCGGGCGGTGGTGGCGCACGCCTTTAATCCCAGCACTTGGGAGGCAGAGGCAGGCGGATTTCTGAGTTCGAGGCCAGCCTGGTCTACAGAGTGAGTTCCAGGACAGCCAGGGCTACACAGAGAAACCCTGTCTCGAAAAAACCAAAAAAAAAAAAAAAAAAAAAAGATCCCATGGTTGTTGTATTCAGGGTCTAAACACAACCCATCAAGACACAAAGAACATATTCCTCAGCTGTTTTCATCATGAGTCTACTTCTGTGTCCTGGCCCAATGTCAAATTCTTGCCAAATTTTTAGAAGCAGCTCCCAAAGCTCTCCACATCTGTCTGTCTGTCTATCTATCTATCTATCTACCTATCTATCTATCTATCTATCTATCTATGAGACAAGGTCTCACTGGAAACTTACTGTTTAGACTAGGCTGGCCTCAAACTTTAAGAGATTCACAGATCTCAGCCTTCAGGTGCTGGGATTAAAGTCAAACACCATCATGTCCTGCTCTGTCTCATTTTATGTTCACATTGCTTTGACCACTGGTGAGCATTTGTCCAATGGCTTTGTCGTGTGTGTGTGTGTGTGTGTGTGTGTGTGTAGGTTGTTTTGATTTTGCATTCTTGTTTGTTTATTTTCAGACAGAACCTTGCTATGTAGTTCAAGCTGGACCAGAACTCACAGTAGCACAGGTTGCCTTGAATTGACAGTAGTGTCTAGCTTCCCAAAGGCTGGGATTATAGGCATGAAGCCATTACCCTGGCTTTAGATGACCTCTTGTACAACACAGGTGACATTGCATGGAGCCTACCCCACAGTCTATTCAAGTGTTATTCATATCAGGGACAGGGAGCAACATTAGGACTTCAGCATAGTGAGTGATTTTGGAGCAGGTACAATTTGGCACATAACATGTGAATAATTCATTGCTGTCCATTTGTAGTACCATAATTATAGCCAGAACTGACTGAGGAGCAAAGTGTGCACAACTCTTCTGAGATGTTTTTCTTAGGACAGACTGAAGACATTGACGCAAACAGTGCAAATCAAACTGTGGTGGGGGAAGATCTCGGGTTTCTTCAGTTTCTAGTAATTTGTTAATTATGGAGACACAGGGTCTCACTATGTAGCTCTGGCTGGCTTGGAACTCTATGTAGTCTAGATTGGCCTTGAATTTGAGATCCGCGTGTCTCTGCTTCTCACACACTTGGGTTAAAGATATGGACCACCACAGTCACCTTGATAATTTTATAAGTACAGGAGTTGATAAAGCTGAGATGAAGGCAGTAGATATTGATCCATCTAGATGTTGCAGTTATAGAATGATAGCAGATATGAAGGTAGATCAAATGCCAGCACTGTAGATAAGCATGCGCTCAGGTCTGTAATTCGAGTACTCACAGAAGCAGGATTGCTATGAGTCAAGGCTAACTTGAGCCATTTTGTAGGACCCTGTCTCAAAATGCAAAAAAAGGTCCATATCTTTAACCCAAGTGTGTGAGTCCCTGGGTTCAAGCCTTAGTATTTGAGAGGAGAAAGAGAGACGGAAAGGAAGAGGCTTATTTGAGAAAGTCTAAATGTGTCCCCATAGGTAGGAAATAGTTCAGAAGAGCTAACTTTTTAAAAGGAATTGAAAGCAAAACAACCTCAATTTCAGGCCCACATTTTTGTTTTATTTTGTTTTATTTTGAAAAAAAGAGCACCAAAAAACCTAAAATTTTTGTTGTTATTGGGTGGTGGTTTTTTTTGTTTGTTTTGTTTTGTTTGTTTGTTTGTTTTTCGAGACAGGGTTTCTCTGTGTAGCCCGGGCTGTCCTGGAACTCGGGCTGGCCTCGAACTCAGAAATCCGCCTGCCTCTGCCTCCCAAGTTGTTGTTATTGTTTTGAGGCAAAGTCTCCAGGCTTAGGGGTTAAGAATGTGCACTTTGGGGTGGGGGATGTGGGGAATTAAAAAAAAAGTGTATTACGGGTTTACGGCTGTGAAGAGACAACATGACCATGGTCACTCTTATGAAGGGCAGCATTTCATTGGGGCTGGTTTATAGTTTCAGAAGTTTAGTCCATTATCATCTTGGTGGGAAGCATGTGGCACACAGGCAGACATGATGCTGCTGGAGAAGGAGCCAAGAGTCCTGCATCTGGGTCAGCAGGCAACAGGAAGACAGAGTGAGCCACTGGGAGTGGCTAGATGTTCTGAAACCTCAAAGTATCCCCCCCACCGCCCACCCCACCCCCGTGACACACTTCCTCCAACTAAGCCACAGGTCTTAATCCTTTCAAATAATTCCACTTCCCATGAGCCTGTGGGGCTCATTCATCCTTTCATTTAAACTAACCACACCAAGATTAAAGTAAAAACAAAAGCAAAAACCAAAAGGCAATGTGTACTGCTCTGAAGAGGACCTAGCCCAGGCCAGTAATCCCTGTAATCCCAGCACTCTGGGGGGAGGCAGAGGCAGGCGGATTTCTGAGTTCGAGGCCAACCTGGTCTACAGAGTTGAGTTCCAGGACAACCAGGGCTATACAGAGAAACCCTGTCTCGGAAAAAAAAAAAAAAAAAAAAAGA
Organism: Apodemus agrarius; assembly: GCA_964023405.1. Lineage (NCBI taxonomy): Eukaryota > Metazoa > Chordata > Mammalia > Rodentia > Muridae > Apodemus > Apodemus agrarius. Next base: position 26,953,379 of record OZ030027.1, on the reverse strand, counting down.
GGACCTAAGTTTGAGTCCTAGCACCCCTGTCTGGTGATTTATAACTCCCACTCTAGAAGATTTGATGTGCCTGGTCTCCAAGGGCACCTGCACTCGAGGGCACAGACACATACACATACACATAATTCCAAGTAGTGGAGGTGCACACCTTTGATGCCAGCATGTGGGAGGCAAACAAATCTCTGAGTTCAAGGGCAGCGTGGCCTACAGAGTGAGTAGGACAGCTGGGGCTACACAGAGAGATGCTGCTGCTGCTGCTGCAGCAGCAAGGCCTCTGTAGCCTTGGTTAGCCCAAACTTGTTATATAATTGTAAGTTCCAGATCATCCTGGATGTCTCAGAGATCATTCCTCCCTGTCTCTCCTCACCACCAAGTAAGGTAAACTGAGGGCTGGTAAGACAGCTCATTGGGTAAAGGCACTTGCCGTAAAGCCCGAGGAACTGAGTTTGACCCCTGTAACCTACATAATGAAAGGAGAGAACCAGTTCCCTCCAGATGTTACATAATAAACATGTTTGTAAATAAACCCACTTGCTGAAACTTTATTTCATAACCTTTGGGACAACTGCTAAATCAAGCCAACTACCATATGAACGATCTCACCTGTTGAGGAGGGTTTGATGGAAATACTTAAGATCTGCTCTCTTAGATCTGTGCAGGATTGGTAAACCCTTGTTTTCCCAGAACATGATAGTCTATGGCAGGAGGAGCCAGACTTTGAAGCCAGCCTGGGCTATATGACAAATAAGTATCTAGTGCTTGTGAAGCTCAAAAGTGGGTGTTGGATCCCCAGGAGCTTAGGGTACCACTGTGAGCTGCCAGGTGGGTGGTGGGAACTGGACAGAGGGCCTCTGTAAGAGCAGCAGGCACTGCTAACCCGGAGCCGTCTCTCCAGCCCAGAATCCACTGTTTATTAACTACAGCCAACATGCTGTAACATTGATCGCTTGACCTAACCCTTTCTACAATTTTCTAAACTTGAGTATTACTATTGGAATTCTGAGATCAATTATTTTAAAAGGAGAGGTTAAAAACATGACTATTCTCTCTTTTATAATCATAGGAAATGTGCCACATTCAATTAACCGAAAACAAAGCTGGAAAGGTTCTAAAGAGTCTTTAGTTCCTCAAAGACATGGTCCATCTCTGGGAGAAAATGTGGTTTATCGTTCTGAAAGCCCCAACTCACAGGCGGATGTAGGAAGACCTCTGTCTGGATCTGGCATTACAGCATTTGCTCAAGCTCACCCAAGCAACGGACAGAGAGTGAACCCCCCACCACCACCTCAAGTTAGGAGTGTTACTCCTCCACCACCTCCGAGAGGCCAGACCCCACCTCCACGAGGCACAACTCCACCTCCCCCCTCATGGGAACCAAACTCTCAGACAAAGCGCTACTCTGGGAACATGGAATACGTAATCTCCCGAATCTCTCCTGTTCCACCTGGGGCGTGGCAGGAGGGCTACCCTCCACCACCTCTTAACACTTCTCCCATGAACCCCCCTAACCAGGGACAGAGGGGCATTAATTCTGTTCCAGTTGGTAGACAACCAATCATCATGCAAAGTACTAGCAAATTTAACTTTACACCAGGGAGACCTGGAGTTCAGAACGGTGGTGGTCAGACTGATTTTATCATGCACCAAAATGTTGTCTCCACTGGTTCTGTGAGTCGGCAACCACCACCTCCATATCCTCTGACCCCAGCTAACGGACAAAGCCCTTCTGCTTTACAAACTGGGGGCTCTGCTGCTCCGCCATCATACGCCAATGGCAGCGTTCCTGCGTCGATGGTGGTGCCAAACAGGAACAGCCATAACATGGAGCTCTACAATATCAGTGTTCCTGGACTCCACACAGCGTGGCCCCAGTCAGCTTCTGCGCCTGCGCAGTCACCCCCAAGTGCTGGGCATGAAATTCCTACATGGCAACCTAATATACCAGTGAGGTCAAATTCTTTTAATAACCCATTAGGAAGTAGAGCAAGTCACTCTGCTAATTCTCAGCCTTCCGCCACTACAGTCACTGCAATCACTCCAGCTCCTATTCAACAGCCCGTGAAAAGCATGCGCGTCCTGAAACCAGAGCTGCAGACTGCTTTAGCCCCAACCCACCCTTCTTGGATGCCGCAGCCAGTTCAGACCGTTCAGCCCAGCCCTTTTTCTGAGGGTACAGCGCCAAACGTGCCTGTCATCCCACCTGTTGCTGAAGCGCCAAGCTATCAAGGGCCACCGCCGCCTTATCCAAAACACCTGCTACACCAAAACCCAGCTGCTCCTCCATATGAGTCAGTAAGTAAGCCCTGCAAAGACGACCAGCCTAGCTTACCCAAGGAAGACGACAGTGAAAAGAGCTTGGACAGTGTTGACTCTGGGGATAAAGAAAAGAAGCAGATCACAACTTCACCTATCACTGTCCGGAAAAACAAGAAAGATGAAGAACGACGAGAGTCGCGTATTCAGAGTTACTCCCCACAGGCCTTTAAATTCTTCATGGAGCAGCACGTAGAGAATGTCCTCAAGTCTCACCAGCAGCGCCTGCATCGGAAGAAGCAGCTGGAAAATGAAATGATGCGGGTAAGACTTCAAACTCTTCTCCTACTTGACCATCTCTTTTTTTTATTTTAAAATACTAGGCTCCAGGATTCTTGTAGGAAATGTAGTGTATTGTCAACAATTTGAATAAACTTTGTTAGAATTTTTGATTGTAGCATTTTCAGTGACTTACTCAGCATTTCCTGTAATAAAGTTCTTATTATATACTTTTAAATTATATACTTCATATAAAGTATGTGAGATATGGAAATTGAAACAAGGGTTAATTTTTACTTTGTTTTTTTCCTCCCAAGACAGGGTTTTACTGTGTACCTCTGGCTGTCCTGGAACTTGCTCTATAGATCAGACTGGCTTTGAACTCACATAGATCTGCCTGCCTCTGCCTCTCAAATGCTGGGATTAAAGGCATGTGGCACCAGTGTCCAGCAGTTTCTAGGTTTATACATTATTTTATAACATACAAAAATCAGCTAGAAATATCTGAGTTACCTTTTGATACATCTAAAAAACATTGTTACATGGTTGAAAATTTGGTGTTTATTCTTTACATACGCATTATTAGAAAGTGTTAAAATCACCAGGCATGCTGGTTCCCACTTTAATCTCAGCACTCAAGAGGCAGAGGCTGGCCATACACATTGTGATTTCCAAGGCAGCCACAGCTATATAGCAAAGCACACATACCCACACACACTACGCACACACAAAGGGAAAAACTAAAAACAAAAAGACATGTCAGAATTATCACTTTACCGTTACTTTCCTCTTCTAATTGTGTTTGAGGAAGTGCTGAATTGTTGAGTGGTGAGCGCACTCCCTGCGGTCAGGCGTGGCTCTGCTCCTGGGCAGCTGTCTTTGGCAGGTACACGGTGGAGTGGTCGCCATCATGGTTTGTGTCTTATGCTCAGAAACCAAAGCTTTGACTCCTCCCTCCTTTGACATCTGGAGCTCAGAGTGTAAGATTATGATGCTGCTTCTCAAATCTCACTTTATAGTTCAGTACACTATTTTTCTAACTATAAATAGTTATGTTAAATGAGAAACACCCCAAATTCTCTTATTCACATTGTTCTTAGAATTTCCTACTTAAGTCTGTCTATTTTCTTAGTGTGTTTTCCTTTTTCCTCTTCACTCTCACTAATAGCTGACTTAGACTTTCATGGTGTTGGAAGCTTTGCTGACTTCTGTAGCCTCCATTACTGTGTAGGCAAGTAAGACTTTAAGAGAGTGAGTTCTGTACCAAGTCTGGCGTGCTGCCACTCTGAAAGCCTTTGCATGCAAATGCACATCCTAACATAAGCATGAGGCTGCTGCATTGAAATTAGTCCTGCATTTCTAAAATTAGACTCTACGTTTCCAAGTCTTGTCCTTTTCACCATTAGTAAATTCTTTATTAGCTAAGGAATCCCCTACAGGCCTCCTAAGTCCATGGGTTCTGTCACTGCTGACAGTTGACCTTTGTGTTCATCTGTTTTTATAACACCCTTATTCATAATAACTTTAAAAACAATTTCAGAACATCTAAAAGATAAGAAGCATGTTGTCCCTTTTGCACTTTGTTAGAGGTGGACTAGGAGTCTCACCTTTATGCTGATGCCCTAAGAAAGCAAAAGAAGATTACCATGACTTTTATGTATTTTTTAGCCTCCGAGAACATGAAGGAGTTGCTTCTGTCTACCATGTGGGTCCTAGGGATCAACTGGGAGAGTCAGACTTGGCCACAGGTGCCTTTACCAACTGAGCCCTCCCTCCCTCCCTCCCTTCCTCCCTTCCTCCCTTCTTTCCTTCCTTCCTTCCTTCTTTCCTTCCTTGTCTTTCTCCTTCCTTCCTTCCTTCCTTCCTTCCTTCCTTCCTTCCTTCCTTCCTGCTTGCTTTCTGTTTTAAAGAATGATTGAAACTAGAGTGAAGGAGTTTCTTTCTGTGAAAGATAAAGTCAAGGGGAAATTTTTTGAGGCCTAGCCATTAAACAAAAAGGATTTAGTGAAGGTGTCTAACCCGGTATCTGGGGATCTGCATGCAGATTGTGAGAATGCGTGTTCACAGACACTTGTTTTACTGTGCATTGGAAGCTGTTCCCTGAGTGCTTTAGAGAGGGATAGATGCCTGACTGCTGCTGCCCTCCCCGTGCTGCCCACAGCTGAGTTTGCATATGTGCTCACTTGGGTATTGTTTACTCTCTCTGAAGCTTGACTTTGGTCATTAATTCTCTGAAATACATTCTAGAGTCCTAACATGCTTTATTAAAACTTATTATGCATTTAATTTTCAAAAATATGCCTGAATTGTTTTGTAAGCTATGTCTTACTACTCAGTACAAGTCCTCATTTAACCTCTAGTTTATTTACCTAGGTCGGATTATCTCAAGATGCCCAGGATCAAATGAGAAAGATGCTTTGCCAGAAAGAGTCTAACTATATTCGTCTTAAAAGGGCTAAAATGGACAAGTCCATGTTTGTAAAGATAAAGACATTAGGCATAGGAGCATTTGGTGAAGTCTGTCTAGCAAGAAAAGTCGATACTAAAGCTTTATATGCAACAAAAACTCTGCGAAAGAAAGACGTGCTGCTCCGCAATCAGGTGGCTCACGTGAAAGCAGAGAGAGACATCCTCGCAGAGGCTGACAACGAGTGGGTGGTCCGCCTCTACTACTCCTTCCAGGACAAGGACAATCTGTACTTCGTGATGGACTACATTCCTGGGGGAGACATGATGAGCCTCTTAATTAGAATGGGCATCTTCCCTGAGAATCTGGCACGATTCTACATAGCAGAACTTACCTGTGCAGTTGAAAGTGTTCATAAAATGGGTTTTATTCATAGAGATATTAAGCCTGATAACATTTTGATTGACCGCGATGGCCATATTAAATTGACTGACTTTGGCTTGTGCACTGGCTTCAGATGGACACATGACTCCAAGTACTATCAGAGTGGTAAGTGAGCTTGTAAATTCCACTTAACTCACCATAATGTACTTCACCTATGCAGTACAATTCACAGTGGCCTCAACAGTAGGTAAGACCGTAGACATAGGCTGCTTCTTGCTCTCAGTAAATTTAGATGAATTCATTAAGTGTGTGCATTTATAAAGTTAAAGAGTGCATAAAGTTTATTTCTAAGTATTATTAAAAGTTTTTAAGTAACTACTACAAAATTTTGTCACTTTTGAAATGTGTCTGTTTTTCAAATCATTTTTGAATGAAGACTGTCCAGCAAGCTAACTAGTAGATGGTAAACACCCTTAATAACTATTTTCCCTCTCTCCTCCAGAGGCATCCACTATCTGTCTCTTTGCAATCCATTCTTTTTTTGTTTTGTTTTGTTTTTTTGTTTTTTCGAGACAGGGTTTCTCTGTGTAGCCCTGGCTGTCCTGGAGCTCACTCTGTAGACCAGGCTGCCTCGAACTCAGAAATCCACCTGCCTATACCTCCCAAGTGCTGGGATTAAAGGCGTGCGCCACCACCCCAGCTTTGCAATCCTTTCTTTGCAATCCATTCTTTACCTTCCTTGATTTGTTGCTGCTATTGTTTCCCAGGCCCCTGCCTGCTAGACAAGTACTCTACCCCTGAGCTACATACAGCCTCACCATTTGTATTTTTTATTTTGAAACAATATCTCTTTTTTTTTCCTTTCCTTTTCTTTTCTTTCTTTCTTTCTTTTTTTTTTTTTTTTTTTTTTTTTTTTTTTTTTAATTTTTATTTTTCGAGACAGGGTTTCTCTGTGTAGCCCTGGCTGTCCTGGAACTCACTCCGTAGACCAGGCTGGCCTCGAACTCAGAAATCTGCCTGCCTCTGCCTCCCAAGTGCTGGGATTACAGGCGTGTGCCACCATGCCTGACTTGAAACAATATCTCAATAGGTTGCCCAAACTACAGTTGAACTTACACTTGGTATAAACCTTCAGCTTGGGTTCCTTCAGCCTCAGGTTTCTATGTAATTGGGATTATAGGCCTGTGTGACTAGGCCTGGACACCAGATTTTACAGCATTATATGTTGTATTTGTCAACAATATATTACTTCATTTTTTTTCTATTCTTGAAACTATTTATAATCATTCCGTATGTCTTTTTGTGTTTCTTTTTTTGTTTACTTCTTTAGTTTTTGAGGTTTCTCTGTGACAGTGTATATATTTGTTTTCATTGCTATTTAGAGCTTACAGCCTGTTTAACTTTCACACAACCCATTTAACCCAACACATACACGTGATTCTCTTTAGTCATGTGACACTGAAGCAGAATGCAGACTTGAGACTTAGGTGAAGTATCTTATCCAAGGTCAAACAGAAGTTAAGTGTAAGGGCTAGGCTTTGAACCCAGGTTTGTCTGATTACAGGGCCCATGTTATCTCTACCATACTACCTCACCAGGAACCCTTCAGGCACTAATGGAAATGTAAGTTGATCTAACACTTGTTGAATGCTTACTATATCCTAGGTGCTTTACATAAATTCTAATTTAGTGCTGATAGCATCCTCTAAGGTAAGTGTTAGCCTTTGTGAACTGTGCACACAGGCAGATTGACCTCTTTTTCCTGTATCTCATTGAGAGAGAGGGTTTCACTATGCAGCACAGGCTAGTCTTGAACTCATTATTAAACTCAGTTACCCTGCCTCAGTGCTCCACGTTCAGGGATGTTCTTCCATACCCAGTACATTGAGGACATAATTAACTATCTCCAACATTTAACTTCATAACCTCTGATTCTCCTCTAATGTATAAATTCTAGGCTCTGTACCACACTTTTTTTTTAAAGATTTATTTATATATATGAGTACACTGTAGCTGTCTTCAGGCACACTGGAAGAGGACATTGGATCCCGTTACAGATGGTTGTGAGCCACCATGTGGTTGCTGGGAATTGAACTCAGGACCTCTGCAAGAGCGGTCAGTGCTCTTAACCGCTGAGCCATCTCTCCAGCCCTGTCCCACACTTTTGATTGAAGACTGTTCTCTGGAAAATGAGAATTATATTTTAATGAAATTAATTTCAGATACTACAAGTAGGTTTAAATACCCTATATATGTTAATGACTTTTGTTTCTCTCTAGAAACAGTCTTTTCCTGTTTCCACATGGGTTTTACATAGCCGTTAAAACTTAAAGAACTACCACAGCTGTCTGCTCAGCTCCATCCTTCTCTGTTCTAGAGCAGTGTAGCACTGGCCCCCCAGGCAGCTGAGCCCCTCTGCAGCTCCAAACTTTGAGTCCTCAGCCACGGTCCCTACACTACCTGCTGGCCTGTGTCCTGTTCTCGCTGAGATCTGCTTCCACAGCACAGCAGCAGCCTCCACACTTGCAGGGTCTCCTTCCATCGGTCATGTGCAGTGACCATTCCCTTGCTTTAGCCTCTCCCCCCAGATCGTTTCTGTGTAGATGTGTGCTGTCCTTGCACCTCTCCCTTATGGGATGCAAGGACCAGCCTGCCTTCTGTTGCTGTTTCTCTGTGGGAAGCCTTGTCCTGATTTTCATGTGACTTAGTTCCTACCTTTTACATCTTCTCAAATGTTTCTTTCTCCTTCCCTCTCCATTGCCATCCATTCTAATGTGACTGTCAAGTCACATTTGTGTCATCTCTTGTATTGTCTTTGTAGGTTACTCAGTGTGTTTTCTCTGTGTTCTCCAGACTGGTCTTTGAACACCTGGGATCAAGTAATCTTCCTGCCTCTGCTTTCTGTAGAGCTGGGACTGCAGATCCATGCCATACCTTTTTATGCGCGTGTGTAGTGCTGGGGACTGTTACCCAAGGCCTCTTCCTTGCTAAAAACACGGGCTTGGTGTGTGTGCAGTTCATGTGTTTCTATGGGCCATGTGTGGAGGCAGAGGTCTGTGTCAGGTCGTTCCTTGATGGTTATCTTAATTTTTACAATTGTGTTTATATATTGTATGTGTCTGTGGGCACAGTGTGTGCATGCCACAATGGTTGGAGATCAGAGGACAGCTTGTGTTAGCTGGTTCTTTTCATCCACCATGAAGTTCCAGTGATCCAGCTCAGGTCATCCGGCTGGGTGGCAAGCCGTTGACCAGCTGAGTCATGCCCAGAGACCTTTTTTTTCTACCCTATTTTTGAGACAAGGTATTGTACCTGGAACTAATGAATTTTGATAGGCTAGCTGGTCAGTGGTTCAGGGGGTCCACCCTGTCTCTGCCTTCCCTGGGGTGGGGTTATGGCACTAGTTTTTACAGGGATGTAGGGATCCTTAGGCGTCTGCAGCAATCACTTTACCAACTGAGACTTTTTTCTTTTAATTTTTTTTCTATTTTCCTTTTACACAACAATAACCACCACCACAACAAAACAAAACAAAAACAAACCCCCAAAAAACAAGGAGCCCCCGACCTTTATTTTGTGTATGTGTGCATGTGGACATTTCTTCACCTGAGGATTAAACTCAGGTCCTGGGAACTGGCTGTCTTGCTGGTCCTCTTGTTTTGGAGACAAGTTCTCTCTCTCTCCAAAGCTCCAGTTTCCTGGAACTCAATATGTAGATGAGTCTGGCCTTGAAGTCACATGGGCCTCGCTAGGATTACCATCTTGCTACATAGCAAGGTTGAGGCCAGTTTGGGTTATAATGAGACACAGTCTCAAAAAAAAAAAAAATTAGGGCTCAAGACATGGCTCAGCAGTTGAGAATGCATACTCCGCTTACAGAGGACCTGAGTCTGGTTCCCAGCACCCACGCAGTTAGAGCATACCTGCTTGTATTTCCAGTTCCGAGCTGACCTGCCACTGCTCCTTCTGAGGGCACTGTACTCTGTGTGCATAAACCCACATGTATACACGTATTGAAGACGTCTTCGAAAAGAAAAAGAGATCAATAGGAGCCAGCAAAGCTTTGGTGGGATTACAGGTGCACTCCACCAAGCCAAGTGGTAGCAGTTCTGGGCACAGAACCCGGGCACAGCAAGCACCCTGCGAGCTGAGACACACCCCACTCCCACCCCACCCCCACTCCACCCCTTCGCCTCCATCATCAGCTCTTTCATACAGAGTGTGAGCTGAGGGAAGAATCTTTCTGTTTGTTGTCCCCTGCTGAATGAATAAAATTGATGAATGTGTTTTAAAATACCCCCAGGAAAAGAATAATAGAATAGTCTGAATGAGATACTTTTTCCACTACTCATGACTTACATTGTGTAGTGGCTATTCCTGGTTGTTTATCATTTAACATTGAATACATTGAGTCTCTAGTTTCTCTTAGTTCAAAACTTTTCCTGTTGACACCTTAGCAGTCTCCCCTCAGTACTAGTGCCACTGCCAGTGATTTGATGTTCTTCGTGTGCTCACCCATCACAGGGAGAATATTACTGGCCCTGCATCAGGACCAGAGGTTGTCAGACTTGAGTTACTTTTGTCGTATTGCTTTCATTTCATTTTTTTCCTTTTTCTTGCATAGGGGATCACCCACGGCAAGATAGCATGGATTTCAGTAACGAATGGGGAGACCCTTCCAACTGCCGGTGTGGGGACAGACTGAAGCCACTAGAGCGGAGAGCTGCCCGCCAGCACCAGCGATGTCTAGCACATTCTCTGGTTGGGACGCCCAATTATATTGCACCTGAAGTGCTACTACGAACAGGTAAAGAAGTTATTTTTTTTCCACCAGTATTTTAAATCAGCCAACCTTACTCTAGAATATACCTTATTTCTTTCAGGTTTAAGATATAAGTGCTGATTTTACATTATAAATTGTTGACGTAATGCTAATGTATGTATTCTGAGCATTTTAAAAAGCATTCTTTTGAATAACTGTATAATTTTGGTACCTTTAGGATATACACAGCTGTGTGACTGGTGGAGTGTTGGTGTTATTCTTTTTGAAATGTTGGTGGGACAACCTCCTTTCTTGGCACAAACACCATTAGAAACACAAATGAAGGTAAGGTGTAGGACCGGCAGAAAGAGTCATCAGTCCTTATACCACAAGCCCTTATACCACTAGAGCACGTTAATGCTCTAGTGCATATGTGTCTTCTCTGAAACACACGGACAGAAGGATTTCACAGTCATCCAGATACTTTTTTATCTTGAGAACAGGTCTCAAGTGTGTTGCTCTGAGTGACCCTGAATTCACCATATAGACCAGTTGGCTTCATACTCATAGAGACCTGCCTCTGTCTCCAGATTTTTAAATGTTTACATATACACACTGAGATTTCTTAGGGATAGGTCCCATGTTTAAACATGAAATCATTGTATACCAGCCTGATGGTAATTTTATATTGTAGTTTTAGTGTACCTTTATTTCTTTATGGTTGTTTTGGTTTTTTGGAGTGGCAGGATTCAAGCCCAGGACCTTGGATATGCCAAACCTCTGCTCTACCACTGAGTTGTACCCCAGATCCTGTGAATTCTTTGTGAATGTAATCAACATAGCTCAGGTATAAAGTTCTCTACGTATGATATCATATCAACATTAAGAATTTATATGTTTTTTAATTATTTATTTTATTTATATAATACATTGTACACTGTAGCTTTCTTCACACACTGGAAGAGGGCATTGGATCGCATTACAAATGGTTGTGAGCCACCATGTGGTTGCTGGAATTGAACTCAGAACCTCTGAGCACTCAGTGGTCTTAACTGCTGAGCCATCTTTCCAGCTCCCGAATTTTTATGTTCTAAACTATTTCAGATTTCGAGGTTTTTGGATTGAGGATGTAAACCTGTGTAAGCCTAGCACAGCTGTGCACACCTTTAACTCCAAGACGTGGTAGACAGAGGACGGTCTCGTGAGTACCAGGACAGCCTGGTTTACTTAGCAAGTTGCAGAACAGCCAAGGCTACTAGATCCTGTCTCAAAAATCAAATAGCTGGGCAGCAGTGACACAAGCCTTTAATCCCAGCACTCTGGAGGCAGAGGCAAGCAGATCTCTGAGTTAGTGGCCAGCCTGGCCATAGCCAGTCCCAGACAGCCAGGGATATACACAGAAACCCTGTCTCAAAATATAAAACAAATATCAAACAAAACAAACAACCTTACTGGTGAATCTTCTCATGAGGAGAGGATAGAAGAAAGTATATTTTTATCAGTGATTTATTATTAAAGGTAAAGTACCATGCAAATTATTTAGAAAAACCAAGTAGTCCAGTAAGACATTTGGTACAAAACTTGGGAAATTGCTGTGTTTCATCTCTTCCTAATTTTTAAAACTCTTCTCTAAAGGTTATCAACTGGCAGACTTCTCTTCACATCCCTCCTCAAGCTAAGCTGAGTCCTGAAGCCTCTGACCTCATTATCAAACTTTGCCGAGGACCGGAAGACCGCCTCGGCAAGAACGGTGCTGATGAAATCAAGGCCCATCCATTTTTTAAGACCATTGATTTCTCTAGTGATCTGAGACAGCAGTCTGCTTCATACATCCCTAAAATCACACACCCTACAGACACGTCCAATTTCGACCCTGTTGATCCTGATAAGCTGTGGAGTGATGGCAACGAGGAGGAGAGTGTCAGTGACACTCTGAATGGGTGGTACCGGAACGGGAAGCACCCTGAGCACGCTTTCTATGAGTTCACCTTCCGCAGGTTTTTTGATGACAATGGCTACCCATATAATTATCCAAAGCCGATTGAGTATGATGAATACATTAATTCACAGGCCTCAGAGCAACCGTCTGATGACGACGATCAACACACAGGCTCAGATGTAAACAACCGTGATCTAGTGTATGTTTAACTAGGAGGAATTGTAAGAATTTGCAAAAGGCCTGAAATGCAGGGTTTTCTGAGGTTTTGAGACAGTTATGCAAATGTGACAGAGTTTGTGTGCTCTGTGTACAATATTTTATTTTCCTAAGTTATAGGAAATTTTTTAAAATGTTAATTTATTCCACCCTTTTAATTCAGTAATTTAGAATAAATTGTTATAAGAAAAGTAAATTATGAACTGAGTATTATAGTCAATTGGTACTTAAAGTACTTAAAAAAATAGTGCTCTGTTTAAAAAGAAAAGCCTGGTATCTTTTGTATATATGCTAAATAATTTTAAAATTCAAGAGTTTTTGAAGATTTTTGAAAGACAGTTTTATTTTGCTTTAACCAAATATGAAACATACCCATTCCCCTGTAACTTTGGTTTTAGTTCACAGTAAGCTAAGGAAATCATGCCATCGTTTTAGAAAGTGTTCTTAGAGTAATTTTAATCTTGAAGTCGAATCCTGGGATCACAAACACAGAGCAAAAATAATATGTTCATTAGAAATAATGCAGCTTACCACAGAAATCTGTAACCTAGCATTTTTCTTCCAAATACCGGCTTTAGAAGAAGCCTGAGCACTACTAGTTTTGTTTCCATATTGGTATTAATGCTGCTTCCAGTTTTTGTTTTGTTTTATTAGAATTTTTGTTTTGGGGGGTGTGTTTTTGTTTGGGCTCTCTCTCTCTCTCTCTCTCTCTCTCTCTCTCTCTCTCTCTCTCTGATTTGGTTTTGAGACAGGGTCTCTCTGTAGCCCTAGCTGTCCTGGAATTTGCTCTGTGACCAGGTGGCCTCAGACTCACAGAGATCTACCGGCCTCTGCCTCCCGAGTGCTGGGATTAAAAGCATGCGCCACCACCACCCAGCTGTTCCCAGTTTTAAAAGGGAACAAAGTTGCCATAAATTGAAATTTCAAACTGAAAACTAAGGTCTAATATTTTTATCTTAAAATTGGAAGAAAAGTTTCCATCTCCTAAGCAAAGAAATTATTTTCAGTTTATAAAATTTTTATTAGTTTTACATGTATGTACTCACTAAGAAAGTACATTTTCTTTTTTTTTTTTTTGTTTTTTTGTTTTTGTTTGTTTTTGTTTTTGTTTTGTTTTTCGAGACAGGGTTTCTCTGTATAGCCCTGGCTGTCCTGGAACTCACTCTGTAGACCAGGCTGGCCTCGAACTCAGAGATCCACTTGCCTCTGCCTCCCAAATGCTGGGATTAAAGGCGTGCGCCACCACTGCCCGGCCAAGAAAGTACATTTTCAAGGGGCTGGGGATATGGCTCAGTGATAGAGCACTTGCCTGATGTACACAAAGCCCTGGGTTCAATCTCTAGCCCCGCCACATAAAGGTACCTTTGTTGTACAGTGACCAATGCTGATTGTGTCATCGATGCTATAGATTTCCTTTTTCAGAACTGTGCTACAATACAAATTGTTGGCAAAGGAAATGTAACTATTTGGCACTATTATACCTAAGAGTAGATTAATTGGTTAAAAAATAATTATTAATTAACTCTTAATTGGGGTGACCATTCCTAATTAGATACATAGTAGTTTAGAAAGTAAGGACTTCCTAAGTTATTTAAAATTAATGTCCTATTTATATAATGTTTAGGTTCTAAGGAAGAGTTGTGGATTCATAACACAGTGCAGAGTAACATGGTCTGGGAAGAAGAAGGAGGCTGTAGTCTGACTTTAGTAAAGTTTGTGTAGTATTTTATTTTTTCAAGGTTTATTGACATGAATTGCTTTATCAGACTTAATGTTTGTGGATAGGAATGATATTTACCTATCTAGCTTTCTTATAAAAGATAAAACAAAAGTTTAAAATTATATGTATAGTAAAATTAAAGGTAAAGCTATTTGGTTGAATTGGGGAGAGAGAAAAACATATTAGCATACACTTTCATGTTGAGCCTGGAACCTGGCACATGTACAAGTAAGCCTTCAGACTACAGGTTCTTTTGAGATAAAGACTATGTGAACTCAGGCCCTACTGGAGAAAGTATGTGTATCAACACAGACATTAAAAAGTGTTGAATGCACTCTCAAGAGACCCTGGGTGTGATAAAACTTCCCAGACAAAACAGGTTAAAAACCTACTTCCTGTGAGTAAATTGCTATATCAAAGTAAGAGCTTCCTTTTAATTTATTGCACAGTGCTCACGTGAGCACATTTGTAAAGCAATGATCTGCTATTGGAGTGACCCTGTGAAGGCCGTCACAGCACACATGTCTTAAAACACTATTTTGATAGCACTGAAATGTCTCACGGTTTCTGAGGATTCCTAATGAGAACTGTGAGAGAATGTGCTATCACCAAACAGTCTTTACAACATGGCGCATTTGAATAGTCTGTAAAACCCTATGCAAAACATGGATTCAGGAAAGTTTGACTTGGTTCCCACATTTGTAAAACAGCCCTCTTATTCTTTGGGCTCTTCACTCAGACCAACAGTTTTCATTCAGTGGTTTTACACCTGGATTATGTTACAATACAGGAGAAAAACAGCTTTGTCATGTTCACATTGCAGGAGTGCTAAGGTGCTGCCTCCTCCCCACAGCCATGTTTCCTCAGAATGTAAACACCATAAATTATATGTCCTTCTGTGCTTCCCTCTGACAGTCTGAGCTTCTGCCGTTTGTCTGGGGCAGTATACAAGGACTTGGTATCTGCGCTTTTAGTATTTTGGATGCTCATGTTGGCTACTTTACCCTCTGACTACACCCAGGTCTCCCAGCAAAGGAGCTGCTACGTTCTGAGCAAACAATGAGAACAGCATAAGAAACCGCAGACACTTAACTGAAACAGGGCGAAGGTGCTGCTCTCCAGCTCCTGAGCCTGCCCTCCCCGCGCTTACCCCTTTAATGTGTATCAGTGGTATTTATAAGATGTGTTCTATAGTTATGTACGTGTACATACTGTTGTGTATTGTTCAGTGATGTCCTGAGGCAGGCCCTGTTGCTGTATCTGTCCTACCTTCCTATTTGTAATAGAAACTATAGAATGTATGACTAAGAAGTCACTTTGAGATTGACTTTTTTAAAAAGTTATTTACCTTCTGCTGTTGAGAAGTGCAAAACTGTGAGTGAAAATGTTTTATTCTGGTTTAATAATATGTTAGAAGTTAGAAACCCAGTGGGAGGAGTTTTTAGATATGCTGCTGCTGTTACCCAAGGTACATTAGAAATTTTTCTTTAATAAAAAAAAAGTCCCTTTGATATTTAAAGTAAAACAGTCTGTTTTTAAATCTGAAAATGTAATTTTGGTCAACATATTGGTATATTTGTAAAGTGCCTTAGTATATTCCTTTGTGGAGGGCACTACCCAGTTTACTTTTATATTATGTATATAAGTATTTTGTATTAAAATGGAATCAATGGCAACACTACCATTTTATAAAACAATGCTTTGCTAGAAAAAATTACAGCTTTGCAATAGAACAACTGTTTTGGATACTTCTGAATGTAATAGGACAAATAATCAGTCTGTTTTTAATGAATCTATTTGTATTTTTCCCAATCATTTCCTCTAGTATAATATTTGCTGGGATAATAAAAAAAAGCAAACTTCAAATTTTTCAATTATGACTGGAAAGCTGAATTATGTTACTTTTTTATTATGCTTTGTTGGGAGGCATGCATGCACACATGGAGGACAGAGGACAAATTTCAGGGGTCATTTCTCTCCTTTGACCTTGCAGGTGCAGTGATCAAATTTGTGTCTTCAAGTTTGGGGGCAAGAGCTTTTACCCACTGAGCAATCTTATCAACCTGCTTTTCTTTCTCTTTCTTTCTTTCTTTCTTTCTTTCTTTCTTTCTTCCTTCCTTCCTTCCTTCCTTCCTTCCTTCCTTTCTTTCTTTCTTTCTTTCTTTCTTCATTTCTCTTTTCCTCCTTATATTTCCAACTTCCTTTCACATTTATGTGGTGTGTGTGTGTGTGTGTGTGTGTGTGTGTGTCACATGCATGTGCTACAGCATGCATGAAGAGGTCAGAGGACCTGTGGGATTCAGTTCCCTCCTTCAGCCACATGGTTCTTCAGGGTTGAATCCTGTCATCAGGCTTCCAGGCGAGTGCTTTCACCTGCCGAGCCTTTTTTTTTCCCCCCTTTGGTTTTTTCAAGACAGGGTTTCTCTGTGTAGTCCTGGCTGTCCTGGAACTCATTCTGTAGACCAGGCTGGCCTCGAACTCAGAAATCCGCCTGCCTCTGTCTCCCAAGTGCTGGGATTACAGGTGTGTGCCACTACGCCCGGCTCCTGCTGAGCCATTTTACCATTCCAGTTTATAACATTTTTTTTGAGATTTTTTGACTTTTATATAATTTCTTAATTTTTAAAATCAATATAGAATGATACCATTTCTCCCTCCCTTCCCTTCCTCTAATGCTCCAATTTCCCACCCCCACCCCCAATTTCCTCAAATTCATGGCCTCCTGTGTGTGTCTGTTTTTATTCCTAAATACACAAATACAAGCTATTCCATCCACAGGCTGTTACTTGTCTGAGCATGGTTTCAGGACTGACCATGTTTTGAATGACCATTTGGTGTGCTTTCCCTGGGGAAGCCTTTCTTGCACTTGCAGCATGCCTTAGTTGCCGAGAGCGCTCTGTCTAGGTTTGGGCCGCTGTTAGCATGCCCACTGCCGTCACCCTTGGACCAGCCTCAGTTTCTATCTTAGAAAATTTACGATTAAAATATGACCGATGATACTACAGTTATGTAGTTAAGACAAATTTGATTATAGCAGAATGTGCTGGACATTTTTATTTTCTGTAGCAGAGGAAAAGTCGGTATTGAAAATTAAAGGGTTTCTTTATATTACCATTTTATTTTATATATTTAAGAATATATGTATGTGCAGGGGTGCTCTGAGGGGCCATGAAAGGGTGTTGGGTCCCCTGGAGCTGCAATAACAAGTGCTTTTCGATGTGGGTGCTGAGAACTTCAGTCCTCTGAAAGAGCAGCAAGTGCTTTTAACCTCTGACTCAGTTTCCAGCCTTGTAATTCCATTTTTGGTTTTTGGAGGCAAGTTTGCATGAATACATCTCAGACTCATTTAAATCTTATGCATTAGAGATTGGCCTTGAACTCTTGATCCTTTTGTTTGTACCTACTAAGTGCTAGATTATAGGTGTTTGCAATCTCATGTAGGTCCTAAAACATTTTCCTAATTAAACTCTACATTTAATATCATTTAAAAATATTTTACACTGTGTGTGTGTGTGTGTGTGTGTGTGTGTGTGTGTAGCCCAGCCTGGCTGTTCTGGAACTTACTGTGTAGATCAGGCTGGTCTGTAGATCAAGCTGGCCCTGAATATAAAAGTGAAAGTCATGTTTCCCTTTGCACTCAATCCTTTATCACAGGAAGTGCTAATCAGTTTCTTAGATGTGTTCTCTAATCAGTTGAACAGAAGACACTAAAAGTGTTATCATTACAGTTGTTTTGTCCCCTAGTTTTTTTTTTTGTTTTGTTTTGTTTTGTTTTGTTTTGTTTTGTTTTGTTTTGGTTTTTCGAGACAGGGTTTCTCTGTGTAGCCCTGGCTGTCCTGGAACTCATTCTGTAGACCAGGCTGGCCTTGAACTCAGAAATCCGCCTGCCTCTGCCTCCCAAGTGCTGGGATTAAAGGCGTGCGCCACAACGCCCGGCTGTCCCCTAGTTTTTATCCCTTCATCTATTTGCATTAGACCTCCAGGAGGCCAGCTTAATCTTAGTGGCCCAAATGCAATATTCCCGATTTGTTTTACCACTTTGAGGGCCCATGTTTGTAATGCTTCGCAATGTTTTTTTTTTCTTGTTGTTGTTGTTGTTGTTGTTTTGGCTTTTTCAAGACAGGGTTTCTCTGTGTAGTCCTGGCTGTCCTGGAACGAACTCTGTAGACCAGGCTGGCCTCGAACTCAGAGATCCGCCTGCCTCTGCCTCCCAAGTGCTGGGATTAAAGGTGTGCGCCACCATTGTTAAGATGCTTTCCTATGGCGACACCCTCCCCTTCCCCTCTCTGCTTATATCTGAAAGGGTGAGAGAGGTTGCCAGAAATGTCTAAGGCATGGATGGCTGCCAGCCCCTGTAGCCAGTGTTTCATCATTCACCCAGATACCTGCCGCCTCTTCCTGGATTTATAATCTGGGTGTAACTCTAGGTTGCTCCTACTGGGGAGGTGTTCAATTTGCTCAGCAGGGGGGAAATAAATTGTGAATGGAGCTAGTTAGTGGTTCAAGAGAACACAGACTACTAGGGATTAAGGAGTTTATTGGAGTTATGACATGGACAGACAGGTGGAAAAAGCACAGCACAGGAGTCCAAGGAGAGTTTAGACCTCAGTACATGTGGTCTCTGAAGAGAATGCAGCCTCCTCTTCTATGTGTTGAGGGTTGAGACAAGATCCTAGCAAGAGCTGGAAGTCAGGATCTGGTTCTCAGGTAGGAGTCAGGGAAGAGGCTGCTAGCACTGGATGTAACAGTCTTGATGTAGATTTCAGTAGCAAATCTGCTAGCCATGGGTTTACTGACAGTGCCCCAGCAGGGTGCCTGCCAGTATCCCTGAGAGGAGCCCTGACCTGGCTTTTAATATTACATGCTTAACTCACGAATAACTCAATCTTAGGCTGAGTAATTACAGAGGCTCTTCTTGTTACCATATGTATTTACTGACATTCATTTACATATTTTTTCTGATCATGTTTATCTGAACTCAAACAGCCTTTCTTGGATTTTTGTTTTCTTTGTTATATTCATATATAAATGTACACTGAAACTGAAGTAAGGTTGTTTACAGCATTGGACTTGAAAGTTGACAACCTGTAAAAGCTTGTTTGTTTGTTTGTTTGTTTGTTTGTTTTGAGACAGTCATTCTATTTGGCCTATGCTGGCCTAAACTCAGTTCTCCTGCCTCCACAACAAAAGTTCTAGGAATACAAGCATGTACCATCACACCTGACTTCTGGCCGAATCTTGAAGCACATGTGCAGTGAAACCCCAGAGATCCTGTTCAAGAACAAAAGAAGATGCCAGAAAATGGTAGTGTGCACCTTTAATCCTAGCACATAGGAAGCAGACACAGGTGGATCTCTGCGAGTTTGAGGCCAGCCTGGTCTACAAATAGAGTTCAAGGACAGCCAGGGCTACACAGAGACATCCTGTCTCCAGAAAACAAAAACAAAATGAAAAGAACAGCAAAAATAAACTGTCAGGGTGCCGCCCAGGCAGAAGTGACCGTGCCATGTCACGTTCTTGCTTTATCAAAGAAAACCATGTGAAGCTAGAATCCCTGTAACATAATATTTCCAATTCCTAGAATAAATCCTGACATTACTTGGTAAATAAATATAAAGTATGGAGGCTGGAGAGAGGGCTCAGTGGTTATGAGCACTGACTGCTCTTCCAAAGATCCTGAGTTCAAATTCTAGCAACCACATGGTGGCACACAGCCATCCGTAAAAGAGATCTGACGCCCTCTTCTGGAGTGTCTGAGGACAGCTACAGTGTACTTAGATATAATAATAATAATCTTTGGGCTGGAATGTGTGGGGCCAACCAAAGCGAGCAGAGGTCCTGAATTCAAAATTCCCAGCAACCACATGATAGCTCACAATCATCAGTACAGCTACAGTGTACTCATATACATAAAATAAATAAATCTTTTATTTTTTTTATTTTTTTTTATTTTTTTTTTTTGGTTTTTCGAGACAGGGTTTCTCTGTGTAGCCCTGGCTGTCCTGGAACTCACTCTGTAGACCAGGCTGGCCTCGAACTCAGATATCCGCCTGCCTCTGCCTCCCAAGTGCTGGGATTAAAGGCGTGCGCCACCACCGCCCGGCTAAAATAAATAAATCTTAAAAAAAAAAAAAAGATATAAAGTTTGACTTCCTTAGGGGAAACAATCATGGATACCTAGAATTGGCTGGCAATAAAACTATGCTTGTAACTGCTGTACAAGGATTTTTTTAAATTTGTCCTTTCTTATGCAACTATCATGCAAAGGAGATGTAAAGCAAAATCTAAGTATTTATTAAACGTTGTTGATATACCTCTCCTCAGTAGGATAACTGCATAAAAATGAAGAAATGAACCAGCTCTTGGGAGGCAGAGGCAGGAGGATCTCTGTGAGTTTGAGGCTAGCCTGGTCTATAAAGTGAATTCCAGATCAGCAAGGGCTACATAGTGAGACCCTGGTTTGTTTGTTTTAAAATTTTAAAGGGTGGTGCATGCCTGTAATCCCAGCACTTGGGAGGCAGAGGCAGGTGGATTTCTGAGTTCGAGGCCAGCCTGGTCTACAGAGTGAGTTCCAGGACAGCCAGGACTACACAGAGAAACCCTGTCTCAAAAAAAAAAAAAAACCAAAAAAAATTTTTAAAGGAACTTTTGGTCATAAATTTGCCAAATTTAGTGGAAATAATATAAGTAACAAGCTGGGGATGATGGTATGTACCTGTGCCTATAATTCCAGCTTAGAGGCTGATGCAAGAGTATTGCACGGAAGGAGATAGGGGTAGACGGATGGATAGATAGATAGATAGATAGATAGATAGATAGATAGATAGATAGATAGATATTTAGATTGATAGACAGAGGGATGGATGAATGGATAGAGTATATTTAGCAACTTGGAAAGCCAGAGGGTGAAAAAGGAGTTGTCTACATCTAGAGAGGTTTGGCAGCCCTAGAAATAAGCCTGTCTGATATTCCAGGAGAAAAATCCTAAAGCAGACAAAGGAACATTACAAAGTGAATGTCCACTGTCTTATAAAAATCTACACAGCTAAGCCAGAAGACAGTGGAATGATTCTGTGTGGTATAATCTAAGATTCAGTGAAATTCACAACTTAGATTCACTCACGTTAACAACTTTGGGGCAGTTCAGCATGCTAAGCTGAACAACTTGAGGTCAGTACCAGAACCCCACATAATGAAGGTTATTCTCTGAAATTCACATGCAAGTCCCTTCCCCACAACACACAGCAAAGAAGAATTTTAATAAGAACCAGCCGGGCAGTGGTGGCGCACGCCTGTAGTCCTAGCACTCTGGGAGGCAGAGGCAGGCAGATTTCTGCGTTCAAGGCCAGCCTGGTCTACAGAGTGAGATCCAGGACTGCCAGGGCTATACAGAGAAACCCTGTCTGGGGGGGGGGGAGGAAGAACCAGACTACTGTGTGTTCTAAGAGATGGCTCAAACTCTTTAAAAACAAAAAGTTGATAGCTGAGCAAATTAATGAGCTACACCTGAAAGCCTCTTTTAGTTTCTAATGAACTAGGAGACGTATCTCTAATTTTTAAGAATGATTTTGTTTAGGAA
The DNA here is from genome assembly GCA_964023405.1 of Apodemus agrarius. Lineage (NCBI taxonomy): Eukaryota > Metazoa > Chordata > Mammalia > Rodentia > Muridae > Apodemus > Apodemus agrarius. The sequence continues at coordinate 26,931,840 of OZ030027.1, read as the reverse complement.
ATGGAGAGGTGGCTCATTTTTGGTTAAGAGCATTTGCTCTTACAGAGAACACAGGTTCGGTTTCCAGCACCCACATAGGGGCTCCCCACCATCTATAATTCCAGTTTGGGGGGATTAGGGACCCTTTTCTGGTCTCTACAGGCCCCAGGCATATACTTAATGCACATATACACATGCAAGCAAAACATACATACATACAAATATAAAAAACCTTGAGCCGGGCAGTGTTGGCACATGCCTGTAATCCCAGCACTCTGGGAGGCAGAGGCAGGCGGATTTCTGAGTTCGAGGCCAGCCTGGTCTACAGAGTGAGTTCCAGGACAGCCAGGGCTACATAGCTACACAGAGAAACCCTGTCTTGAAAAACAAAAAACAAAAAAAACAAAAACAAAAACAAAAAAACCTTGAAAAGATTATGGCATCCCCATGTATGCATTGATCTTTTTTATTTATTATGATTTTATTTATTCTACAACTTTCTAATTGGTGCCTACAATATGCTAGGTATGATAACTAATGTAATTTTCCCTACTGGAGCAAGAGACAGTAACAAGAATTGTCAGGAATTGACCCTTCATGACCATTCCCCTCCTGTGTACTTTAGAGGTCACACCTCTCTCAGAAGCCATCCTGTTTTCCCTTTCCTCCAAGCTCTACTTTTAGCTGCAAATGTATCCTCCTCCCTGCTACAGAAGCTATACCTTCATCTGAACACTTTCCACCGTCCCTTTGCTTACTTAATAAAGTTTAACTCTTTGGCACGCACCTACCTTTCTACCTCTTTCCCTGTAGCTTCTCAGGTCACTTTAGTCTGACTGACAGTCTCATTTTCTAAGCCCCACTTGATAAGCACTTGTTTGAGGGATGACCAGTGAAGCAGCCATGACTTATGAGCAGGTGGCTCCTATGCATTCTCTCCAGAGGACTGCACAGTTGCACATGCCAGACCCTTTGAGGTTAGACTGACACATGACTTTCAAGGGCAATGAAACGTGAGGGCAACTGGCATGCATCTTATCCAGACAGAAGCCATGCAATTCTTCCATCCTTACTTGCTTACTTCTTTTCCTTCCTTCCTTCCTTCCTTCCTTCCTTCCTTCCTTCCTTCCTTCGTTTCTTCCTGCCTTTCCTCCTTCTTCACCTCCTTCTCATTTATTTCCTTTTCCTGTCTTCTCCTTCCCTCTCCTCTTCCTCCTCATTCCTTTTCCTTCTCTTTCTCCTCCTTTGAGAGAGTATCTCTAGGTAACTCTGGCTGTCCTAGAACTTGTTATATAGCCCAGGATGGCTCAAACTCATAGGGCTCCTCCTGTCTCTGCCTCCTGAGAGTTCTGGGATTAAAGGTCTGTGTCATCACATCCCTAGCCCCAGTCCTTGTCTGAGCTACTGTTACTGTGCTAAAACACCACAGCCAAAAGCAAGTTGGGGAGGAAAGGGATGAGCTTATACTTCCACATTATAGCCTATCACTGAAGGAAGTCAGGGCAGGAACTCAAACAGGGCAGGAACCTGGAGGCAGGAGCTGATGCAGAAGCCATGGAGGAGTACTGCTTACAGGCTTGCTCTTCAGGGATTACTCAGCATGCGTTTTCATAGAACCCAGGACCACAAGCCCAGGTAGGGATAGCCCTACCAACAATGGCCTGGGTTTTCTCATATTAATTACTAATTAAGAAAATGTCTGGGACTGGAGAGATGGCTCAGCGGCTAAGAGCACTGACTGCCCTTCCGAAGGTCCTGAGTTCAAATCCCAGTAACCACATGGTGGCTCGCAACCATCCATAACGAGATCAGATTCCCTCTTCTGGAGTATCTAAAGACAGCTACAGTGTACTTACATATAATAAATAAATAAATCTTAAAAAAAAAAAAGCCATACACCTAGATCTCACGGAGGCGTTTTCTCAACTGAGGTTCCTGCCTTTCAGATGACTCTAGCTTGTGCCAAGTTGACATAAAACTAGACAGGACCCTTTATCTTTACTTTTATGGGTTCTAGTGATTGCATGCATCCAGCTGCAAGCTGGTGATCTGGAAGGAGTTCAGTATGGAACTGGCCTCAGCACTGCAAAGGTAAAAAGGCAAAGTAGGTAAGCAGAAAATTGTGTGACCACACTTGGGAAACTGAGGCAGGAGGATCACCCTTGAGTTTGAGGTTACCATGGGTTATTTATCATGATTCTATCTTTTAAAAAAAAGTTTGAAATCTCTGTGATTTAAGGGTAACTATAACTTTTTTTTATTGTACAAGTAAATAGTCACTGTGTCTTAAGGTTTCCATGGTGAAGAGACACCATGACCATGGTAACTCTTATAAAGGAGAACATTTAATTGGGGCTGGCTTACAGGTTCACAGGTTCAGTCCATTATCATCATAGACGTATTCAGGCAGGCATGGCTGGAGGAGCTGAGAGTTGTACATCTTGTTTCAAAGGCAAACAGGAGAAGACTGACTTCCAGAAGCTAGGAGGAGGGTCTCAAAGCCCACCCTCACAATGACACACTTCCTCCAACAAGGCTGCACCTCCTAACAGTGCCACTCCCTGAGCCAAACATATTCAAACCACCACATGCTGTAAGCCACCTTTTGGAGGTCCGTCTTTTTATTTAGAACATTTTCATTGGGGCTGGAGAGATGGCTCAGAGGTTAAGAGCACCGACTGCTCTTCTGAAGATCCTGAGTTCAAATCCCAGCAACCACATGGTGGCTCACAACCATCCATAATGAGATCAGATGCCCTCTTCTGGTGTGTCTGAAGACAGCTACAGTGTACTTACATATAACAATAAATAAATTAAAACAAAACAAAACAAAACAAAAACCCATCTTCATTGACGCCAGGCACAGAAGCCTATGCCTGTAATAGGGACTCTAAGGGGAGAGAAACTATATGAGTCTGAGGTCAACCTGAGGTATGTGATAAGTTTCAGGCTATGCGAGGTTACAGAGTGAGACCTTGTCTCAAAACAACAACAAAAATCACTGAGGTATAATTTATATAAACTCAAATTACAACATTTATTTCATGTAAAAATGTGGGAAAACATCTCCACTACCAGAACATCAATCCCAACTCCTAACTCCCTCACCAGGCTACTATTGATTACTGTTACTGCAGATTCATCCTGTAGGTTTTAGAATTAGATATTTAAGTATACCATATACATTCATTTTGCACCTTTGAGAAGCTTTTAAACTATAATCTGGCTTTATAAATTAGTAGGCCTTTGCATTCATATAGATTATAAATCCACCTCTTGGCGTAATTGATCTATGTCTTGTTAAGTGGTCCTTTTTATTTTTGCTGATGTACTGATTACAGTTTTCTGTGCTCTGTAACACTAACGTTCATATCCACTAGAGCAGAAAATACATTTTCTATTTTGGGTGAAAAATTTAGAAGACTTTAAGCCCTGTAAAACATTATTTCATACATGCAGTGGCTTGCCTGCATGTATGTATGTGTACCAGTTGGTGCCTTTTGCCTTGTGAAAGCAGAAGAGGGTGATGGATCCTCTGGAATTGGAAATAAAATCTCACCTGTAGCGTTGTCTTGAGAGTATTCGTGTTACACAGACACGTAGGTCCCAGGCTACATATTCTAAGTACCGGGTTCTAAAGCAAGATTTGTCATAAATGAATTGCTTGAGCAGAGCTTAGTGTAAGTCGACGGGAAGGCAAAAGTGAAGAATCCCTGAGAAGGTCCACCCTGTAGGTACTGAAGTAGGCGTGGTATTGCCAAGCCCTTCGCCGCGCCTACTTCCCTCCCCCACGCCTACTCCCATTCCCTAGCGGCCACGCGAAGTGCGCAGACGCATCCGGAGCTCGGCCACGCCCCTCCGTTCCGCCTGCGCGCGCACTCCCGTAGAGCCCTCACTTCCGGGGCGTGACCCCGCGGGTACGGGACAGGCGGAGGGCTCTTTGAGAGGGGCTTCCCCGGTTTGAATTCAACTTGGCAGCGACCAGGAACTGCGCCGGGGAGCGTGTCCCGTTCCTGGGCTGCGCCTGGTGAGTGCTCGGACTTCCGTGCTCCCTGTCCCGCCTCCGCGACACGCGATCAGAGAACGCGTTCGAAGCTTTCACGCTCCGACCCCGAAACTTCCGCCCTGTAAAATCCCAGAGCTTGGACGCTGGGATTCGGCTTCTTTTCGCACAATGTGTTAGGGTGGAGTTGTACTGCTTTTTGGTGGTTTACTTATTTCTGTTCTGTCTCTCCTTTGTTTTTAGTTTTAGATTGATGGCTATTGTGTGAGTATGTTGTAGATGTCGGCGCGTGAGTGGAAGTCAGAGGACAGCTCAGTGGGCTCGCCTCGCTCCTTCCACCTCTACGAGGGTCCCAGAGTTGAACTCGGGTAGCTGGGCATGCTGGGCAGATGCCTTTGCTCTGAGCCAGCTCACCGGCGTTTGTCGTTTTTAAGGGTGATAATATTGACGTTCGTTCTCTCTCCGTCTGTCTTATTTCTCTGTGTATCCCTGGCTGTTCTGTATCTCGCTCTGTCGACCTGACTTCTCAGAGATTTCGCCTACCTTTACCTCCTAGCGCTGGGATTAGAGGTGTGCGCCACCACGACAAGCTTGGGGTTAGTTTCTTAATTTGAGAGCCCAGTGTTCTCATGAAAGCTTTTGGCCTTTTTGATTTGGCGCTGTAGGGAAAATGTATCCCTGGAAGCATTTGTTTCATTCAGTATGTGGGTGCAGTTGCATACAAATGTAGACTTGTAACTGTTGCCTCCCACCCCCTTCCAGTGTCTCTGGTAGCCCAAACTGGCCCTTCACTCCTGGTCCTTTTGCCTCTGCCTTGTACTGGGTGTTGCCAGCCATTATTTGTTTGTTTGTTTGTTTGTTTGTTTGTTTGTTTAGAAACGGTGCCCATTGTAGACGAAAGTGACCCTGAACTTATGATCCTCTTGCCTCTGCCTTGGACTGGGATTACAGGCGGCTACACTGCCCCCAGTTCAAGCCTTTATTTAGTAATCATTAGTACTTTTTATGTAATTAGCTCCCAACAGAACAGTGATGCCCGTTTTTCTTTTTCTTCTTCTTCTTCTTCTTCTTCTTCTTCTTCTTCTTCTTCTTCTTCTTCTTTTTCTTCTTCTTCTTCTTCTGTTTTTCGAGACAGGGTTTCTCTGTGTAGGCCTGGGTGTCCTGGAACTCACTCTGTAGACCAGGCTGGCCTCGAACTCAGAAATCCGCCTGCCTCTGCCTCCCAAGTGCTGGGATTACAGGTGTGCACCACCACACCCGGCCCGATGTCCGTTTTTCTTGATGGTACAGTGTCCGAGGCGGAGGATCAGAAGCTGGCGTTACTGGGATTGTTGGTACTGGGAACCACACTTGGGTTCTCTGTGCAAGAGCAGCATTTTAACCACCTAGCAATCTCTCAAACTCTCTTGTGTTTTGTTTTGAAGAGTCATTTGTTATTGTTTATGAATACTGGCCGCAGGTATGTATGTGCACTACATATGTGCCTGCCCAAAGTGAGCGTTGAATCCTCTGGAACTGGAGTTCCAGGCAGAGGGCTGGGACTGGAGAGTTGGCTCAGTATTTCAGAGCGTTGGTTCTTTCCTTCCATCTTACCGGCCAAGCTGTTGTTTTTACCCTGGGTGTCAAGGGCCTTCACCTGCTAAGCCATCTTGCCAGCCTGGAGATACATTTAACTTTAATTTTGTTATTTTTGCTTTTACTTTTTTAGTGCCATGGATCAAACCCCAGGCCTTGCACATGCTAAGCTGTCACACACACTGAGTTACATTCCCAGTCTATGCAGAGAAATAGTCAAAGATTTTTAGCCTTCCAGCATTGGAAGTAAGAGTGAGTGTGTGTGTGTGTGTGTGTGTGTGTGTGTGTGTAAATAAAATCTACAAAGGAGTCTGTATCTGATTTTTGAAACAGAAACTAAAATTCTGATAAATATTAAGGATCAGAGAATCTTGTTGAATTTACTGTATTGTCACTCTCCCATTAAAATAAGTCAATAAATAAATAAGCCTACCAAAGCCTTTCCACAATTTTTTTTTTTTTTTTGATTTTGGTTTTTTTGAGACAGGGTTTCTCTGCGTAGCCCTGGCTGTCCTGGAACTCACTCTGTAAACCAGGTTGGCCTCAAACTCAGAAATCTGCCTGCCTCTGCCTCCCAGAGTGCTGGGATTACAGGCGTGCGCCGCCACCACCCTTTCCACAAAATTTAAAAACAATTTCAAAGTGTAATTTCTTTGTTTTATTTTTATCTTATAATTCCATAATTGCTGCACAGTCACTACTATTTTCTTTGAAATATTTTTAACTCTTTGAAAATTTCATATATTTGTACCATGTATGTTGATTGTATCCCTTCAACACTACCTCCAACACCACCCAAGTGTTTCTGTCTCCCCAACTTCACATCCTATGTTGTTTTATTAATAAACCCCCATTGTTATTAATAAACCTTTGAGACAAGTTAGTGCTGTCTGTGTGCACGTGGGTGGCCGGCTGGCCAGCATCCATGGCCTCAAAGGATAGTGCCTGTTCTTGTCAGCCATTGACAGCCAGTAACTGACTCCTCAAATTCCAGAGGTATATTCCCTGAAACTGCTTGTTTGTCTCTCGCACATTTGAGGGTGCTTTGCCAGCCTGAGTTCAACTCCTGAATCCAGGAGAATATACTCCCCACGGTTGTTTGTCCTCTGACCTCCGCACATGCGCTGCCCCACACACATTTTGTTTTTTTCTTAGTAAGTTTATTGCTAGTACTCATTTTTGTGTATATATTTGAAACAGGCTGTCATGTAGTCCAGGCTGGCGCTGTAGCCGATGATAGCCTCTGCCTTCACTGCCTCAGTTGCTCATCTACTTGCGTCTTTTTATCTTTTAATCTTCAAAGCAGTTCTTTTACAACCCGTTGCTCTGTGAATGTTTCTTGAGTGATTGACCTGTGTATTTTACAGTAAAAAAATGGCACTTCTCAGTGGAGTCCAGCCTTACATACCTTTAGAAATTAGACAGCTGTGATGTCCTGTGCAAATGTGGACCAGCTGGTGTCCTGCGCAGATGTGGACCAGCTGTGGTGTCCTGCGCAGATGTAGACCAGCTGTGGTGTCCTGCGCAGATGTGGACCGGGGAGGGCCTCATACTGGTGGTTAGAGCTTAGTGCGCAGGGCTTGGATTCTGCAGCTCTTTAGTTGCTGGTTTTTCCAGTTGTCCGTGGGTGGGGGAGTATTTTGTCTCTTTGCAGAGGAACTTTACTTGGTCAGATATTAAGATCGCTTGAAACAGCTGAAACTTTTTGCATGTAATTAAATTTATGCTTAAATTAAAATTTCATGTTGTAGCTTGTTGGCCACAGTTATACAGATTGTCTTGTAAACAAACAGAGCATGTTGGGTAGTATAAAGGAAGGCTTGAGTAAGACGAAGCAGCAGATTGTCTTTCTAAGAACTAAGATTCTCAATCTTGAGGCAACTGTTTTTTGTTGTTGTTGTTGTTGTTTGTGGGATGGGGGTGGGGTTACATTAACCTTGAGCCAAGTACTGTTTACAATTAATAGTAGTTAAGAGTCTATTAGCTTTTCCCCCTTTTATAGACACTTTTTAAAATTCTGCCAGGTACTATACTAGATAAACCCAGTTTTTATTCTTCTGCAGTCGATTTTGAGCAATGATAAGGGAAATTGAAGACTGTCAAAAATACAGATGTTAATATTTTGGCTTAGATACTGTTGGAATAATAGAAAATGATGATTTTTTTTCTAACTTTTAGTGAAATAAGAGTGCTTTGACAGTATAGCCATGAACACTTTGGATTTTGTTTTGTTAGTTTTCTTTTTTTTGATTGCCAAGGACTTTGCATGCCATCTGTTAATGTAGCCTTGGAGTGTTGTTGCAGTATTTGTTAGAAAAATATCAAGCTAGGCATGGAAGCTCACATGGAATCTTGGGAGGCTGAGCAAGAGAGCAGCTGTGGTTCCAGGCCAGCCAGAGCCAATATGAAATCCTTCCACTTCCGTCTCTGACGAAAAGAAAGAAACAGATTTGGCTAGAAAGGAATTTTCTATGACTAGAAAGAGAAATTAAAACAGTATGCTAGCCGGGCGTGGTGGCGCACGCCTTTAATTCCAGCACTTGGGAGGCAGAGGCAGGCGGATTTCTGAGTTCGAGGCCAGCCTGGTCTACAGAGTGAGTT